>SJYO01046538.1:77909941-77949941 GCA_006410555.1 Capra ibex | reverse complement strand
CCTGCAGACGAAGACCCCCGACCCCGCCCCCGTCCCCGCAGACGGACCGAGTCCTTCTGCAATCGTAGGCAAGTCGTTTACAGGACCGATCCTTAGGCCCTCGGTCCAGGGGTCATCACCAACCTCCCTCTACCTTATTGTGGGCTGGGGGGTGGGGGCGACCTCGGGGACAGGTCTCTCCTGTCCGGCCCAGACGTAGTCTCGGCCGCCGGGGACGCCTTCTACCAGGTACCTTCGCGAACGTAGACGTGAGGCAGTCGCGGGGGTCCCGTCGCTACGGGGGACTGAATGTAGTGGTCGGTAGAGTTGTGGAACAGTCGTCCTGCGGCCCACCGGGGTCCTGGCCTTCCGGACACGAAGTCCGAGTCTTCCCTCGCCGATGTGACGGTCCTCTCTCGAGACAAAGGACTGATTAGAGGACGTAAATAAAGAGTTTCCTCATTTGTCTCCGTAGAAGACTTTTGTCGTTTGGTCTGGGTCTCGGCAAGGAACAGGTCCCCCTAGGGTCGTTCTCCACTGCGCGTGTCGGGTTTCCCCGGATTAATTCTAATAGTTTCCGTGGCGACATAGTCACACCCGTCTAAATTTCCTTGTCCTGTCTTACTCCTTCACAGGCCCGACGACTGTCACCAGGGACCGGGACCCTTGCTCCCCTTCCGACAACGGTCCCTCTGCGACGGCCTGGGACACGGGAGGGAGTCGGAGAGGGACTGACCCGCGGAGTAGTGACCTCAGTTCCTACCCCGGTCCTCGTGTCTCGAGAGTCAGGCGGGGGCGTGTCCCGTCGTACTCCCCGTGTGTCATCCCGTCGCACCTCTCCTTGGGAGATAGGGGCTTACTTAAGGTCTAAGAGTCCTGAAAAACTCGGAGACGAGGACCGGGTAAGCTCCAACTCGCCACCTCCGTGTGTCACTACCTCCACCATAGAGCCGGAGCTCCCCGGCTCCCCTCCCCCGTGGACACTGTCGGTCCGGTCGGGCCGGGGGGCAGGTCAGAGACGGGGGGACCTGCCTCGCACGTCTGGTGCCCCGGGTCAGGTGCCGGGGGTCTGGTCGGACCGGTGGGGACCCCCGAGACATTGAAGGAGCGGAGACCCTCCCCTCACCAGTCCCGCAGGGAGGGTACACATGCTCACACGTCTCTTCCACAGTGGTCCAGTTTCCGTTCGTGAGGGGAACTCGACACTGGACTCACGGGTACGTATTTGTGTCAGGTGTGCCTGGCGCCGACCCCTGCGCGCCCGTTCGTGCGCTGAGCCACTATCTCGGGCCGTCCAGGGTCTCGTCTCGGGGGTCCGCTCCTAAAGTCAAGAAAGGACACTCCCCCACGGTCCTCGATTGCAGGAGGGACTCTGCCTGTGGACTACTGGTCCGCCGGACGACTTACCTCGCGTCCCCAGAGCAGGTCCAAAGTGGGGCTTAAGGAGAGCGACCACTGGCGTCGACGACTCCTGGTCCAGGGGTGACTCGACCCCCGAGGCTTCGGGACAGACAAATGTCACCCCAAAAAAAGTCCCATCCCTTCCATGGTGTCTCCCTTTGCGCTTATAGTCCAGCAAACTAATGAGAGGAGTTTGTAGGTGTCCGGGGAGAGGTCCCTCGACGCGACCTGCGAATAAACGATTTTGTACATTTACCCAACTTTCCTCTCGACCACCAATGTCCCGGACCAGCCTGGCACCCGAAGGTACAGGGCGTAAGAGGGTTAGTGGTGAGAGTCCCCTGCAAGAAGAAGGAAAGGGAAAGTCCCTTCTTTTAGTACGTATTTGTGACGGGTCCTGTCACCCTCCATCCCCTACTTCCCCTGTCCCCAGGGCACAAACACTCTGGTGCACCCGTGGGGGTCCCTCCTGTTTGGCCACCTCCAGTTCCGCCAAGTCTCTCCCGTCTTCAGTAGGGTCCGCCGAAAGCAGAAAGGGATTTCTCGGAGGCCCGCCACTCCAAGGACACGGGGACGAAGACGGTTGAAGGACCCACACACAGAAGAGGTGCACCCGTTTCCCAGGTCGCTCTAAGTGTGGGGTCTCGTCCTTCCCCTACTTCTGTCCTGTCTCCCCCGGCACCGCGGTTACCACTCGTGCGGACCACTGCGGTGCGTCCGAGTCTCTTTTCGTGCGACAAGGTTCCGGAAGACTATAATTGGGTTCGCGAAGATGGTCAATTATACCGGTGTTAACCTAGGGTTCTGTTCGTTCGGTAAACAGTGACACCCCTGTGAAAAAGAAGCCCTGTGTCTTTCGTTAAAATTTTTCATTATTTCATGATTTCTCCCTCACAGTCCAGGCTTTAATCTGAAAAAAAAATTTTACAAAATACAGAGACAAAAAGATTACGGAATCTCACGATTCGCTTAGGAGTAGTGCTTGTGAACACACATCTGCAAAGACGAAACGAGAACCCCTACTTCCGGGACTAGGGGCGTCCGAGAAGGCTACGGGCGTCGAGTCTGTCGCGGTAGTGACCCCCGTTGTGGGCTGGGACGTACAGGTCACGAAGGCCCCACCTGTCCCACGGACGACCGGGTCTGGGTCTGGAAGACGTCGAACGAACTCCCACGGGGGTCTGGGAGGAATCCTACACCGCAGGGGTGACAATCCGGGTACACCGGGGTGCAGACCTCTTGTCCGTTTATCTCTCCGTCCGAACCGGGTGTCGTGTCTCAGATGCGGGGTCCTCAGCCACAGTCGGGTGCCCCTCGAGGTCCGAGTCGGAGCGTTTGTAGGGTGAGAAACGGGTGGGGGGCCGACGGGTGGTCTGGGGTGGGGATTTGGGGGACGTGCCGGGGAAGGTCCGTCGGCTTGGGGACGTCTTAGGTGGCCTTGAGTTCGTCCGTTTTGCGCGTCTGCAGCTCAGACTTAGGGGTCCCCAGTCGTAGGGGGTCTCCGGGGTTCGCCCGGGTCCTCCGGGGAGCCTAGAGTCCCTGACCCTGTCCGGACCGACGTAGACAGGGCCACCCCACCGTCCGTTCGCCGACTCTCGACCCCACCCCCGTCAACAGATAAGGTGTTATTTTAAGTTAATGTCTAAATTAGAAAGGTAGGTTACTTATATAAACGTGCGAGTTCGTGAAGTCAACACAGGCTGAGAAACGCTGGGGTACCTGACATCGGGTGGTCCAAGGAGGCAGACACCTTAAGAGTTCCGTTCTTACGACCTCACCCAACGGTACGGGAGGGGGTCCCCTAGAAAGCTAGGGTGGGTTCCTAGCTTGGGTACACAGAGGACCTAGAGGGTGAAGTGTCCGTCTAAGAAATGGTGACTCGGGGGTCCCTTGGATTACTTATATACATCAAGGTGGGTTTAATGACACGGCAAAGTGCCTGAACCCCCGTCCTGCGTCTCTCGACCAGGTTGACGAGTTCTGGTACCCCGACGAATCACAATCTTCGTCTTTGCAGGTTTCCCAGTCAGTGGGGTCCGCCGGAGACCCGACCGGACAGCGACCGACATACAGACGTCGGGAGTGCGTGTCCGACGTCGGGGTCGGGGGTCACACCACCGTGACCCCCGGGAAACCCTCCACTAGTCCCAATCTACCCCAGTACTCCCTTCGTGGGACACTACCCCGACCACGGGACCTACCTTGTGTCTCTCGGATCTCGAGGTAGGCGTGGGACGTACTCGTGTACCAGTCCTCCGAAGGCAGGTGCCCGGTCCTTGAGGACGGGTCTGTGGTGTCGACGTGAAGGGAGGGACTGGTGGGGGGAGTTTCGACGCTCTTTAGTGGCAGACGACGCCTTAGGGGGTCAGACACCACAAAGACAATGTCGGCGGTTCAGGGATCCTACTCCGGATGGAGCGAGAGGGGGACCTGAGAGCGACATTGTGGAGGTGACCCTGGGTAGGGGGGACGGTCCGGGTGGGAGATCCTGGGAGTGGGGGTTTGAGGTGACGGGGTCGGGGCCGGAAACGGGCAGACCTGTCCGGGGAAGTGAGTGGTGGTGGTGTGGTCTGTAGAGTGAGTGGACTGCGACGAAGACGCCGAGTTGTGTAGAAAATTTTCGATTAGATAAGATGAACGAGAGATCAAAGTTCCTTCCCTCTCCCGTCTGAAATAAAAGAACCCGAGGTTTTAGTGACGTCTACCACTGACGTTGGTCCTTTAATTTTCTACGAACGAGGAACCTTCTTTTCGATACTGGTTGGGTCTGTCGCACAATTTTTCATCAGTGTAGTGAAACGGCTGTATTCAGGTATATCAGTTTGATGCCAAAAGGGTCCTCAGTACATACCTACACTCTCGACCTGTCATTTCTTTCGACTCGTGGTTTCTTAACTACGAAAACTTGACACCACAACCTCTTCTGAGAACTCTCAGGGAACCTGACGTTCCTCTAGGTCGATCAGGTGGGATTTCCTTTAGTCAACATTTGTAAGTAACCTTCCTAACTACATCTTCGACTTCGTGGTTATGAAACCGGTGGACTACACTTCTCAGTTGAGTGACCCTTTTTTGGTTTTGGAACTAAGACCCTTTCTAACTTCCGTTCACCTCTTCTCTCTTCGTCTCCTACTCTGTCAACCTACCGTAGTGACTGAGTTACCTGTACTTGAACTCGTTTGAGGTTCTCTGACACTTCCTGTCCCTTCGGACCACACGACGTCAGGTACCCCACCTCTTCAATCTGTACTGAATCGTTGACTTGTTGTCTAGTCCTCAGTCCTCCCTCGTGAGACGCAGAGTCCCTGTCGGGAAAGAGGGAGGGTGACAGGGGCCGTGCCGGGAAGAGGCGCAGCGGGGAGGGAAGACACACAGTAGTGTGAGGGGAGGGAGGGAGAGTTCACCGATGACTTTTCAACTCTCGTTTTAAATTGTAGGTCACAATCGTTGAAAGAGGTTAGGACTCTCTATAAGAATAAGGGGGAAGAGCACTAATAATTAAATACATAATAATAGATAACTAGGAATAATAATACCAGCAATAAAGTGTATACTAGATTACACTCGGTGGGACTTAGGAAAACCTTAATCCGTTTAGATTTCTTTATTACCTAGGTATAACTTACATTCTGTAGTGGTTTCATAAATCTTTCTTTCTCTCTCTCCTTCAGCACTATACTTCCGGAGTACTAAAATTAAGAATTTTCGAAAAGTTTATAGTGACCATTTGACTCCTGAGGTGAGTGTACCCAGGAACTCAGAAAGAGATCGTTCCTTAAGATACTGGAAGAAGTTTGACTTCCAAAACTTTGTCGTTGTGTATTTTCCACTACCTTCCGTGATAATAAACTACTACCATTCGTGTCGAGTTCACATTACCCTAAAATTAGGATCTCCCTCCGAAACCCCGACCGTCTTTGGTGTGCGGAGAGAGTGAAGGGCCCGACGGCACACGTGACGGGGCGTCCCGAGCCTCGGCCTTGCGGCCCATAACTGACTCCTGGGAGACTACTTGAGGTCTGTCAGACGTAGGTGTCGTCTCGCTCCGGCGACGTTTTAGCTAGGCTTTGGACCCGCGGCTCCTTTGTGACGACGTCCCTCGTCCGAAATCAAACACAAAAATTGATAACGAATTGAGTCTTCCGTAAATCTAATGATACTTGTGAAAGAGTTTCCTTTTTCGTTTCGGATCAGCTACGTTTATTGCCTACTGTTATACCTTTCTCCGGACTCCGGAGTGGACGGAGGACTCGTAGAACCGTGTCCCAGCTCCGGGAGTGGGACGCCCCCCGCTGGGGAGTCTCCCCAGTCTCGTCCGCCCGCGAAGGTCGGCCCTACTGTCCGTTTGGTCTCTTCGCGAAGGACGGGCCTGGTGTGTCTGTCGTCACTGAGACGGGGCCGACTCCCGTCTGGGAGTCCCCGGGACACGGAAAGCAAAGAAGTACAATTGGGGTCCCAATTGGGTGTGGTGCCGTGTCTCCCCTTCCGGTGGAAGGAGTCGTCGTGTCTCCTTGGTCGTTGCGTCCTCTTCTTTGGCGTGAGTGCACTTTTATGGACCCTCGAGGGTCTCTGTCGGGTCGTAGCCGTCAAAGAGACACCTGAAGTGTCAGGACCCCGACGGCGGCGGTCACGCACGTCATCGGGTCCCCGTGGCAGGTGTGGAACCACACACACGTACGTGGTCACACCGGGTGGGGTACCAGACACATGTGTGTAGTCACACAGGTCATTGGGACCCCTTTGGTAAGTGTGGAACCACACACCTGTCACACCAGGTTGTTGGGCCCCTGTGGTGGGTGCGGCACCGGACACACGTTTGAGCTGGTGTCACGTCCCGGCCAGTACGAACACCGACTGGACCCCGACGACCCTCCTCGGGGTCCGTGAAGGTCCTGGAGGACCTAGTTCAGAGGTGTTGCGGCGGAGGGAGACCCTTCGGTTAAAGATCGCGCTCGTCGTGCAGGTGTGAGTTCGTCCTCCCACCCTTGTGACGCACCACGTCACAGTGACAGACCCCCGGAAAGGTAGGGCTCCGACGACCATCAGGGCTGTGAAGTCCGCGCCGGGGAACAAAATCGTGTCTAGTGGGTTTCGGTGTCTATTAACCGTGTAGTCCGTGATACGTTTAGTCGACGTTAATTTCGGTCTCAGTGTCGATTTGACGTCAAGTGACTTTAAAATAAAAAGTACGTTTTGTCGTTCTCGGAGCACGACTTGTCTCTGTGTTTCTGGTTCCCTTAGAGGAGTGACGAGATTTGTCTGTCTGGTAGTCCCACCGCGTCGTGTGAACGGTCAGTTACGGAGCAGGGCTACTTTGCCTCAGTAAAGGAAAGGACAGAGGACGGACTTTATTTGTGGTTATGTCCGTCTTCTGACCCCGCCCCCCTAGCCTTCACTCCCCCTCCGCTACTCCGACTTAGAGACCCACCTCTTCGCTCTACCCTTCGCATCGTCTGCGGGAATCGTCGTCGACGTGGCAGGAGTGTCTGTTTCCTCGACGACCTCCCCTCTCCCGCTCGGGGGGTTCAGGCCGGAGTGCGGAGTGGGAGGAGGTCGGTGAAATCGCGGGACCGGTATCCCGCCCGGAGTGTGTTGGAACCGTTTGGGCGGTCGTTTCTGTTACTGAGACCTCGCATCCTCCGGTCGGTCCACACAGGACCCGGTCTGTTACGTGTCCACACGGGCGTGCGGACCCGGTGAAGTGCCGGTCTTCCCTTCCTCAGTGCCCTGGCACCTGTGGGGGGTGGGGCGGGGGCGGGGCCCTCGAGACAAAGGAGACCCGCCGCCGAGGATTTGGGACTCGAGAAGTGTCCAGGAGGATTGACGCGACCCTTGCACCGTGGTCCAGTCGGTTCCTGTGCCCCGGAGTTACAGTGACGGGCGGCCCCTGTCCCTCGGTCTACCGGAGACACTGTCCGGGCCTTGCGTTCGGGCCCTACGGCCGGCGTTCCTGTTCGTGGCTTCCTATTTGGACCCGTTCGTCGTCCGGCCCGAAACCTGCCTCCGGTGAAGAGGTCCGGGGTCCCCTTGTTTCCGACAAAGGACCTCGGCGTGTTCGCTACGGACCCACGAAGTCCCCGCCCCGAGCACCCCTCGGCCGCTCGAACGACTGGCTTCGTCGACGGTAGACGGTGGCGGGAGGGAGACGGGGGCCGAGGTCAGGGAAATTTACCCCGTCCCCTCTGAGGCCCCGGAGGGTCCAACCTCGGGGAGTGGTCGGTCTCGGTCTACACCCACCCCCTCCCATTGTTTTCGTCACTTTGGGGAGGGTCCCCCTGAATGCCGGGGGCTCCGGTTGTTGGAGTGTGGTGGGGTTCGGGTCTCGGAAAGGAGAAAGGCAAAAGGATTTTCGAGTCAACGAGTCAACACCGGCTGATAAACACTGGGTCATCTGACGTCGGGGGGTCCGAGGAGACAGGTACCCTAAGAGGTCCGTTCTTGTGACCTCACCCGACGGTATGGGAGGAGGTCCCCTCGAAGGGCTGGGCCCCTGCCTTGGGTGCAGAGAAACAGAGGACGTGACCGTCCGCCCAAGAAATAGTGATCGCGGCGGACCCTTCGGGAAGGACTTTCGTGGTGCACGGTAAAGATTTATTCTTCGACAAAGTCGAGTCCCGTGTTCGCCGGGAGGGGTCCGTCCTGACTAAGGGTCCTGGTGAGTAGGACTCTGGGGGTGCGTGTCCCAATTGACGGACTGGAGACGCACGAGAGTCGTGGGGGTCTGGAGGGGGTTTCCTGGGGGGTTTGTTATTCTTCGGGGCGGGAGGTTCCCGTCGTCCTACATCAGGGCTCGAAAAAGGCCCTTACGGACCGGGGGTCCCCTTCGACTGTCGCGCTCCGAGTCGCGGTTCCTCTCTCACTGGAGGTGCCACTGGTGAACCCCCACGCCGTCTACGTGGGAACTACCTGGGTTTGGACACAGTCTCCGAAAAGACCTTGGTGAAGGGAGACCCCCGGGCGGGACTGAGGGACTTCGTCTCGGGAGTCCACTCGAGACACGGGGTTCCGACTGGACGGAGAGACAGGGGCCCCGGAGGGAGGAGTACGGGCGGGCGTCGCTCCACGAAGGCCGATGTCGGGTTTCCCCTACTCCTCCACTCCGTGTCCGTGGGTTCCTGAGCAGCGAGAAAGAGGGCGGACGACGAGGACTGGGGAGTCTCTGGGGGGTTGTGTGTGGGTCCTGCCCCCTGACTCTTTTACCGCCCCGTAGATAGTCTCTGGGGGGTCGTGTGTGGGCCCCTACCCCCTCGACTCGTGTGCCGCCCCGAAGATGGTCTCTGGGGGGGGGGTTGTATGTGGACCCTGTCCCCCGACTCTTTTACCGCTCCGAAGATAGTCTCTGGGGACTTGTGTGTGGGGCCCCACCCCCTGCGACTCTTGTGTCGTCCCGAAGATAGTGTCTGGAGGGGGGGTCGTGTGTGGGCCCCTGCCCCCCCGACTCTTGTGCCACCCCGAAGATAGTCTCTGGGGGGTCGTGTGTGGACCCCTGCCCCCCCACGACTCTTATGCCACCCCGAAGATAGTCTCTGGGGGGTCGTGTGTGAGTCCTACCCCCCCGACTCTTGTGCCACCCCGAAGATAGTCTCTGGGGGGTTGTGTGTGGACCCCTGCCCCCCCCGACTCTTATGTCACCCCGAAGATAGTCTCTGGAGGGTCGTGTGTGGGCCCCTACCCCCCCACGACTCTTATACCACCCCGAAGATAGTCTCTGGGGGGTCGTGTGTGAGTCCTGCCCCCACGACTCTTGTGTCACCCCGAAGATAGTCTCTGGGGGGTCGTGTGTGAGTCCTGCCCCCCGACTCGTGTGCCGAGACAGGGCTCGGTGCTCCAGAGGTCAGGTACACGAAACTGTCACGGGGTTGAGGCAGGGGCGGTCCGACAGTCTTCGGGAAGGAGCTGTCTCCCGTTCCTGGGAGACCGTAGTGTGGGTGTGGGGGAGTCACGCAGACCCGAGGACTGTCGGTGATCCCCCGGTCTCGCGGGCACCCTAGTCCGACCGGGCCTTCGAGACCGGGCACTTTGACTTGTCCTCCTGAGTTAAGTACTGACAAACCTAGAGTCCAGAGTCAAGTCCCGGATCTTCGTCCGCACCAATAAAGAGGAGGGAAAGACGTACACGGGGACCCTTAGGTACAAAGGGGTCCAAACCTCTACATTTGGGAGGCACCCCCACAAAAAGAAGACGTAAAAAAAGAGTTAGTATTTTAGATGTAGAGACTTGTTGACTCTAAATAGTTCACGTTACACAATTCGTACGTCCGTGTAAAATTTCTACACCCAAAAAAAAATTCTTTATTTCTTAAAGAAAATAAAAATTTCTTTATTTCTAATAAGGGAAACTCCCCTCTCTTCCCGGGTCTCACATATGTTCTTCTCCTAAATATAAAATGAGACACTGATATGTTAACTACCAAATCAAAACTTGTACTGAATGGAAAAGAAACGTTTTTTTCCTTTTAATTTCATTAAATCGACAGGTAACGATCAACAATGACGTGTCCGAGGCTTTATAAACGGTTTTGTATGCACTTTTTTCTTTCTGTAAGTAACGTTGAAAGAAACTTTATCGTTTTGTGATTTTGGTGACGCCACAGGCACTTGTCTCCCGTCTTCACCCGTCTCCGCCCGTCTCCGCCTGCGGACGTCGACACTCTTCGTTTCGCCCCACCCCAGCCACGTCCTTCCGGGGTCCTCCCAAATTCGTCCTTTTTTCCGTTCATTCCGCGACTGACGACATGGAATACAAAAAGTGAATTTGTAAAAATGTTATTCATTGTCAAGAGAGCCTCTTCCGTTACCGTGGGGTGAGGTTATGAGAATGGACCTTTTAGGATACCTGTCTCCTCGGACCATCCGACGTCAGGTACCCCAATTCTCAGCCTATGCTGACTCGCTGAAGTGAAAGTGAAAAGTGAAAGTACGTAACCTCTTCCTTTACCGTTGGGTGAGGTCACAAGAACGGACCTCTTAGGGTCCCTGCCCCCTCGGACCACCCGACGGGAGATACCCCAACGTGTCTCAGTCTGTGCTGACTTCACTGAATCGTCGTTGTCAAGAGAGACCCTTTCATAGCACCTTTAAGTCATCCACGGAAACCACTCTACCTCGTGCCCCCTTCCTAAAACAAAAAATAAGACACAGAGGACTTGATCCTCTTAAAAGAGGGGAACATGTACACACGACCCTCCTTTTACCTGTGCAAGACATTGAGTCTGCATGGGTGGTTACAGGGACCAACCTGCACCACGTCTCAGTCGCACCCTAAAGGTCAGTTCTGCAGTCCAAGGGGGGTTCCCAAGTTTTCGGGGGAAGAGTCCTGGGGTCGAGATTGGGACTTCCGAGACGTGGGGCTGGAGGACACCCGAGTCTCCCACCAAGGACCTCCCCTCCCCGCCTGGGACCCCAGTGTGTTAGAGACGAAAAGAGGGTTTCCGGGTTCCCTTCGAGAGCTTTATCTCGTCTTTGCCCTCCTCTCTTTGGGTGAGTGAACCTCTGTCGACCCTTTGCTTCTATAAAATTACAAACTTACAGAGTCACCTCTGTCTCTAAAGAAGACAAGAGGAGAAAGCGTAGCAGTTACAAATTTTATTTTTGTCTGTTTATGAAAAAAATTTCTATTTTTCTTGTTTACAAATCTTTTGGGGTGTTAATAGTTGAATTGGTTTTTTTCCTTCAAAGTTTTACTTTGTGCAAGGTCGTCGACCCACACTTCCGAAGTGCCTTTCCTCCGAGACCCGACTCGCTCCGACTCCTTGTTCTCACGACATCGTTCTGCCCGCCTTCCTCCCCGTGACCGCCCCTCGCCCGCGCCGTACTCCGTCCAAGTCCCTTGTCTCCCAAAGACACATCACTGTCACACCCCGGTGGTCGCCCCTCGGCAGCGGTCCTCGAGGTGTCTCGAGAGGTCGAAGTGGTCAACCCCCTCACACCACAGAAAAAAGTGAACCGCGTCAAGGGGACTCTAGGTAGGTCCGACAACGTTCTTTCGACAGACAGGGGAAGGTGACGACTCATCGCAGGTGTCGTACCTCACGATACGCCTATCGGTAAGTGGGTGTCGATCCAAAGAGATAAGAGGGTAATGATGTTTGTTCCAACGATACTTGTAAGTGCATGTCTACACACGTACTTATAGTCCAAAACAAAGAGACTCTATTTACGAGTCCTCGCGTCAACGTCGTAGCTGTCCATCGACGGACGAATCAAAAATAATTATTGCTGTCAAAGGGTCTCTGAGACTCGATAAGTGTGGGGTGATCCTATCCCCCGACTCGAAGAGGTGGAGGAACGGTCGTCGCCCACAACGGTCGGAAAACAGAGTGTGCGACACTATCCACACGGTACTTTAGAGTGGTTCTCGCCAGACTAGACGAAAGGAGTTGCCGATTGCTGGGACATGTGAGAAATGCTGGAATGAACGGTAGACCGGTAAAAGATCCACCCAGCCACCTCTACCACCAAGAAGTCTGACTGCGAGTGCGCGAGGTCTGCGTTCAGGAAGAGTCAGTGCGCTAAACGTTTATAAAGAGGGTCAGACAGTAGAAAGAAGAGGATTGTCCTTTTAAAATTTAAAACTATTTCAGGTTAAATAGGCAAAAAAAAAGAAATACCCAGTACGAAAGCCACAGTTCAAATTTCTGATCTCAACCCAGGACTTAAAAGACCAAAGCAGATTTTGAAGCTACCGACACGTAAGTGTAAATTCGGTCACTAGGTAGAACTCAATTTAAAAGACTCCGTACTCCAAAACTAGTCTAAAGAAGAAATTTCGTATATCTACGAGTTAGCGAGCTCACGACAAACGATTTTATCGTAACGAAAGACGTGACTTGACGAAGATATGGAAGCAGTTTTTAGACGGCGGCGGTTTTTACCGTCTCCTCTCTTTATGGTTTGTAAGAGAGAGGTGCTTTCGTTACTAATCTGACCGTCTTGGTCCAACTGAAAACCTTTGAGACCCTTAGATTATTTTTTTACATGTTGTGGGTCCCCTTCGAAGAAAGAATTACTTCTTCCTTCAACGACTTAAAGTCCTTTTCACAAAACTATAAAATTGACTGGACGAAGGTAGAGGGTGAGGGGGGTCGAGTCTCTCCCGGGGGGTCCCTCGTCATACCGGGAGTACGACTTATTCGTCACGGACCCAAAGGGAGGGACCACCGGGGGCTTCCTGACTGAGTCCCGGTCGGAACCAAGGTGACGGCCCCTGGGGAGGGTCCCTACTGGGTCGTGGGTCCTCTATAAACGGGTTTCATAAATTTCGGTGTACACCATAGACTTCGGTGGACCTCGTTCCACACGGACTGAACCTGTCGTTGTCTGTACGACCTTACGGTCCTTCCCTCTCCACCTCCCTCCTCTACGAACCCTCTTATTCCCGAAACTTTTCGTGGAAGTGTGGGGTCCCTTGGAGCTTCAGGTGTCTGTCCGTCCCGACCTGCGGACACCCCTGGCGGTCGAAGTGGAGACGGACGCCCTGGCGGTCGAAGTGGAGACGGACTCCGAGTCCGAGGGACTCTTCTCTTGGACTGACACCGTCCCACTCTTGTCGGTCGATTCGGACTTCCTCCAGACCAACCGACCGAAGAAACAAAAGCCGGGGTCCGTAAATTCTTTTAGAAACGGTTTAGAGAGTCTGGTCGTCGTAGCACCTCGTCTCTGTCGTCGCCGGTGTGTACTGCTTCTTGTGGCAGAAGTGTTCTCTGTGCATCCTTTTCCGTGATTTGCTAGGCTTGTTCTCGTTGTTCTTTCGAAACCACCCCCTGTCCCCACTGGGGTGTCCACGGTGCGATACTACACAGTCCACCGGTCAAAAGTTCACTAATACCGTTCTTTCTCTTTATTTCCGTATGTCTGGCCCTTCCTTCTTAATTATGGGCACTGTACTAACAGATATCTCTCTTAGAGTTCTTAGTGACAAAGGTCGAACTCGGTTTCCTGAACCACGGAGAGACACGTCTCTTCGTTCGTACACAGGTTTATTCAGTATAAATATGAAATCATTTATGGTAGTGTACCCAGTGACACTTAGAAATTATGACGTAGAAGTTCAATGAAGGTGGTATAAATGGATTTTACTGTTTCAATATTATGTATTAGAGAAATGAACATGTGAAGTTTTTAGAATTACAAAGAAATAAAACTTTTGGAGTGTATTAATCTTTCTTTTTAACTTGTATTAGTTTATAGGATACAGGTTCCCAATCTTCATGTTAATAAAGGAGTCCCAATTAACCCGGAAGATTAATGATTAATGTTGTACATACTCGTGTATAATTAGAAAAGAATTTGGAGTCCCGAAAGGACCAATAAAAGTAACGGTGCCGAGGACGGCATTGTAAGAGGCGGCAAAGTGTATCAGTCCGAAATTAGTTGAGATAAAAAGGAGGAACAGTGTCCTACAACTTGTCTTTAACGAACACAGAACTTAAAACCTAAATGACTTTCCGTCTTGCCCAGGTCGACGACAGTGAGGTAATAGACTTGGTTTGGTGTGCCTCTCTTTTCTCTTTGAGCTTTCCTTGGGACTCCTCGCCCTCCTGACCACCTCGGGGTCCTTCTCGAGTCCGCCCGTCTCCCAGGAGACCTTCCGGAGGTTCCGAAAGGGGAGGAGAAAGACGGTTCTCCTCCCAGGGGGTAAAGGACGTTCCGCTCGTTCCTCCCGAGGATCTCCTCGACCCCGTGGGCGTCCTCCCCGCCGACGGGGAGTAAGTTTTTATACCTCTCTTTACTATGATAAAGGAGACACATGGACCAATAAAGTCGGGTAAATCTTTAGTCAGTGCAATACTTTTTAGTTTGTGTACGTTTGTATGTCTCCTACTTCTATTTTTTTGTGGGTTTACAGGAGGCGAGTCGAGATAGTACCACTGTAAAACGGAATATGCTAAATATAATTTTCTTTTATTATAAATTTGTAGTCACTGTTTTTAACTTGGAAGTGACGGGGGAGATTCACAGGCATTCGGAGTAAAGGAGTCTTACTTGGTGAGAGAACTTGAGCCGTAAATAGGGGGGTTTGCACAACAATCTGGTCAGGACGTGTACGTATCCGGTCCGGCATCCCTGACGAGATATTAATCGAAAGAAAGAGGTGGTAATCTAATAACTTCGAATGGATGTGATATGTGTGTGTTTGTGTACACGTTCCTCTCTCTCTCTCTTAAATGCGAGTAGATAAAATTAATGGTATTTCGATTGGAGAGTTATATAGTATTGAATAAGTAGACAGTTACCAGTGAGTCTAACGAAACTAAAACACACTAATATTCGTTAAGACGTTATGTGCTAAAATACGTACAGAGGAGTATATGCGTTCTCAAAGGGACTCCCACGTTGGGATGTGAATGGCTGTTTCAAAATAACAAAGCAACGTAAATAATTAATTTAAAATAAAAATTCAATTAAATGAATTCATAGAGATAGGGTACAGGAAGACGACCACTAAGTCGGTATCTAAATTGTCTACAGCCGAAGCAGAATGGTTCACGGTCAGTGACGGGATCACTGGTCCTGATACCTACTTTTTCCGTTTCGAGAGCGGTTGTACACCGCCTTCTAAATCGCCCCTTGGTCTAGTGTTTTCCGGCAGTCTATTTATTACGCCAAAGGTCACGACTATTTTGCTTTCCCACTCTCTCTTCTCTTTACGGCTCCACACTCTACTTGTGGAGAGATTTCCCTACTGTGGGGCACCTCCGAGTTCACTTGACTTCCTTGCCCGGTGAGCCTACCCTCTCTTCGAAGACCGTCTCCGGCGTCGCTCTCGCTTCTAGACCCTGGTTGGCAGAGTCGTAGCGGTTCTTTCCCCGTCTCCTCCCTCGTCTGTCTGACGTCGCCACTGACTGCCTCGACGACCTTCCGGGTAACTACCTCGGTGTGCCAGTCTCCGTACCAGGTGCTCCGTCAGGGGCGTCTCACCGGTCCCCTCCCCGGGGGCCCCGACGGACCCCGGTGCCGGTGCGGGTCCGTCCTCCGCCGTCGGCGAGTCTGTTCTCCTCGGCGCACCTCCAAGCTAAACCTCTTGTACGACTTCCGGCCACACTGCCGGGCGAGATGTCTCAGTGGTCAGAAGTTGTAGGGGGGCCTTAGGAGTCAAAAGACCTTTCTGACCGAAGGACTTCTTTTACCTAGGGTCCCCCCAAAGACCAGGTCGGGGCCCTGGTGTGACCGCCGAGGGGGTGTGACCGGTCCCAAGTGACACTACCTCTGGAGGACGACGTCCCCCGTAGGGTCGGGGGTCGTCCCTGGCACTCGCTGTGAGTCGGGTCGGAGGTCCTTCGAGGACGAAGCAAGGGTCGAGGGAGGTCCGGGGGTCTTGTTCGGGCTCGTCCTCCCGGAGAGCCGGGTGCCAGTCGGTGAGGGGCCTCAGGTCAAACCCAGGGTGTGGAGGACCCTGGGCGTTCTGGGAGGGGTGTGAGGGGACGGTCGGTTCGGACGGGGAGTGAGTCGTCTTTGGAAGACAGGTCAGAAGTCCCGGAAGCCGGTCGTTAGTCATGTCTTTAGGAAACCAAATTCGGTTGCTAGCCATGCCGGACCCTGGTTGTCCGAGTAAGTGCCCTCTCCGATTCTCCCATTGTTCTCAGAGGTGAACTGGTAACGGACCCCATAAAAGTATAAATGGCAGAAATTTTGTTCTTGCTTCAGACCCTCCACTCATTCACGGTTCCCGACCGAGTGGTCACTCCCTCCACTCCGACGGAAGGGTCACTGGGGTTAAGTGGAGCCCCGACCGTATTCGCCCCTGGGGCCGCGGACACGTAGGTCGACGAGGTAGTCGAGTCGCGACCGACACTCGACCGCGAAACTTGCAGCCCATCGGACTCTCCCCGGCACACGCCGCCGGTCTTCCACCCTAGGGACTTCAACTCGGGGGAAGAGACACAAGCGCGCCGAGAGTACGCCAGACGTTCCGGTCGTGACGAGGACCCTCGTGTCATGAGTGGGGAGTCCAAAAGGGTCCACTCCGGGTCCGTCGACACGCGGACGAAAGAGTCAGTTGGTCTTGAAAGATCGTTTCTGTGTCGGGACGTTCAGTCCTAAAGCCCCGAAATGTGACCTAAAAGAGTCGTCACCGGAACCACTGTGCAAAATCGGTGTTACTAAGAGACGCCCCCGGTAGGGTCCGGACCACCGAAGGAGTCACTGAGTCTTCTATTTCTTATACGGACATTACGTCCTCGGGGTCCAAACTAGGGACCCAGTCCTCCTAGGGGACCTCTTCCTTTGCAGATGAGTGAGGTCATAGGGACGGACCCTTTAGGGTACCTGTCTCCTCGGACCGCCCGATGTCAGATACCCTAGCGTTTCTTAACCTGTGCTGACTAGTTGATTGTGAAAGGTGACAGAAAGGTTGGGACCTCCTACGGATCGTCAAAGGACCCGGAGGTGGGTAGTCTACGACCATTGCGGAAAACGTCGGTGTTCCTAGTTTACAGACATCTGTAGTGGTTGGCCGTTTGGTGGAGGTCGACTGTTGGCGACTAGACCACTTACTACCGGGGCACCCCAGAGGTGAAAGGGTGCCCAGGTCCCTCAGATCTCTCCGGGGGTTTGGGTGGGGGGAGGTAGTCAGTCCTGAGGTAACGGGGAGTTGTCAGTGGGAGGAAAGGTTCGGCAGCCTCGGAGGACTGACGGCTCGGCCGTAGAGGAGGCACACGCCGGACCCCTGGTGCGAGTATGTCGACCCACGTGTGCAGACTCCGAGGTGCGGTAGGTCCGGCAGAGTTGTCGGAACGAGAAAGGTTCGGCGTCGAGGGCCTGCTGTTCCAATAAAAGACGTCTTTTCGGGGTGTTAGACCGTGTACAACAGTCCGGAGGTTCCTCTGTGTCCGTCCCGACCTCGCACCATAATAAAGGACAAGACGCAAAAGTTTACGGACGATTAATTTCCTAAAGTAAAACGAGACTTTTCAGGAGTAAGAAAAGCCTTTTTACACGTGCGTTTTCCGTGATAACATCTTTGTATTAGGACGAGTAATTTTTTTTTAAGGGAGGCTTTTTTCGAGTAAGGGAAAGTTCCCGACAAAAAGAATTGGAAGTACCACTTATTTGTAGTAAAAAGTGGCATTCCTTAGATTCAAGATATGTTTAACTCTCGCAACGGTCCTCCATTGAACGACCCGTCGACTCCTCTATTGACGTGTCGGAGACCCACCTCCCGTTCCACGAGACGTGGAGTCGGGGGAGTTCCTCAAGAGGGGGGTTGGGGTGGGCAGAGGGACGGGGAGGGGTACTACTCGGAGTAGTGTCGGGGAGACCCCCGACTGGGAGGCACTGGCGGACCGGGTCCACCTCCCTTCCCGTCTACTTTGTTCCCAGAGAGGGGTCGCCTCTGGGAAGACACGCCGGACCGAGACAATAGTGTGTAAGTGGTGCAAACACTCTGATTGCCGTTGGCAGACGTGACCCGGGTCTACAGGGGGCCGTGAGGACTGGAGACTTTGGAAACAGGGTAGGGGACGGGTGCCCTCGACGGGGGCCGTCCGGGGTGCACAGGACGTACCCGTGTGCGTCGGTCCGGGGCTGGTCCTAGCGTCCGTCTCATGTGTGACCTAGGGCTTCGGGGAGACGTGCCGGGGGAGGAGAGGGGACGGGACGACTAGGGTTCCCGAGTCGAAGGGGGTGAAGGCTGGAAACGGAAGAGTCGGGTCACCTTGGTCGAACGAGGCAACCTGAGGTCAAAAACCACGGTCTGCCCCTCGAAGTTGGTCCGGTTCTAGGTCCCGTCGGTGTCCCGTGTGGAACGGTAAACGGGGGACTGGACCCCCCAGTCTCGGAGAGTGACGGGCAGCAGGTACCGACTTGTGTTGCAAGGTATTTACGAAGGGCCAAGGGCCGACAAAGAACAACCCATACACCTCTAAGGACCGACAAAGAACAACCCCACGTACCTCAGGACCGACAAAGAACAACCCCACGTACCTCAGGACCGACAAAGAATAACCCCACGTACCTCTAAGGACCGACAAAGAACAACCCCACGTACCTCTAAGGACCGACAAAGAACAACCCCACGTACCTCTAAGGACCGACAAAGAACAACCCCACGTACCTCTAAGGACAAAGAACAACCCTATGTACTTCTAAGGACCGACAAAGAACAACCCCTCGCACCTCAGTCAGGTCCTAGTCAAAGGGACGGAGCCGGTCTTCGACTTCAGGAGGGGCACAGAAAATGAGTCGTGAAAAGAGGGCCGAGTCGACCCTAGTGACCGACCCTTGGAACAGATCCGGTGCAATGTCGCAGACTGTAGAAGAGTGACGTCTGCCCAAGGCACCTTGGTAGGGGGTGCCACAGGAGTCCGGTTGTCGTAGGGGTGTCTCACGTCAAGTCGTCTCTTTGGAAAGACCTCCCTTGCCTCCGACTATTTTGTGTCGGGTGTGCGTCCGGAGTGACCGGGTCGAGGTAGATTCCCCCCGTAAGTTTCGTGGATTTCGTTGTCTGAGGTTGGACGTCTAAGGTCTCTGTAGTAGGGGAGTCTCAGGGACACTCCGAGGTGATTCGACACCCTCAAGCCCTTTACCGGTGCTTGATTTATCGACTGACAAAAGTCTACTCATACCTGCGACGACGTAAAATACTTTATGTCAAGACGAAATTTTCATATTTATTTTACGTACCATCAAAAGAAATGAACACAAAAAAAAATATCAAAAATATGTCGAAAAAAAAAAAAAAAAGAGTTAGTCGCTTACAAATTTCTATTGGTTGTTTTCGCGACCCATCCCCGTGACCTTCAAAAACTCTTCCTTTTCCCGGAGTGACAGAGTTTGTAGTCCTCCGCGACCAGACCCTCGTCCACTGGTGTGGAGACCGGCGGGGGTGGGGGTACCGACACAGTAGTCGGAAGCCAGGTGTGACCGGGACCCGTGTACCTTGGGTTCCGATGTGAGGGACTCTCTCGGTCTCGCGTCTGAGCCCCGACGGCCGGCCTTGTCCTTGGGGGACGGAAATAAATTCCGTTTGACCCCCACTCCCGGTAGTAGAGGGGCTCCTTCAATTTCTTGCATAAGTCTTCTAGGTCGGTGTTTCCTCGTTACTTAGTGTCCAGACGAGTCTCCGACCGGGGGTCCTCTCTGCCCGGGGTGTGACAGTTGCGGCCACCCTCGGGGACGGGTGAGTGTACCCGTGTAGGGTGTCAGACGTCTCCGGCCTCTACGCCCGTCCCTCTCGTCTCCCCTCGTCCTTCGGGAAGACCACTTGGTGCGCCGGACTCGAGAAACGGCACCGACACGGGTGACACACGGGGTCCTCCCGGTCCCGGTCTGGGAGTCGGTGGAGGTGCCCCCCGGTCCCGGTCTGGGAGTCGGTGGAGGTGGTCCCCGACCCGCTCTGGGAGTCGGTGGAGGTGGTCCCCGACCCGCTCTGGGAGTCGGTGGTGAGGTCCCCGGCCCGCCGGGTGGGAGTCGGTGGTGGCGGGGGGTCCAAAGTCGTCACCTCTACGACTTTGTTCGTGACTCCGGGCGTACGACCTTGACCCCTCTCTCGGAGCTTCGCTCAGGAGGTGACCGAATTTGACCTCGGACCAAAGTTCCGTTCTTTCTCCCCTTTAGTTTTCTCGTCTGGTACCTCTCTCCCACCCTTCCGTTCCTCCCCGTCCCTCCTCGCCCGCCCCGTCCAGGGCCAGACGCGCCGGACCGGACAGGTGGGCCTCCCCCGGGCTGTGACGGGGCCTGCCACGGGTGGAGACGGGTCCTGTGTCGTGGTACGGGACGGTCGGACGGTCCGCAGAGCTCCCGTCTGCGGCACCACGACCCCTGTGGGGCGGAGGAGGCCCGACGAGGGACGAGGCCCCCAGGCGTAGGAGGGACCCCAGTCGGGGGACGGGGGGTGGGGGTGTCGGGACCGAAGTCCCGTCGCGAGGGGATGACGAGTGTACGTAAAATAAACGTGCGCAAACAGAAGAGGTCCCTCGGAGTGTCCCATGTAAAATAAGAAAGGGATGAGGACATTTTCGCCCAAAAGTACGTAATAAGTACTAAATATCTAAGGGTCTTTGTACGTCGGGCAAGCCGCCCCTCCCCTTACTGCTCGCTCGAAACGGTCTGAGGTCGCCCTCGAAGTCCCTAAGCGAGGGTCGAGTGAAAGAACTGCAGTTTAGTCCCCGAGAAGAGTAAAGTCATACCTCGTGTCGGAGGGTCTTACTTTCGACAGTCGCAGAAGTCCTCTCGGCAGCCCTCGAGGGCCCGGCCGCCCGTGCGGGGTGACTTCGGACGTCCCGCAGAAAGAGGTCTCCCCGCGCCTCCGTCCCCCGCCGTCCGCGCCCGCGGTTGGCGTTCCGAGGGCGGCGTCCTCGGGACCGCGGGCGGCGACTCCGTCGGGTCGGACTGCCTCGCCGGACGCCTCGGACAGGCGACCCCGAGGCGCGGGGGGGCGCGGCGGCGGGGTCTGGGCCGGGGACCGCGCTTCCGGGCGCGGGGCGTGCTCGGCGGCCCGTGTGCGCCGGGAGTCGGTCGGCGAGCGTCGGTGCGCCTCGCGGCGCGGGTGGGCCGTGGCCTCCGCCGCGGATTGCGGCCGAATGTTTGGCCTTCGTCCGCTTCGGACTTGTGCGCTCTTTTTCGCCTGTAGGGCGCCGCGGTAGCGCTCCCAGATCCGCGGACGCACTCTGGTACGTGCGCGCGCGTCAGGCAATGCACTCCGCGGCACGCGTACGTCCACTCTACTGCCCACGGATCACGTGCACACTCTGCTACAGACACACTCCACTATGAGCACACATAATAGACACACTCTACACACACGCAATAGTAGACACTCTCTACTATGTGTCTTAGGTACACTCGACTATGTACACACATCCTAGACACACTCCACTATGTACATACACAATAGACACACTCCATTACACACACGCAATCGACACATTCTACTATGTGTGTGTCTTAGGTACAGTCTACTGTGTATACACATCCTAGACATATTCCACTATGTACATACTAGATACGCTCTACACACACAATAGACACACTCTACTGTGTATACACATCCTAGACACATTGCACTATGTACATATATCATAGATACACTCCTTTACACACAATAGACACACTCTACTATGTGTCTTAGGTACACTCGACTATGTATACACATCCTAGACACATTCCACTATGTACATACATAATAGACACACTCTATTACACACACGTAATAGCACACACTCTACTATATATGTGTCTTAGGTACACTCTACTATGTATTCACATCCTAGATACATTGCACTATGTACATATGTCATAGATACACTCCTTTACACACACACACAATAGACACACTCTACTATGTGTCT
Source organism: Capra ibex (assembly GCA_006410555.1). NCBI lineage: Eukaryota > Metazoa > Chordata > Mammalia > Artiodactyla > Bovidae > Capra > Capra ibex. The sequence continues at coordinate 77,928,273 of SJYO01046538.1, read as the reverse complement.
GTCTTAGGTACAGTCTACTGTGTATACACATCCTAGACGCATTCCACTATGTACATACATAATAGATACACTCTATTACTTTCATACATAATGGATGTACTACACTGTAATGCGTCTTAGGTACACTCTACTATGCATACACATCACAGATACACCCTACTATAGATACATTCCACTACTCTTTCCACCTTTTTCACTTTTTTTCACCTCAACGAGTCAGTACAGACTGGGAAGCTTTGGGGTGTCTGACATCAGATAGTCCGAGGAGGTAGGTACCCTAAAAGGTCCGTTCTCACGACCTCACCTAACGGTAAAGGAAGAGGTCCCCTAGAAGGACTGGGTCCTTAGCTTGGGTCCAGAGGACGTAACGTCCGTCTACGAAATGGTAGATTCGGTGGTCCCTTGGAACACTATTAGTAATGTAATAAATTTAGTTTAGTATATCAAGGTGGATTTATATATGTCACGACATACAGTTGATATAGAGTTATTTTACCCTCACCCCTCACCGTTTGTTAATCTCTATCCTTATATTCTTCTTAAAATTTTCTTTAATAGTAATGAAACGAGTATTTCTTTTCTTGTCTTTTACTTAAACGTTTTACTCTGGTGATGTACCTCCCTACCAACCTTTCGTAGTGGTGAAGTTACCTGAACTCGAACCCGTTTGAGATCCTCTACCACTCCCTGTCCCTCCGGACCATAAGAAGTCAGGTACCCCAGTTTCCCCCAGTCTGTACTACATCGTTGACTTGGTGTTGTTTACGATGGGTTTTTTTTTAGTCTCTCTTCCTTTTTTGAGAACACTTAATTTTTCGTCTTGTCGTTCGTAACTTTTGTGTTATTATTCAAATCTCATGTTTCGTCTTGTTTTGTTTTTTCCACCTTTTACTCTTTATGTTTTATGTTCTTTTCATGTCATTGCCAAGTCCTCTAAGTCATAGTCCTCTTTTTTTACATCGTCGGGTCCTTTCTCTCTTCTCGTCTCTTCCTTTAGTAGTTTCTTAATTACGTTCTTTTAGAGGGTCTGACTTCCTACACACAAGGGTCCCCCCTGTCGTGATTAAGTCGGGTCGGGTCGTCCGGTTTCACGGTTGACGTGCGTCTCGGGGTGCTTCCCAAGGTTGTGGTCCGCTTTCTCTGCTGGGGTGCGCCGTGCCACCGCTCCTCTGACCGAGTCCACGGTGGGCGGACGAGGTCGCGAGTCGTAGGCACGTTCGCCCTGCTCGACCAGGGACGTTCAGGGACCACCTGATCCGGTGACTCTCGGTAACGCTACTGAACAAGCAATGGACGAAGGGAGAGACATGACACTTGAGTACTCCCTTTCCTGGTGGAACCGAACACTTTGTTACCTACGACTTGGAGACCGTGTCGAGACGCGTGTCTCGTCCACGAGTCCTTTATTACTATTACTCCCCTCCTCGCACCCCCTCAGTTCGCAGTCTGAATCCTGTTCCCGTCAGCGGGGGTCGTTGTGGGACTGCTGGGCTACTGAGTACTGACCAAGATATTTAAGGGAGGACACGGGTCCATGACCCCTGTGTGTGCGCGCACACAAAGTTGTGGGGAGTGTACCGATGCACGCAGGGGACGACGGACTAGGGGGCCGTCACTGGAGTGGTCGCGACTCGCAGCACTCAGTTTGTTCCGCGGGCTCTGTCTGCGGTGGGTAAAGGGTCTCGGGTCTAGGAGGACCCTAGCTCCCCAAGCGGTCCCTGACGTGTCCCACTCCCGGCACGGGCGCCGTGTGGACACCAGGAGTGGAGGTTCCCGACGGGGGTCCGTCTTTCGACGAGCGAGCCGAGGCCCGCCACTACTCGAGTGTCGACCTCGTCAAGCGGAGGTAGTCGGAACTGACTATTCGGAACTTCTCGCAGAGAAAGATGGAGTAATGCCACGTAGGTGGCGACGGCTCGACGGCCGTATTTGTACTCGATGAGGAGGAAGTGAATATTATTGGAGTAGGAGCGAAGAAGAAGGACTTCGTCAATGTCACATTACTACAGTGCATAAATTCGAACTATTTGTATTAATGATAGTTGTAAATTAACTAAGAACTAATGTTAGTTAATATAAAGACTTTGTTAGTTCGTAGGATGTTAATTTTTATTAACTAAGTAATCGTGTGGGGGAATGAACTGTTAATGTGTTTACGTAATAAATACATTAATCTGTGTAAATGTCAAGTAATAAGGTGTAAAGTACGGTAACAATGTTTCGATGCTTTGAGAGGCCGAATGAAAAATTAGAAGGAAGCCGACTATGACTCTATGTTGTGTTTCACATAAGCTTACCTAGGTCACTCTTTGACCTTCGAGGGAGGTCGTCGTGTTAATTTAATATTTAGTCTTCGGACTGATCGAGTAGCCAAGCTTTTGTTATTAATTGACTAAATGGGGGGTATAAAAGGTTCCTGCTACACTCCCGGGTACCCTCGACCCTGGGTGAACGAAGGTCAATCCGTCTCCTGTTTTTAGAAGGTTTACACTTCACCCGCTTCCCCGTACTCTCTTTATTCCTTCGGCCGGTTGGGTCGACCTAGGTCCTGTCCTCGACTGGGAAGGGAGGGACGTCTCTGTCGGTAGTAGTGTTGGGTTCGGCAAGGGACGAGAGGTTTGTGGAGAAAGAGGTAGAAAGGGTTATTGTGAACAGGGTGATTTAAGAAGAAAGTTTTGTCAGGTCGACCGTGCACGTCAAAGGAACAGGTGAGGGTTTTAAGTGAACGTACTTTCATTCTTGAGTGACTTCGGGGACTTAGGTGTGATCTCGATTTTGTACCCTTCCCTCCCGGTGTGGACCCTCTACCCCAGTGCCTCCACTTGCTCGACCTCGTCGACTGTGTTACCGAAGTGGGGGTGGGTCCCTCTTTCCTGTGGTCTCCGTCTTCGGAAGGAGGGTGGTCCCGTCACCCCGCCGACCGTACCGGTTGTGTCCCCGCTGACCCGAAATTAGGCCCGTCAACTAGTCTCCGCACAGATACGTCTCCGTGACTCAGGGTCCTGTCTTCGACCTCACCCCCGATGTCTTTAGTGGAGGATGGTCCCCACGACGTGGACGCTCCTTGTCCCGTCTCCGACAAGGTGTCACAGTCTGTCCGCTCTCCGGTCGCCCCGTCCCTCACAGGTCCTCACGCCGCGAGTGTGTGTGTGTGGGGTCCTACGGTGTAAGTGGACCCGAGACCCCGGGGAAAGTGAACTGGGAGGGAGAAGTGGTTCCGTCGACACACTCGCCCCTTTTCAGGAACTTTGTTTATTTGTGTAGACCTGTGAATTGTCTGTGAGGTGGACGGTCAATGTTATCTCAGACTCTGGGTGTAGTTTTGGACCTCTTTTAAAACCGAAGGTACCTATTTCGAAGGAAGTTGTTAGGCTAAAAATTTTTTTGTCCAAAGAAGAAATTTCATAGTCGGACCGGAGTTAAAGGGAAGGTGCTGTCATTTAAGATCTTTTTTTCACTTTGGAAGTGGCTTGTCACTTTCCTTTCACCACTGGGACTTTAAGATATGGGTCGATTCCAAAGTCTTAATTGTGGGTCCGGTCGTTTATAACCGTTTCCCGTAAGTTCGGTGTAGTAGTTTGTCGGGACGTGGTAACAATATTTAATCTGCGTGGACAATACACAAAAAGAACTTTCATCTTTGTAACCTACATTTTCGACTGTCGGACCGCTATTGCGTTACCCCTTTGTGTGTCGTCGATCTTCCTCTCCAGTTTTTTATTTACGTGGTCCAGGGAGCTAAGGTACGTTCGTTCGAGCCACTGTGGTCTCCCCAACGGTAAACGAACAGGTCCCCTAGAAGTACTGGGTCCGGAGGACGTGCCATCCATCTGAGAAATGGTAGACACGGTGGTCTCCTCGGGTTGAGTTTGTCGGTTCTAGCTATTTGTTCAAAGTAAGAATTACAACTATAAATCTGTTATATACGAAAAGAGAAAAGGTCCTTTTACTCAGTGGTATTAACTTAGTTATTCGTTATCGTTTTGTGACACCCACTTTGACTTTCACAACAAGTTCTTAATAGAGAGCGCTCCGTGGTCGGGGTCTGTAAAGTGCCCGTTCCGAAAGGTTCACGACACCTCGTCTAGCAGAAGTACGACCTATTTGCGAAGGTCTCTTGTGCCTTTCTACCGCTCGAAGGGTCGTCAAGTAAAGGGTTTCGGTCGTATAGGATCTCTGTGCTCGCTCCTGTCCGACTTTTCCTCTGACTTCCGTCCACAGGAAGTGCTCCTGTCTACGTTTTTGATGCGTCCTTTGTCCTATCGTCACATAATTGTTCTCACGTAGACGATGCTTGCGCTTTGTCATCCCTACCTGGGCCTCGCCCCAGGAAAGTATGGCCGACTACTGAGTGGGATTTATGTTTCCTTTCCTCTCGTCGCGGCGGTGGCGCAGTCACCCGCTCCCCAGATAGACAGTTTTGCAAAGTTGTCCCCGAGGAGACCTCCTCCCGTACCGATGGGTGAGGTCACAAGAACGGACCTCTTAGTGGTACCTGTCTCCTTGGGCCGTCCGACGTCAGGCACCCCAGTGTCTCAGTCTGTGCTGACTCGCTGATTGTGAAAGTGAAAGGGGTCACCAGGCCACCAATCTAGATGGAACGCTACGTCCCTTGTGGCCAAACTAGGAACCAGGTCCTTCTAGAGTGTCCGAAACCTCGTCGATTCGACCACGCAGTGTATGACTCCTTCGGGAGACCTCGGGCGTTTGGTGAGGAATGACTCGCTGTTCGTCGTCGCTGACTTCGGGTATGCGGAGCCCGGGCACCAGGTGTCGTTCTCTTCGGCGGCGTCTCTCTTCGGCACGTGGTGCGGGCCTCTCATTGGGGTGAGACACGTCGATCTCCTTCGGACCTCTCCGTGTGTTCTGGGTCGTGTCGGTTTCTGTCTGTTCAGATGGAAAAATTTTTTACAGATTTATCCGATTCCTTCTCATTGTGATAGGACTGTTCGAATTTTTATGTAGGAGCTTGGCGTTTCGGCTGTAGGTTGCGAGTTGTAGTTGGGTGTTCCTTCTGGAAAGACGGCTGACACCGGTTGCAGGACGTCGGGGTGTTGTCTTACTCCTTACCCTTTTGTCTGACCTTTTCTTACTTTTCGATGTCTCTCTATTAAAACGGAAAAAAATTAACCATTCGCTCTCCTTTTTGACAGTAGAGAATTTGTACGACACTAACAGATGGGCTTTTTTTAGGTTTCTACGTGATTGAAAAATTTAGGGTGTTTATGTTTGTATTTTTTCGTTATCAAAAGGATGGTCGGTCGGGCTTATCAAACCCGTTTACCACTTTCTTAGGATAGACGCCATCATGCCAACTTATAGACCTTTGCTTGGAGTGTTTTACATGCAGTCCGAGTCTCCTAATTTCGGTGTACGCACGTCTCGTCTCTTTGTATCCCTTTCCAAACCTGGTCGCCTATTTGTGTCACATAAGACGTAGTCTCCCACAGGGCACCGAGTCTACTGTCTCTCAGACGGGCAGTACTGCTCTGGGCCCAAGCTAGGGACCCAGCCCTTCTAGGGGACCCCTTCCTTTCCGTTGGGTGAGGTCATAAGCACGGACGTCTTAGGGTACCCGTCTCCTCGGACCACCCGATGTCGGGTACCCCAGCGTCTCAGTCTGTGCTGACTCGCTGACAATGTGGGAAAGGTGTAGTCTTCTGACCACAATTTTACATGTGCGAATGGTTTGATTGAGCACTGAACCCACGTCGAGGTACTCTTGACATTACCTCGACAAGCATAGCTCAACCGGCACTTCCGACACTCCTTTCACTCCTCTTGTTCCCTTACCTCCCGTTAGTGAACCTCCGTGGCCCTGGGGCGAGGAACCCCGGGGTCCCGAGTCTCGCCGACAGTCATCAGCCGTACGACCCCCGGCCGTAGTCCGCACTGCGGGGCCCGTGTGCCACCAGTCAGCCCTCCGGCCCGACGGCGGACCTGTCGACCCGTCCTGGACGGAGGTGCAGACGACTCCCCCGGGACTCGGTGGGCACACTGACGAAGGGAGTAGGGACTTCGGTCCCCGCGTCGCAGGTGTCACTTTCGGAGGTGTCCCGTGGACCACGTCTCTCCCCAGATACGTCGCGCGCTGCACTTTATCTGCTCCCCACTCTCCTGCACGCAATTCACCCCCTGTGACTTGCTGGGTGGTACGAGTGTTTCGTGGGGGTCACGTCCCTGTCTGAGTCCCGCTGCGGGGGTCCGGTCCCTCCCTCTGTCCGTCCCTCCGCCACTCTACGTTCTGCCCTCTGGGCCCTCTCCGTCGTCGAAAGTCTTAGTCGTCGGAGCTTTGCGACTCTCGTTCAGTCAAAGGTAGACCCCAGTTACGTTGGTCTAGGTCTGGGAGGTGTTTGGGTTTCGCTTCTAGTTGAACAGCCCCGTCTTTATTAGAGGTAGGACTCCGATCCTTAAGGAGACGGGGGTCGGAAATCGGATGCCCTTCGAAGTCTTTTGTTATTACCTTTTCGATTTGATATACGTTATTTATAGTAGGAACAAGGTGTAATTTTTTAAATAAAAAATTCCTTCATGTAGAGGAGACATCGTGGTGTCTCAGGTGGACCTAGGGTCTCTTACTCACGACACGAGTCCCCTCGAGGTCGGGTGTGGGGCGGGGTCCGACACTACCTGCGCGCCCGTTCCGGAGGGACGGAGACGGGGACGTGACGCTCGAGTCCGAGGGTAAACGTCCTTTATGCTCCGTGACTTCAGACTGTGGCACAAGGAGTCCTTCTCGCCATACTCTCCTCCTTTGCCGTGTCGTACTCAGGTCGGAGGTCTCCTCGGCTGTCCGGACTGTCGCCTAGCCGCCTAGCCCTCCACGAGTCTAAGTAGGGGCCCCCGACGACTGGGGTTTCAGTTCGGCTGAGGTCCGGGGACCTCTACGGCACGGGAGCCGTTCCTGTACTCCCTAAAATTTTTAGTGGTTTGCCGACGTTGACTGTACCGTCGGTGGGGTCCACCTGCACCCCCCCCCCCCGTAGACGAAGTCCACATCGGGGGGTTGTGGAGGGAGGACGCACAGAGGGGTCGGTGGGGGTCGGGCCCGTCGTCGAACAGACCGGGGTCTCGCTGGACGAGGCACTGGATTCTACGTGCAATCGTCTAGTGTGGTGGGGGGTCTCCTCGGCGCGTGGGTGGAAAGTGTATTCCTTCGTTTCGAGACGGTCACGCCTGAGCGTCCTCCCCGGGTCCAGACGGACGAGCTCCCGGGTCCCCACCCGCCGAGGTCCCTCCACGAGTCTCGGACCCAGGGTCCACTACCGTCCTTTCCGACGGAGAGGGCAGACGAGGGGTGTGTGCGGGGACGAGACTGGTCCGCCGGGGTGGTAGGTGCGGGAGAAGCAGTCCTGGGAGAACAGCAGACCGTCCTCAATTCACTGGCAGTCCGACACTCCTACCTGCCATCGAAACCAGACGGTACTGTGTGGTAGGTGGTCCTGGTGCGTGTCGGGGCCAACCCGGTCCGGTTCCTGACTGGGGTCCCACCTCCTCCGGGGCCCGCCCGTACGTCCTTCCTCCCTCCCCCTGTCCACACCAGGGAGACAGTTTCCTAAACGTGTTTTCCTGGCTCCAAGGGAGGACGGGGAAGACGGGTGACAGACTTCTAGGACCGGGGCCGGTCTAAGACACTTAAATGACTTTGGACAGTAGACATTTTACCCGGTCTCGGGTGGGAGCAGCGATCCGACTGAAAAGTTATTCCTCCAACACGTCCAACTCCAACATACCCCAGTCCCTACCTCCAACGCGTCCAGTCTGTCACCGACACCCCAGTCCCGGTCTCCAGTACGCCCAGTCTGTCACCGACACCCTCCAGCTTCTCCCCAACTCACCCAGTCCCTTCTCCAGCACACTCAGTGTGTGTCGTCGCCACTCGTAGTGTTGGAGTCAGGGTCCTCGTCGCCCCAAACTCGGTTGTCCTTTACTTTCCGACGAAGGTCTCTGTACTTTACGCCCGGAGGACGACCGCTACCCCACTCGTTCTAATCTTATAATAAGAGGCATCTCTATACTGAGAAAATTAAAGCGACTTCATGGGCCGAAATCTGTCCTTTAGTTAACAGGTAACAGTAGTCAGTTCCTTTCCTTTATTCCGGGGCAGGTGTCCGACGACAGGACCTGCACTAACTAACCTTTGTCTCCAACTGAGGAACTACTCTCCCCGTCTGTCACCGGGACCCCGGCCCGACCCGACCCGACCCGCCGCCAGTCGCCTCTGCGAGCCGCTGCGCCCCTGTCGACTGCCGTGTACCGGAGGAGGGTCGGTCAGTCGGTGGGGTCCTTGGCTTGTGGTCCCACCCGTCTCGTGGGTAGGGGCGGACTGGACCCGGCTGTCGGAGTCCAGCTTCAGTCTTACGGCGCAGGCCCGCGGAAGGGCGCCCTAGTCCCTCTGCGGGCGGGTCCCGCGTCACCGTCGGCCACGGGAGCGACCTCCGGGAACGACCTCGCAGACTACCTGCACCGGCGTGTCCCTGGGACCCGGGCCGCAGGAGACTCTCGCGTGCCGCGGGCGAAGAGGGCGCCGAGGACGACTCTGTCTCGCGTCTGCGCTCGTGTGTGGCGAGTCTTGTCGACAGAACCCGACACAGGAGCGAAAGAGCTAAAGGAGAAGTCCTTCCGACTGCCGGAGGAGACGTCCTAAACAGAAACCAAACGACCGTGACCGGTCTGTCCTTCGTCCAGAGGCCCTCTTCGCCGACGGACCGAGGAGAGGATTCAGGCCTGGTAGACGAGGACATTTATTTATTTGGGGACCTCTGGTAGGACGGTGGTGTGTCGCGGGGTAGGGACTCTAATGAGGGGTGGTTGGAGCGTCTCGGCCTCCTTGGGTCTGTCTCGACGACAGCCCCCTTACGTACCCCGCGAACGCCCCCCGCGAGGTGTGACGGACCGCTCGACTCCAGTGGTCCGGGGAGGTGGGGACTGCCAGTGGAAGTGGTCGGACCGGTCGCCACGGGTTCCTCCGACCGACCAACCTCCGTCACGGTCCGTCTCCTCTAGCTCTGCTCCACAATCTCGTGTCACCCGTGGACAGGTGGGCCCGGTGTCCGACTAACTCAGAATGTCCCAGACCTGGAAGGAGGGAGGGGGGCTTTCCCTCAAGTGTCGTCGGGGACCTGTACCACCGACGTAACGACTCGGTTTTTACCCCCGAGACGAGACTCCCCGACGGGAGGTCGTCCACCAGTCGCCAAATTTACGTCTGCACTGACATCCTCTGCCTCGACCGGTACGCCTCCTGACCCCCTCGGGGGGGGAGGGGCTCCTGCGTCTCCGTCGTTCCCGGGTCCCGCCACTCGCAGCCCCTCGGACCTGGTGTGGACCCCCGACCTGGTGTGGGTCCCCCCACGCCGCCCACCCTCGGTCCCGTCCAGGACCTGCGTCCCGTTGGAACCCGGTCCGTCTTTCTCGCTGGTCGTGTAATTTCCGAAATTCGTGTTCTTACTGTACTAGACTAAATATAAAAGATTTCTAGTGAGACAATCAACTGTAAACTTTACTATAAACTCTACACAGACCTCTCATGTCCATCCTGGTTCTGTCTACTTCTTCCTACACGGGACCCATGTAGCCCTCGTCCCTGTACCGGCCCTCGGACCTCGGGATGTGGTCTCTTTCTACCCCCCGGGACCCCACCCCCCTTGACCCTCCTGCCCCGGGACCCCACCCCCCTCGACCCTCCTGCCCCCGGGACCCCACCCCCCTCGACCCCACTCCGACCCGGGTACCCTCAAGTCTGGGGTCCTACGCCCGATCACCCAGGGTGCACTGGGAAATTCCGCGCTAGTTACCGTCACTTTGAGGCTCGGTCGTCGAAGGAATGTAGTAATCTGTGGTAATTTCTTAGTTATCGACCTGCTCTCCTCTTCGAAACGTGTTCCAGTCAAGTTCGACGTCCCTGACACCGGAGTCTCCTGTACGAGTGTCCGGCCAGAGGAGTGTCTGTGTGGCGGACTGACTTCTTCCACCACTTTTTGAGTAATTGAGTCTTCGGCACTCCGACTCGGGGGGAGCGGAGAGACGGGACGCAAATGTGAAAGGACGAAGGGTGTTTCATCCTGTACGGTCGAGTCTTTTAGTCGTGTAGGGGCCCCTGCCTCGTCCCGGCGTCGGGACCCGGGACTCTTCCCCACGGGTTCCGGTGCAGACGGAAAGTCCCAGTGGTCTGCGAGGTGGTTGTTCCAGGTCTGCCCCCGGTCCGACCTCGGCTCCTCGGGACCCGAAGCAATTTTACTATTTTACTTTTTACCTCTCCTTTGTCAGTCCTCTTTTGTGTCTGGACGGAGAAACTCAGGACACGTAGGTTCGTGTCATATTCGAAGTACGTGTGTGTACGTATGGGTGCGTGTGTGTATGTGTGTACACGTGTGTGCGTATGCACGTACGTACACGTGTGTGTACGTGTACATGTTTACGTGTACGAACACATACGTGTACGTGTGCGAACACATGCGTACCAGTACGCACGTATGTATGTGTGTACACACACGTATATACATATGCGTATACGCACGTACACACGTGCACACCAGTGGACATTACGTACACAAGTTCGTGTGCACGTACATGTGTGTATGTACTAAAGTGTGTACATGTATGTATACCTGTGTATATTTGTGCACTTGTGGATCGACTACCGACCTTACTGAGGTCAGAGATGTCTCCACAGCCGGTAGGCCGGGGTGTTATGGGTGAAGTAAACCTCTTTTTTTTTTCTTTGGGTGCTGGGGGTCGACACTGTACTCCGGAAAGCCGTCCACCGTCCACAGACCGCCCTGAGCCGGTCGTCAGACACGCTCCGCAGTCCCAACCTCCGACCGCGACGGCGGGATTCGTAGCGACTGACGGTAGACAGAAAGAGTGATCCGACTCCGACCCTCTGGTAGTGTCAGTCTGAGCGAAGAGTCGTCTGTACTCCAAAATTGGGGGAAAGGAAGGTGTGCGTCCCCGAGGTGTCAAGTCTTTGGAACATTGTCCCCGGGTCACCCGTGGGACTTCGTGGAGGGACGGGGCCGTCGTCATAGACGAACGGGTGGGACCCTACGACCGGGGAGTCGGACCCGAGGCCCTAGTCCCTCTGGGCATTAAGGTCGAAGTCGGGGCGGTTGGGTGGAAGGTACGTCGTGTAGGCGGTGTTCGTCCTGTGGCGGACGAGGGAGGTGCGGCGGCGGGGTCTGGATCCTGGGGGACTCGTCCTCCGCCCGGGGGGCCGAGACTCGTAAGTGGTAGAAGGGACCTCGACCCTCGAGTCCGGCACCTGCGGACCTCCAAGGTCCTATGGACGCAGGTCGGAAACGAGGGTTGGGACCTCTCTTTCGGTCCAGACCTGGGGAACCCGTACCGGTTTCCCCTTCGTTGCGACCCCTTTTGTCACCCACAAGAAGTTTTTGTGTTTTTGTCTTGACGGTCCACTGGGTCGTGAGGCGAGGACTCACGTGGGGTTTCTCGCTTTCCTGTCCCGAGTGTAGACATGTGACTCGGGTGCCGTCGTAATGACGTTGTCGGGTTCCACCTGCGTTGGGGCACAGACGTCTATTTATTTACCTGCTTGTGTTACGCCAGGTAGGTGTGTCACCTTATGACGAGTGTGAATTTTACCTTCCTTTAAGACTGTGTGCGATGTTGTGCCTGTTCCGAACCTCTGTGACTTGAGTCTCCTTGCTCGGTCTGTGTCTGTCTGTCCGTGCGCACCGAAGTGAATGTGCTCCAGGGCTCATTTCATGCCCGCCGCAATCACCACTTCTGGGGCGGACGGTCGTGCCCCCTGCCTTCTCTGTGGCCGCACTAGGGACCCAGCCCTTCTAGGGTGCCGTTGGGTGAGGTCGTAAGGACGGTTCTCTTGGGGGTCCTGTCTCCTCGGACCGCCCGATATGTCAGGTATCCCAGCGTGTCTCAGCCTGTGCTGACTTCTGAGGGTTCTCGGAAGAGGTTGTCCTTTCAAGTTTTCGTAGTTAAGAATCCAGGAGTCGGAAGGATTACCACGTTGAGAGTGTAGACATGTGCTGGTGACCTTTTTGGTATCGAAACCGATTTGCCTGGAAACAGTCGTTTCACTACAGAGACGAAAAATTATGTGACAGATCCCGACAGTATCGAAAAGAGGGTTCCTCGTTCGCAGAAAATTAAAGCATCGACGTCAGTGGTAGGTGACACTAAAACCTCGGGTTCTTTTATTTTAGACAGTGACAAAGGTGAAAGGGGGCAGATAAACGGTACTTCACTACCCCGACCTACGGTGCCAAGAGTACAAAACTTACGACTCAAAATTCGGTCCCGACTACAACGGCCCCTCACTCTTATTCGTCGGACTGTAATGAAGAGTCCCGCGGTCGTCTCAGGACTTCGATGTGACCCCAACCGACATGTCGAGACGTTTGTATGATTGGGAGTAACTCGACATGCGATCCTCGTCCACTCGAAAGATCACATGCGTTTAGAGTTGAGGTATTTCGACAAACATTGTCGTTTGGTCCCGGGAAGGAGACTCGCAGTGCGGGGAAGACAGCCCACTCCTAGTCGCGATGTCGTCCTTTCTTTCTTTCGGAATTAACACTTTGGGTACGTGAAGTCTCCTCGCGATCCCCGAGCAGTCTCCCACGGCTCGGGTCGCCCTGGGAGTCCGAGATGCCGAGAAGGAGTGACGATTAAAAGGAAGAAAGAAAGGCCGAGAGTGCGTTTTACGTAGAAAATACTCTCTTCTCTGTCTCCAATGTCGCTTTTAGTGTCGTAACCAACTTTCCTCCCGTCAACGCCTAGGTACCTCTGAGGTCCCCTGCACCCTGGTCGTCTACCGAAGTCGGAAGAAGTAGAGGTGCACTGAAGGGGCCCGTTCCAGTAGTGACGCCCCCATCTGTGCACTGAAAGGGTCTGCTCCAGTCGTGGCGCCCACATCTGTACTGAAAGGGTCTGCTCCAGTCGTGGCGCCCGCATCTCCACTGAAGGGGCCCGCTCCAGCCGGGACGTCCACATCTCCACTGGAGGGGGCGGGGCCCGCTCCAGCCGTGGCGCCCACATCTGCCCTGAAGGGCCCGCTCCAACCGTGGCGCCCAGATCTGTCCTGAAAGGGCCTACTCCAGCCGTGGCGCCCACATCTACACTGAAGGGACCCGCTCCAACCGTGGCGCCTACATCTACCCTGAAGGGGTCCGCTCCAGCCGTGACGCCCACATCTGTGCACTGAAAGGGTCTGCTCCAGTCGTGACGCCCACATCTCCACTGAAGGGGCCCGCTCCAGCCGGGACGTCCACATCTCCACTGGAGGGGGCGGGGTCCGCTCCAGCCGTGACGTCCACATCTACGTGCCGGGGAGACCCTAGACTCCACGATACTCGTCGTGGTCCGTCGTCTTCGTCCGACTAGCAATGTCGCTCTCGTCGTTCTTTCTACCTCGGAGGACTCGTAAATAGTGCACAGTCCCTACCACAACTCCCGAATGACCACTGAATTAAAGTAAATTTAGAGTCTTGTCGGACACAACATCAGTAGCATTGGGGCAAAATGTCTGCTCCTTTGTTCCATTAATTAACACAGGAGTTCCACCAATCAGACTCCTGCACGACTCAACAAACTCAGCGCAGACTGAGAGACGCTGGGGCCCCTGACACCGGGTGGTCCGCGGAGACAGGTACCCTGAGAGGTCCGTTCTTGTGACCTCGCCCAACGGTACGGGAGGAGGTCCCCTAGAAGGGCTGGGTGTCGACTTGGGTGCAGGTAATACAGGGAGCGTAACCGTCCACCCAAGAAGCGGTCACTCGACGGACCCTTCGGGACTAATCCGACGTAAGTTCAAGTCTAGGCCGCGAGTCTCGGACCGAAGGACCCTCTACTACTCGACGACTCTCCGACGGTTCCCTGAGGTCGGAGTGTTCCCCCTCCCGTCGCGACTTGAGGATCCTCCCTCCGGTACCTTTCGCGTCCCTGGTCGTGGTTTGGGTCGGACCCCGCGGCCGTCCGCCTCCATCCTGTGAGGTCTACCCTTGCTCTCGAAGAGTCTCTCTTTACTCTGACTTTGGCGTCCTTCGGGACTCGATCTCAAAGAAGTGGGCAAACGACGACAACGTTCTTGAGGCTCGAAGCACAAGTCAGACTGGAAGTCTTGACAGGAGGGGTTATCCCTCGTGACTCTTGCGGCCTCGGGGGCTTGGGGTGGGGGGTGGGGCCGAGACGTCCCTCCTGTTTCGGCGGACGTAGGGTCCACGAGTTCCGGGAGGCCGTCGGAGAGGCTCGGAGGCCGTCGTCGACTCGGCAGAGGTCTGGGCGAGCGACCGCCTGGGTGGGAGTCGGAGAGCGCCTGTGCCGGAGGAATAAGTTCGAGGCGTCCCGTAGTCGCCCTCACTTTGGGGTGCCTCGCGCAGGACAGAGATGGGACCCTGTGTCGGAAGGACGGTTCTTTTGCGGGTCCCCCGTTCCGGAGGAGCTACGAGTCGACCCGTCCCGCGAATGACGGGGGAGGTGTGGACCGGGGACCGAGCCAGTCACTGTCGAACAGGGAGACTGGGGACCTACGGGAGGGAATGGAAGGTCAGACCCCGTCTCCGCCGGCCCACCTCTGGGAGGTTCTCGAGGAGGTCCCGGGTGTACGATTCAAACGGAGAGGGGCGACTCAGACTAAGAACTGAGGTGCTTGCCAGTGGTCAACCTTCGGGTGGGGAGGAGGACGGGGCGCCGGGGACCCACACACAGGTCGAGCTAGCCCCTCGTGGGTGCCGGAGTCGGGGGTGGGGTGGGGGTAGACGGACGGCGGGAGACACTCAATTGTCACGTGTACTGAATAGAAAATTTTTGGTGACGTCTTGGGTGACGAAGGGATGCGTGGACTAGTAGTGAGCGTTGTGCCTCCCAGCCGCTAAAGTCGGCCCGAGGGACCTGTCCACAGACGGCGGCCGAATCACCCGGTCTCCGAAGGAGGGCCGAAGGAGGGTGCACGCCCCAGAACGGTCCCAACAGGGACCTCGTGCAGACAAGAGACCACCACAGAGAGATAGGTGCACCACAGGAAGAGGTCCCCCTGTCGCACCTCGGTCCCAGGGTCTCCTTTTCGTCCTGACGGTCCGTCGGGGGGATGGGTGCTGGTTCGACCGTCCCCAGTACGGTCGTGTGGGTCGGAAGGCTCGTAGGCTCCGCCCGGCACCTGTTTTCTGCACCGGGGTGGGTCCTCTCCGCCGACCGGGCCGCCAACCCTTTCCCGGGGTCCGGTGTGCTCGGCCGGCCGGAGACGCACCGGAAACTCACAGGGGTACCAGGAGTGGAGGAATCTGTGAGCGGACCTTGGTCCTACCCGGGGGATAGCTGCGGACTCGGGACCCTCCCCCCGCGGGGTCCCTGACCTAGACCCCACCCCGTGCGACGTGAGGGTCGAGACGTCCGTGGCGAGCGCACTGGACCTCGTCCAGTCAGTGCGGGAGCCCCTGGACCGTCATCTGTCCCAGACGGGTGTGTGCCGAGTGTCCGGGTAGTCCTTTCGGTTCCTGTCACCAGGGGGGTCCGCCTCCGGTCACTACCGACGCGATAGGGTCGTGTCTGCACTGTCGTAGGGAGGCCAAAGTGACGGGCCGGGGTCCCCTGACTCTGAGTCGGCAGGACAGGGTCGACACACTCGAGGAGGACCCGCTCAGCGTACCGCCCTACCGCCACCCCCGCCTTCGAGTGGGTCCTGTCGCTGGACCTGGCTCAGTCCGGGCGCACACTGGGCCGCTCCGCTCCCAGGTTGGAGGGACGTGTAGGCCCCCCGTCCTCGTAGCCGAGGAGTCCCGACCGGACGGCTGCCTTGTCCACGTGTCCCGGACTCGAGCCCCCTGGGCGTTACCTGTGTGCCTGCGGAGACGGGGGTCGCGTCTGCCGTCGTTCCCACTTTCGAAGAGGGCGGAAGGACGAGGCTCGAGCGGAGGAGTGGGGGGTCTGAACTCGGAGGAGTGAGTGACTGGCGTGCCACGAACTGCGACAACGGGTAGTCGCCCCGCCCGGGAGCCACTCTACTTGGTCGCATTTATTTACTTCTGTGAGCCATTTGGAGCTGCACGTCCTGGGGCGTAGTTAGTGCCGGGGCGCGGGGGGTCGGGGGCCGGGGGCGGGAGCCTCTTCTGTCAGCGCCAGTCACGACAGGGGTGGCGAGTGCCTGGCCGACGGGTCGGAGTGCCGAGGTCAACCCTTCGCAGTCGCCGGGATCACTAAAAGAGGGGTGCCGCCGTACCCCCGACGTCTGCCACCTGTTCCTGCACGGAGAAGGAGGGTCGTCTCTCCCTCCGAGACCCTTCGTCCGGCGGGGCAGGGCCACTCGGTAGGGTCGGTGGACAGGGGCGGTCCACGTAACGTCATTCGGACCTTCGGACCCCGGGACCTTCACGGGCAGTGGTCCGACCCCCGTCACGGGTCGGAACTCGTCCCCTTCCCGAGGGACAGAGGGACGGGTGTCTGGGGCTCTCGGACGTCCAGACACGTGGGGACCGTGAGCCGCCCTCCGGGTCGGGAGTCCGCCTGTCTACCCACCTGTCCATCGACCACCCGTAAAATTCCGCCGATCTCTTCGTCCGGGCGCAAAGACAAAAGGACCTCTGCAGTAGCGTGTGGTACCCGGTCAGGAGGTGCACAGGGAGGGGGTCGCGACCGGGACGCCCAGCGTGGCTCCGTCTTGGAGCAGGGCTCTCCTCAGTCCTGAAGCCCCTAGATGGATGACGTACGGTCCTGGTCCCGTCGTCCCTGTGACTACGGGTCTAGGACGGAGTTGGGGACATACACTATGTCTGCACTACCGGCCTCGAGTGCGTCGACGGCACTCCTCGTCTCTTCTCTTGGCACTCGTCGAGGAATTTCTCTTGCAGTTCCGACGAGCTGTCTGGTGGTCAGGTGCCCCAACGTCTCAGTGTGTGTTGACTCGCTCACTTGACTTGACTGTCCGGCCCCGAGGGGACACAGACGCTACGAGACCCACGGAGTGGGACAGACGGTCGTGGGCGGAGCCCTAGACCGGACTCGGGACGTCCGTGGTCACGGTGGCCGCCCCCCGGGCTGAGCTCATCGTCGTTGGTTCCAGAGACAGGCTCGCCCGCGCAGGAGGCCCCTCCTCCTCTCCCACCCGAACCTTGGTCGCACTTACGACCCGAAGGCGACCCCGGTACCCGAGTGTTCCTCCAATTCGTTCTCGGGCCTCCGCCGGAGACAACCTCCCTGACTCCCAGGGAAGGGGTGGCGTCCCTGTGGCCCTGTCAGTCTCAGACGTCTGGTACGGTCCAGGGGTCCGGCTCTGCCCTCGAAACCGTCCTCGGAGCGAGTGGTGCGACCGGGGTGTTGCCGGACCGGAGGCTACGGGACTAGAGACCCCTCGGGGAAAGACGGAGAATGTAAAAATTGCTGACTTAAGTACGAGAAGGCAAGGTAATCTTGTCGTCGGTTCATTGGAAGTTTACGGGGGAGGCGCGTGAAGAGACTCGAGTCTCTCCGGTGTCCGACTACCGACCTCCCCTCTCTTTCCGAAATAATTTATACGTAGGTGTGGGTCGACGCTAAAAGGTGAGGTGGCGCCCCTGTGTCGGTCCGCGGGACGTCTGCGGGTCCGAAGGAGGTGGCTTTCGTGGTCTCAAGTCACTGAAAAGAGTCTGTTGTCCTTCTCCGAAAGATCTTTTGAGGTAAAGAATGAGTCTGGAGTAGACGGAGTTGTGAGTCCCGGGGAGGACCGAGGGACTGCACACCTGGGGGAGGGGCCGGGTGTCTCCGCTCGTCGTGCAGACCCCCCAGGACGGACTGGGAGGTCGGAGCCCAGACGAGGGGACCCCTACGGTCGAACAGGAGTCCACTGTAGGGGCCCACGGTGAGACAGAGGTCCCTGAAGGGGCACAAGTCAGGACCTCCGGGCCGTCCCGGTGGCGAAGGGTCAGGGGAGGACAGGACCACCGTCACTGGGGGTCGTGCACCCGGGGTCCCCAGTCCCGGGTACAGGTGACTGTGTTGGAAGTGGCCGAGTCCGTCCAACGATCCGGCCGGTGTGTGGAGGTCGGGAGGACTTTCGGGGTGTCCTGAGACTTCCCCAGTGGGGAGTGGGTACAGTGGGGTGCCCCACCACCGAAGTCGACCACCCTTTCCCACGTGTCCTGGTCGGGTCCGTCGTCCTGCCCTGGGGTGTCGGCCCTCCCCTCCTCGTCCTGTCCGACCCCCCTCGTGGCCCTCCCCTCCTCGTCCTGCCCTGGGGTGTCGGCCCTCCCCTCCTCGTCCTGCCCGACCCCCCTTGTGGGTCTCCCCTCCTCGTCCTGTCCGACCCCCCTCGTGGCCCTCCCCTCCTCGTCCTGCCCGACCCCCCTCGTGGCCCTCCCCTCCTCGTCCTGCCCGACCCCCCT
>SJYO01046538.1:77861023-77909705 GCA_006410555.1 Capra ibex | reverse complement strand
CCCCCAGCCCCTCGTGGCCCTCCCCTCCTAGTGGTCCTCCGCTCCTCGTTCTGCCCTACCCCCAGCCCCTCGTGGTCCTCCCCTCCTGGTGGTCCTCCGCTCCTCGTCCTGCCCCACCCCCACCCCCCTCGTGGTCCTCCCTTGCCTTGTCCTACCCCACCCCCTCGTGGACCTCCCCTGCCTTGTCCTACCCCACCCCCAGCCCCTCGTGACCCTCCCCTCCTGGTGGCCCTCCCCTCCTGGTAGTCCTCCGCTCCTCGTCCTGCCCCACCCCCACCCCCTCGTGGCCCTCCCCTGCCTTGTCCTACCCCACCCCCAGCCCCTCGTGACCCTCCCCTCCTGATGGCCCTCCCCTCCTAGTGGTCCTCCACTCCTCGTCCTACCCCATCCCCCCTGTGCCGACGAGCGTGTCGGGACCCTGCACACGCCTCTTTACGGGCAGAGACCTCCGTCCCCCGCCGCCCCCCCAACGCGGGTCCCGGACCCGGGGAGGGCCGTCGCCCGACCCCCATGCACGACGGAGGGGGTCTTTTGCGGACGGAACTACGTATGTTAGTTGATGTGTCGTTGCCGAGAACTTGTTTTTTCATTAACGTTTTCCTCGAAGTTTGGAGTAAGGTTTTTATTATACTCGAAAATATTTGATCCTTAGGTGCAGAGCTATAATATTTTCGGAGGGGTGGGAGAGGACGAACCGCCGCCCGTACCCTGCGGGGAGCGGCCCCGCCTTCGGACTCCGGACTTCTGCCTCGGCCGTCTACGCTCAGACCACTCCTGGGAGTGGGACCAAGTGTCTACCGCAGAGGGTGGCACAGGAGTGGCGCCCGTTCCTCGTCCCGCGAGCGCCCCAGGGGGTCTTCCCGTAGGTGGGTGGTGCTCCGAGTGGGGCGCGTGGTCCAGGTGGAGGCGTCTCGCCCTCAGACCCGGCCCGCCCCCCACGTCGTACCGAAGTGCGTGCGCCGGCCGCGGACGGGAGCCCTGGGCGTAGGTGGGGTGGACGAGACGGGTGTCCGGCCGTAGACCCCGCACTCAGGACTGTGGCACGTGGCACGCCGGAGGCCCAGTCTGCAGGAGGTAGTCTTCTCTCCCAGGGTCCCGGTTGAGGTCACCGCCAGGGAGGAATGTGCCGGCTACCAGTTCTGACCGGGACCAAAGGCGTCTGGTGCGCCCCGCGTGCGAACAATGGCTCCAAAAGGGGACTTTGACACTCGAGGAGATGGAGTGGTGCCTCCTACTGGGTCGAAGAGGTAGGAAGGTTGGTGACCTTCCAGAGTGTACAGGACCCGTCACGGTCGTGGGTGCGGTACCCGGCCCGACGGGGACTCGACTGGGTGCGACGGAGGGCGAGACGAAGGCTGATCTGCGAGGTCTTTAATAACCCGGCACTAAAGACCAAGGAAGGTCAACTCCCAACCTTTGGACCTCTGGAGAAAGTGGATATCTGGTTCGTGGCACGGCGGGAAAAGTATTCGTGAGAGTAGAGTACGAGGAGTCCTTTCCTCCTCGTAGGAACAACTTTTACGTGTTTTTCCTTTGACTACGTGTCTCAAACCCCAAACTCCTGTTACTGGTCCTAAACTTGGAGACAGACGAGCCGAGGTTTCCGTCCCGAGGACCTTCGTGTAGACTCGGCAGAGGTCTGTGGTACGCTGGTGGTTCAATGACAGTTGTTGACTACGGGCTAGTCATCGTCCTCCGTTCCTCGGGAAGTGACCCTTTTACGACGACCTGCACCTATCCTGTGTCTCCAGACGTGAGGTGCGGGACAAGGATGTCCTGGACTCAAGCTCGACAAAACCAGGTTTGGGAGTACTCCGGTCCACTGACTTGTTCGGAGGGTGTGCCCAGGGTCCCCAAGGGAAGGGACCCCTCACCGTTTGTCTTTGGTCTAGGGTCCCACGGGTCTCGTAGAGGTCCCCCTGTACAGGCGGCTGTCAGGGGCTGAAGTCACGTTGAGTTGTTTTCATCGGGCCGCAGTCAGGGCCGTCACCCACGGACCTCTGCGAAACTTACCGGAATTCAAAAGTACTAAAGTGCGTCTGAGTGGACACAGACAGAGTGTAGTGTGTGTGTCTGCCTGCAGTTCTGTCTGGGTGTGGAGGGTAGTCTTCTCCAAGTGGCGTGTGACAGAGTACGGTACACCGGCCTACTCTATAGACGTCCCAAAGAGCATAAAACGGTTCACGCAGGACTAATGAGACTAAGTCGCCTCTCCGGGTGTCGGGAGTGGGTACCCGCGGTCTGCCAAGCGAGTCGTTTCGGAGTACCCCAGGCGGGGGACAGGGGTCCCACGAGACCCACGACGTCTACCCACCTCTGCAGAGGTTCGACCCCCCGCCCCCGTCTATGTGTCCCACTTTGACGACTCTTGCACTACCTGTAGATCCGACGCCCAGTGTCCCACCCAAATAAGGACCCCAGAGGTGTCCCCGAGGTAGTCAAATGTAAGGGAGGGTGGCACGTCCCCCCGAGGGAGAAGAGGTGTGGGAGAGGTCGTGAATGACACACATCCACAAAAAGCTACTGCCGGTAAGACTGGACACACTCCACGATGTCTGCTCGGGTCTCCTCTGGTCCCTGCACCCTTCCTCGGGCGCCCCGCCGTAGGCCCAGGTGTAGGTCCACACTCTGACTGACGTCCGGACGGTCCGCGACGACTCCCTTCGGCCCGTCTCTCATGCCGCCTCCCCCGTCGAGAGGCGCAATGAAGAATGCTAGCCACACGCAGGTATCGATGTGACTTGATTCTGTGATTGAGTTTCATTTCCTCCCGGGCCTAGAGAAGAGAATGGGGGCTCCAGGACTGTGACGCCCAGACCGACCCAGACTTCTCCCTGTGTCTTACTTGATGGGTCCCTGGACGCCAGTAGCCCTGACTCCCGGTTGGGTCCCGTTACTGCGGACGTCGGACCGGGGGAGAGTGTCCTCCGCTCCCGCCGGCACGGGGTCCTGCGGACCGTGGCTCGGCTCGCGGACGCCGACGTAGAGTGTACTGGTCCGTTCACTCGCCGAGAGACTAGCGGAAGTCGTGGACCGAAGAAGTTCCTCGAAGGTCTGTGCCATTCGTGGAGTGAGTAGTTTACCGCCCACCGTGTCAGAAGGGACGGCCCGGGCGGACCGGATTACTTGGACGTGGAGTGGTCGCCGTCCCTGTCGGGCACGCACGACCCGAGCGGGGTTCGTCTAGGTGCAGAACCCGAGGGCTGCCGGCACCGCCCGAGCTACGGGTACTTCCCACCCTGAGCTCCCGCGTCGCCACTGCCCCCCTCTCACCCCTAGCCGTCCGTCTCGAGGTACGAAAAATTACTAGGCGTCTAGGGTTACCGTTTCCGTCATGAATGCAAGACAGGTTCAATTCCCTACTACTTATTAAAAAGAGACACATGAACCGTCTAACCATGAACGGAGTTTTAATACTCTTATTATTCTGGAACAGAATCCCTCAGAAACGAGGTTCCTCAAGTTTTGGAAGGTCTCTAACGACGTCGAATAGAACGGTACGACGACACGGTTCTTTTTTTTGCGTTCTGATTCCCCAGTTTCAGTGCACGGACTAGTCGACCCCGATGTGACTCTACTCCACCTCTCGTCACGAAGCCTTCAGACGACAAAAGGGTCCCCAGTCGCGTCCCTCCCCAACGCTGACGGGTCATTCCGTCCCAGGTAGTCCCATCTGTAGGACCACGTGTCGTCTGTAGGCGTCCAGAGTCGGCTCTCGGTGTGGGTGACGGCAAGTGTCGTGTCCGACTGCTCCGGGGTCCCTGGGTCCCAAGGAGGCTGCGCACCGACCTGGTCTGGTCGGTGCCTCCGGAACGACTGGGAGGCACAAGTCGGCCGTCACTCCTGGAGGGCCGTCGTCCTTCCTGCTCCGGACACCCTACACCTTGGCCCTTGGGGTGCCCGGACCCGGAGTCAACGCTCCGGGGTCCTACGTCCACTTGGAGACTTGGGCCTCGCCACGCAGGCGGCAGAGCGGGGGTGTGGAGACCTGGGTGGGGGAAGAAGTCCTTCGTGTAGTCTTCTCCTCTTTTGTACTTTTATGGAGCACGGTTGGGTGTGCCTTGAAGGCGAAAGGTTCTCTTCTTTCGTCCCAGGTGAGTAAAGATTTCTCTCGATGGGTGGGGGGTCTAAGTGAGGGAGGGAAAGATGAAGAATTGTTTCTACTGCTCAGCGGAGACCCCGGTCGACTCTCCCTCGCCCAGGGGGCCCGACAGGACGGAACTAGTCTCGTCCTACGGACCTGTCCTGGGTCTGCCGGTACGTCCTGGGGCTATTCGTCGTGGCGGTCTTTCACCCCCGCTCTTCTCTCGTCGGTCGGGCCCTCCGCCGACGTGGAGGAGGGAGGAGACGGAGCCGAAGCGGGGTACTCGACCCGAGGCTCAGGGTCCCTCGGCCCTCCGCGCCTTCCCCGAGGCTCTCCGTCTCCCAGGTCGTGGGTCCCAGAGAAAGGGGAAGACAGAGGACCCGGACGGGGTACCCCCGAGGTTGGTGTTTCGATCAGAGTTGGTACCCCCTTCGGGGATTTTACGGGTCCTTTTTTGGGCGGAGAGAGACCCCTTGACCCTGTAACCGGGGACGCAGGGTCTCCTAAACCCCAACCCCCTCCTGGAACGAAAACAAAGAAGAAAAAGAGAACGGTAAACGGGACTTTAGGTGGGTCAGGACACGTTGAACCCTCCCTCTCCCGACCTAGATTCTGAGTCGGTTTGGCCTTGAAGGGTCGGTTTCTAGACCCAGAGCCCTCGTGACCCCTTGAGACGTCCCTCTCCGGGGGTTCTTCGTGCCTGAGACACCCCCCAACTGAACGTCGACACGTCCGTTCCCTGCACGGGCCCTTTCGTGTCGCTCCGAAACTCTCCTCGGTTCCCTTCCTGGCTACGACTTCGACTTCGAGGTCAGGAAACCCGGTGGACTACGTTTCTCGACTGAGTAAACTTTTCTGGGACTACGACCCTTTCTAGCTTCCGCCCTCCTCTTCCCCTGCTTTCTCCTACTCTACCAACCTACCGTAGTGGCTGAGTTACCTGTACTCAGACCCATCTGAGGCCCTCAACCACTACCTGTCCCGCCGGACCGTGCGACGGAAGGTACCCCAGGGTTTCTCAGCCTGCGCTGACTCGCTGCCTTGACTTCCGGATCACTCTCGCCTCCGGAGCGACACCTTGCGAAAGTACAATAAAGAGTTTTCCGTCTCGGGAAGCGGAGTAGTGGGCATGGGGGTGGGGTGGGCCGTCGGTCACCTGCCACTCCCAACGGGCACCCACGGTGGGGGTGACCTACCGTCGTCCACGTTACCCGACTCGCCGGGGGGGCTGTCTGGGGACCCAGGGGGGTCACACAGGGTTTCCACGGGGGGTGGTCTCGAGCCCGGCGGACCCGTGAGTACCCCGGGGAGTCGCACCCCAACTGCCGTAGAGGGGCGGAGTAGGGGGCCCGGTCTAGGGTTGAACGTCGAAGACCAGAAGCCCAGCAAGACTCCGTCGTTCAGTCTTAGGAGAAAGAAAGCATTGTTCTTCTTTGTCAAATGTGCCGTCCGTCCTCTACCCTTACTCCCAACGGACAGAGGGGGCACCTACCCCTCTCTCTCCTTGCCAGGTACGACCTAGACGCCCTCTGTCAGATGGTGCGCCAGTCACTGCAGACCTCTGGTCCACCGACCCCTCCCTCGACCGGGTGACCCCGGAGCACTCTCGCATTTAGTCGCCGGAACTTCTGAGGACTGAAGTCATTTGGTCGTCCACCCGCACACGTTGTGACTGTAAACTCACTCTGGCTAAGTGCGCGTAGAAGGCAGAACCGGCGCTAGCGGTTGTAGTCACTAGTTGCACTGGTTCACCCCCGCCCCTCTTCTGGAAGAAAGGACTCATCTGTGGTACGAAGGTAGTAGTCGAGGAGGAGGTTCGACCCGTCGTCTCAGAAGAACGGGACGTGCCAGCTTGAGCCAGGTGTGCGACAACAAAAAGTGCGCAGGACCCCAGAAGGGACCACCGAGTCTGCCATTTCGTAGACGGACGTCACGTCCTCTGCGCCAAGCTAAGGACCCAGTCCTTCTAGGGGACCTCCTCCCTTTCCGCTGGGTGAGGTCACAAGACCGGACCTCTTAGGGTACCTGACATATCAAGGACCCCAGTGTTTCTCAGCCTGTCTCCGTCAGTCCGGAGACGACGTACCAAAAGAACGATTCGTTCGGACACACCAAAACACCCATTCGTTTGGACGAAAGAACTCACTAATAATGAAATGTCCCCAGAGGACATAAAAAGACAAGTGTCAGTGGGCCACCCTCAGTGATAGAGTAGTGGATGAAGCAGGGAAGTGAGACAGGGACAGTAAAAGTACGGTCCCACATATGGATGTTTCACGGTTAGTCTCGGCTGGGCAGTATTCTCTTTGATCCCCTCTGCGGGACCAACGAAGGTGGTCCTTTACTTGAGATGAGCCACTGTCCCAGACCCCCCCGCCGTAGTGTGTGTGTGAAGTCTCCTTAGGTTATCCCCTCAAAAGGCCTACGTGTTCCATTCTGTGACACCCCCGGCACACACGCCAATGTCTGCCGTCTCGTTGGGCTGGACCCTTTGTGTCGGGCAGCCCTCCCGTGACAGGGGTCCTTGGTCCCAGGGCCCGTGTCCGAGACTCGACGTGTCGCCGCCGCTCCCAGGCCCCCTGGCACGGCAGCACCCCTGGTGGACATTCTTCGACGGTGGACGACTCCAAGAGGTGGTCCGGTCCGCGACAGGAAGGGTGTGCAATGTGGCACTTGGGGCTCCTGTGCCGATGCGTACATCCATGGTGCTGGGGTGAACCGCCTACCCCTCTGTCTCGTACGTCCTCCACCCAGTGGGCGGTCGTTCTCCGAGTCCGCCCTCAGGTCGAGGCGCTCCGGGGGGTGTGCGTCTCGGACAGGTCTGGAGACGGCTGGGGCGTCCGCCCGACTCGCTTAGGAGGGGAGGGGCACCCACTTCGTCGCACGCGCGTCACTTCTGCGGCTGTCCCTGAGGAGTCAGGAGTAGGTCGAGGAGGAGGGGACCCCACCCAGGGCCCCCCCTGAGAACGAGCCTCCCTCGGGCCCCCCTCCCCTGTAAAGACTGTGTACTCCGCCCCTCCAACTGTCAATCCTGAAGTGCTTTGAGTCTACCGACGCCCACCTGGGAGACGAGAAGTCTCCGACCAGACAGGTCGCGCGGCCGGTGATCGTCCCCTCCGCCAGACCTCCTCCTTCCCGAGGTTCTCGCACTCCGGCCCCCACGAGGCCCTGCGACGGGACGTCGGAATTCGGGGTCCGTGTACGGGTGGGCGGCGGGCGGGACCCGGAGGTCCTCGTACGCCCTACTCCGGGTCAGGGGGCCCCCCGGTCCGTTGCGGTCCGAGGGTAGGTCCAGAGTCGTCTTACGGACGGACTTCCGCGGGCCCTACCTGAGATTGGACGTGTCGCTACGCAGTGCAGAACTAGGTGAGGTCCGGACGGGAGAACCTAATAGTTCGCGAAAGTCAGGGAAGTGCATTATCCAGCTGGGGTTGCACGACTTCAAATTTGTTTCGGCATTGAGTGGAATTGGACAGAGGGTAAATTAGTGTGGGTTGTAGAACTTATAAAGTTTTCCTCGTGTGTAATCGTCAAAAATCTGTTCCTACACACTTCCAGTGTGCCTAAATAGGGACGCCGTCCTACTACCTACGTCGGGCTGACAGCATTTCTGTCTCACGGGCGCCACACACGCGGGCTCCCCGACACAGGGGCCCCTCAGGTGCGCCAGGGGTGCTCGACCCCAGGCGTGGCCGACGTCCCCGTGTTTGCAGGCACCCCAGGACAAGGGTAGTCGCAAAACACTTCGTCAATGAGCACAGAATTAGTGGGTCCGTCCCCTCGTGCCTCGCAGTCGGGACCTTGGAAGGACTCCTCCGTCCGTCCGCGTGCCGTGATGTCCTCCGCGTCCCGGGTCCCGAGGGCAGGGGCGAAGCAGATGGCACCCCTGGTAGGGACGATCCCGTACCCCGGGGGCCCGAGTCTGAGTCCCAGTAGTTGTACCCACAGGGCTGTAGGAGACAACGAAACTTACTTGTGTGATTTGACACTCGAGAAGACTCGGTCCTGTTTCAAAAGAGACGAAAGGTAGGGATCTTAAAGCATAGAGGTCCCGGGTTCGGATTATGTGTAGACGAGTTCACGACGCGAGTCTGCGAGTCAGCACTGGCTGAGACACGTTGGGGTACCTGACGTCGGGTGGTCCGAGGAGACAGGTACCCTAAGAGGTCCGTTCTTGTGACCTCACCCGACGGTAAAGGAGGCGGTCCTCTAGAAGGGTTGGGTCCCTAGTTTGGACGTAGAGGGCACAGAGGACGTGACCCTCTACCTGAGAAGTGGGTGACTGGTGGGCCCTCCGGGTACGAACGACTTCCCTTCCGGCGCCCACGATGACAGTGTCGGGACACACGGGACTGGCGGACGTTCTGTGGCTCGACGGACAGCGGTGGGGTCAAATTGTCATAGGGGAGTTTCGAAAAATCAAAACGAATGTCACGTCCAACAAAGACCACACTTGAGACAAGAGACTCGTCGTTGTGAGTGAGCTCCAAATACCCGGGTCGAGGTACGACGATGCTGACTACAACGATAAGCGCTCACTTCCAGTGAGTGAGCACAGGCTGAGAAGCGCTGGGGTACTGACATGTCGGGCACCTTAAGAGGTCCGGTATTATGACCTCACCCATCGGAAAGGGAAGAGGTCCCTTAGAAAGGTTGGGTCCCTAATTTGGGTCCAGAGGATGTGCCGTCCGCTAAGAAATGGTCGATTCGGTGTTCATAGCAAGTCAATGATCCAACACAGGTCGAGAAACGTTGGGGTACCGGTCGTCGTCCGGTCCGGAGGGCAGGGAGTGATAGAGGGTCGCAAACGGGTTTGTGGGTCACAAACGAATCGTGGCACGCTCCATGTCTACTAAACTCCTATTCGTATTTTGTAAGGATAATTCTTTTTTCTTTTCAGAGTGTATTCGTTGAAAAGTCGAAGTCCTTGATCTCTTTTCTTGATTCGAGTCTCAATCGTCCCCCTTCGTTTATTATTTCCATTCTTTATTTTGTCTTTAGTCTTTTTGTTATTTCTAGATATGTTGATTCGGTAAAGAAACTTTTCAATTTGTTGAACCGTTTGGAAGTCGGTCTAAGGGGTTCTTCTTCTCTCTCCTACGTTTAATTTTTTTTTTTTTTTTGTCTTTACTCTCCACTATAGTGTCTATGGTGTTTTTGTGTTTCCTGTTCTCCAGTGATAGCTGTCAATTTACGGTTGTTTGCCCCATTGGGCCTTCCATGTTCCTGTAAGGCTCTTTGTACGTTGGATGGTTCTTCTTTGCCTTTAAGATGTGTCTGGTTCGCACTCACTCCTCTGACTTGGTCAGGGGTTTTGGGAGGGTCAGCAATGCAGACCTCATTCAAATGACTTGTGGACCCGGAACACAAGTAGTTGGTTAGATTCGACACGGAAGTCCTACTCCCGGAAGAGAAAGGTGTTTGCTCCTTTGGTACCGGACCCTGTACCTCTGAGGGGGCTCACGGGTAGTCGTTTCCCCGACACTCGGATTGGGTCCGGGAGGCCGACGTTTGGGTACAAGGGGCAAAGACGAACTTTACGACGACACTCCAACCGCACTCTCCACGTCCCAGTCGTCCCGGCAACGTCGGGGGAGAGCCTACACTTGCCGGGGCCCCAGTCGCGTCTCGGACCGAAGTGGGTCCGTTCGCCGTGTCGTCAGGCCCACCGCAGTCCCTGGACGGGTGTAGTGGCGGTAGGAGCCGGGAGTCTCCGCGGGACCTCGGGACGTCGACCGGCTAGTTTTAGCTTGTGTTACTTGGAGGGGGTCCCGACCGTCGTCTGGACCAGGGGATATATTTGTGCTCGTAGACACGGTTCCGGACCGAGGTCCTGTCAGGAAGTCCTGCCGACACGGAGGGTCCCTCTTACGCTGCAGGGGCCAGTGGCAGTCTCGACTTCCGGTGGGACGCCGGACCTCTGTCGGCTCCCGGTTGGCCGGTACGGGAGTCGTCGTGGGTCCCCGTCCTGCCCTCACAGGACGGTGCCCGGTTCGACAGGGGGGCGACCGGCGTCCACGGGTCTGGGGCTCGTCGAGGACACTCCCCGTGGGTCGGGGGGGGTGGTGGTGGCGTCGGTGGTGCGTTCGTGGTAACTCTGCCGTGGTTTACTCTTCCCTTTCCGTTAAGGCTGTATTGGCAAAGGGTGTGCGAATAATTCGTATTCTGTGTTGTCCGCACTTAATAACACGTTCTTGAGGACGGAGCTTCGGTAAAATCTGTGTCTTCGGCCTTCCTAAGTAGTAAGAGTACACAAGTCGGGATAAAAAGAAAAACGTGCGATATTTTTTTTTAGGACAGATTTAGAGGATTTGGGTAGTACCGATGTAGTTTTTCATCTACCCGGTAGTCGAAGTCTGTCGACTTTTATTCCGTCGACGACCCGCCTTTGTCGCGAGTGCTCGAGGAGAGAAGCCCCAGACCTAAGACAATGACCTCTCCTACTATTTATCGGACAAAGATAGTGTAAATTTTTTGTTCCGACCCCTTCCTTCGACGACATGTTCCGGGACGCCCTCCCCACGGCCCCTCGTCCCACCCTCACCGGACTCCCAGGCCACACCGGAGGCGCAACGTCTGTCCGAAGTGCAGGGACGTGGCCGAGTGCTGGGGTGTCTCGGGAAGGGGTCCGGTCCGTGGTCGGAGGTCCGTGAGCCCCTGAAGGAGTGCGGGGCTTCCGGCCAGTGCAGGGTAGTGCACACCCCTCGAGACGGTTCTGGGTCCTGAGTCTCGGGCGGTTCGCTGGACCGGAGGACAGTCGAGACTGAGGCTCGTCCAGTCTCCGCTGGCGTGTCGACTTCGGTCCCTTTCGTGTCTGGGTGTGGCGACTGGGCGACGTGTGGGACGTCGACGGGCAGCCCCCGCCCCTGCCCCTCCCCCGGCGGACCCGTCAGCGACGGAAGGGACGTCGGCGCCCGGGCCCCGAGTGGGTGCGGTGTGACCGGGGAGGCCCGGTCCGGCGACTCGACAAGAGGGGAGGAAATCGGACTCGCCGAGTACCGGACGTCACTGTCCTGCGTCCGACCACAGGAGGACGGAACCGGGGACACTTGACGACGAGTGGCGGGCGGGGGCCCCGTTCGCGGAGGGAGGGCTCTGTCAGCCCCGGTGTCTGCTCCTGCGAAGGGACACGTCGACTCGGGCCACTCGGGACCGCTGCTCGTCGAAGGATCCCACACGTACCCTGCGCCCATTCAGGGCCCGGGTAGAGAGATTACACCCTCATATACGTGGTGGGGCGAGGGGGACTCCTCCAGTCACTGGCTGCTGTCGTCAGCAGGGACGACTGGGGTACTTCTGTGGACTGTCCGTCCCGTCCTAAGACCCCGGGGTACTCCGGGGGTGGGTGCCGGGAGGGGGGTGTCCGGTCAGGACCCTCCCGTCGTCGCCGACCCCGGTTGTCTCCTGCCCCCGTCGAGAACCCGGACCGACCCCCGAGTAGTCGACCCGTCTCTTGCGTCGTTACGACCTTTTTTTCAGGTTTAATGGGGATGAGCCGGATCGTGCACCTGGGCCCCCGTTTCCCCGGTCCCGAGGTGGGGGTTCTGGGAGGGTTGGGCAAAGGGGGGAGGGGGGGGCGCCGACGTCGGAGAGACCTGTGGGAGTGGAGCCTATCCTCTCGGGCCGGGACAAGACTGCGTACAGGGGCGGGACGAGGACGGGTAGGTTACAGGGGGGGTCCGAACCATTGGACCCCTGAAATACCCCCACAGGCTTCTAGTCTAGACAACGGGGACCTCCGTACGTTCCGGGTTCAGCCGTTGGTACGACCGGCCGCCCCGAGACGTGTGTAGACTGTCGGAGACGGGTCGGAGACCGGGTCCAGAGGCGGGCTCGACCCGAAAGAGGGCCCCCGGAAGGGACGGGGTCGGGACGTGAGCCCCCACTACACCCAGAGTCCTCTGTCTTCCCAGCGGGTCGAGTGACCCCGTGGCGGTCGCCCGTCTCGTTTCCCTGGTCACTCGAGGCTACAACGGTTGTGACTGCGGACCTCCTTCGCTGAGTCAAATGTCGGCGTGCGGTCGACCCACGACTCTTGGATGGTAGGAGGGCCTTGGAAGGTCCGACGCTGAAGGGCTAGTACCCTCGACCGGGTGGAGGACGACTGGGGCGCCATCCTCAGTCTCCCCCCCAGTGTGGCTCAAGACCTGTGTGGCCGAGTCCTTCCTTGTATGGGGCTCACGTCGGACTGGGTCCCTTGCGCAAGACAAGAGAGCACTTTGGGCCTTTTGACGGTAAAGTAGCAGAAGGGTATGCCTGTACATTCGCGTCTCTCGCGGACGTCGGCTCGGCTCGTCGGACCGCGGCGGGACGAGCGTGACACTCGCGCAGAGGACAGCGGGTAATCCCCGGGTCCGTCGGGTGTACGCCCGGCTTCAGACCGAAAATAAGGACGGATCCCCTCAGGCCGGGTGCCTCACGTCTTAGTGGTCTCGACGGGTGTGTCATGTGCCGGTCCTCCCCCTTGAGTGTCTCTGGTTTCAGGACGGTGCAGGACGGAGAGGTGCGCCGGGTCGTTTGGCAAAGGAGGGGCACTCTGAGGGGGTTTGGGTCTACGAGTCCTCGGAGCACGGGTCGGGCAGGACCCGGACCAAACGAGCACCCTAGAGACGTGGATACCTTAATTTAGACTAAAAGAGGACAGCAGACAGAGGACAATTAAGAATCTAGTCTGTCTTCTTTGATCTTTCCCCTCTGTCTAAAATGGAAAGGGTTGTGTATACTAAAGACTAGAAAACCTTAAAATCTTATAAAATTTTAATTGACTGGAATCACAAGGATGATTCTACTGGTAATTACCGGTATGTGTGAATCCCAGGATTCACCCGATGTCCTATGTAATTAAATGAGGGCGTGTCTCGACACTTCCGTAGGTCGAGAGTACCCTCCATTGGCTTCACAGGGGCCCCTGTGCGGTACTGGCCGCGACCCGACCCGGACGTGGGGTCTTGGGACACGTCTCTCGGAAGTGGCAGAGACGGGCCGAGACGCCTTCCCCGGACGGAGCACGACAGGACGACCTGGGGCCGTCCGAGTCCCACGCGACCGACTCGACGGTACCCCCGTTGACCGACAAGCTCCTTGGAGACGTGTGCTGAGTCCACCCTTCTACGCTCCGACTGGCTCCCGACCTCAGGACCCTCCGTGGAGTCTCCCCTCCACTGTCGACCTGACCCAGAGTCTCCTACCCGGCCCCTGTGGTGCGACCCGCCTCCACCCGCCCCGTCGGCGGTGCTGACCCGCTGCCACTGCGACATTTGGGGTCCGGTGGCGCACAGGCGCAGTCCTGTCGACCTGAGCCCCCGTGGGAGGACCCGTGCACCCGGGCCCACGATGGGGCGACACCGGCGCACCTGCCAGGGTCCGTCCCGAGTCCAGGTGGAGGCCGGCCCCGGTGGTCCCTCGGCGAAGCCAAAAAACCCAACTTCCTGACTCCCAGACGTCGGGTGGAAGGGAGGGAACTGAGACCCCAAGGTGGAACAGGCGCCTGACCTTCCCTGGTGACGGCTCTCGGCCTCCCGGTCGGGCCCGGACGTAGGGTCGTGGTTAGGTACGTCTTAGGCGTGCGCAAGTCAGCCACGGTTCACACTCACTCCACTGCGACGACCAGGAGGTCGGAGGTCAGTCCCCCGCGTGCGTCTGGTCGGAGAGGCTCGACTTGCGCGGACGGGGTGCCTCCCACGGGTCCCGTCCTCCCCAAGTGGTTGTTGGATCCCGAATCGCCCTTCCGCAGGCTCACTGGCTCCGCCCGGGACTGGCGCGCCACTGCACCCCCGGTAGTCGGAGGTCGTGTCCTGGGGCCCCTCGCACCGCCGGTCCCTATCCCGGAACCGGCCCCGTCTGAGCCCCGTGGACGTCGCAGTCGTGGGGGGCCCCCGTCGTCCGGGTGGGCGGGTAGGAGGCCCGACTCTGCCCCTTCCGGCTCGCCTCGGGGCCCCTCCTGCGGTCCCCGGCGGGACGACGAAAATAAGGTAAATTAGAGCGCTCTTCTGCTCCAGCTGTAGTCCCTTTGTTTAGTGTCCCTTTACGGGTTGTCGGGAGTCTCGGCCTCCTCTCGTCCGCGGGGCGAGCCGGACCCGTGGAGACAGAGGTCCCGTCTCTGCCGTCCGCCTCTCCGGTCGCCCGTCTCCGGGACGGTGACAAACACCCACGGGTACAGGCTGCCCCAAGACGGACCTTTCGGACCCGGGGTGTGCGGCGCCGACCCCAGGGATCCGTCGGGCCGCGAGTGTCGTCCTACACCATGAAGTCGCGGGCCCCGTGCGCCAACTACTGCTCGGAGGGCAGCATCGAGTCCCTCCGCTTGTCGGTCCCTAGCCGACTCCTGGTCAGGTGCCGCATGTGCGACAGGAGCACGAGGAGCATCCACCGCTACTGCGATAGGACGCCCCCGAGGACCGAGGACGTTCCGTGGTTGTGTGCACTCCCCGCCCGCGGGACGGGGTCGGTGTCCGGACCAGGGTCCTCGGCTCCCCACCGCCCCACCCCTCCACCGGCAGATGACGGGCTGTGGAGGAGGACCCCCGTCCTGGGGTCCCGGTGAGGTCTCCCCCAGAGTCTCGGCACCCCCCGGCAGATACGGATTGTGGATGAGGACCCCCGTCCTGGGGTCCCGGTGGGATCTCCCCAGAGTCCCGACACCCCCGGCAGATGACGGGTTGTGGAGGAGGACCCCCGTCTTGGGGCCCCGGTGGGATCTCCCCAGAGTCCCGGCACCCCCGGCAGATGACGGGCTGTGGAGGAGGACCCCCGTCCTGGGGTCCCGGTGGGGGTCTCCCGGGATGCCCCGTCCCACCCCATGGTAGGCGACGGGCTGTGGAGGAGGTAATCGGGACTTCGTCCTGCACGGACTCGAGTCCCCCTGCCACCGACCCACCTCTTGCCGACTACCAGAGTACCACAGACTGTCTCCCTGGACCCCTGGTCTGTCGTGTCGAACCTGACCCCCGCCCCGACCGACCTCGGACGCCCGTCCCGGTCGTCCAGGACCGACCCCAACACTGAAGGGGTAGTTGGGGACGTTTGCCCCGAGTGCGTGGGGAAGGGACCCTGTGGCCGGCCTGTCGTGAGTGCGTGCGTCTGGGGGCCCTCGGGCGTCTCGACGCGGCGGGTGGGTCGACGTCTCTTGTGTCCGGACGTCGCGCGGTCGACGAAGAGGCGGCCTCCCGGACCCCGCGACGGAGGGTAGGGTGGGTGCGAGGGACGGGTGTCCTGAGAGTCGTGCGCCCTGGGAAGAGCCCTCTGGGGTGGGACGTATGGGTGTCAGGGACGCGAGGTCCTGGGAAGAGCCCTCTGGGGCGGGGTACTCAGGAAGGAAGGCCCGAGGTCCTGGGAAGATCCCTCTGGGGTGTGGCACACGGGGGACCAGGACCCGAGACCCCTGTGAAGAGCCTTCTGGGGTGGGGCGGATAGGGGACTAGACCCCGGGACCCTGGGAAGAGCCCTCTGGGGTGGGGTACACGGGGGACCAGGACCCGAGACCCCTGTGAAGAGCCCTCTGGGGTGGGACGGACGGGGAACTAGGCGGGGTGTACGGGGGACCAGAGCCCGAGACCTCGGGAAGAGCCCTCTGGGGCGGGGTGCACGGGGGACCAGAACCCGAGTCCTAGGGTGAGCAGGGGATCGGGACAGGAGGGTCCTTCGGCCGGACGTCACCGGTCGTCCGTCGGACCATATTTGGGAAGTATGTTCAGGAATCCCCCCAGGGTGAGGGGGCTAAGTGATTCTACACTCCTGGTTAGGGTCCTCGTCCGATCGTCCTTTGACCCGGTCGAGTGTCGCGGTGATATAGGCCCGCACGGACGGTCGGTGTACGGACGGGGGGAGGACCACTCGGACAGACTTCGACAGCGCGTGTCCCCCCTGGGGTCCTGGTGAGCCGCGGTTGTTCCGCCGACGACCGAGACAAAGACCATGTCTGTCCTGCGTCTGAGGACGGACCGGCTCTCGTCTCTCCTGTCGTCTCCCGGGACTCGGGACGTGCACCGTCCGGCGACCCGACTTCGGTGGCGTCGACACAGATTTACGACACAAAGGGTCGCAGACTTGTCCTTTTGTTACCGCAGTTCCCTCTGCTAGTCATCCAGTGACGGTTCAGTCGGAGAGTGCACCCCTAAAAAGGGACACTGAGTCGACCATTTCTTAGGAGGACGTTACGCCCTCTGGACCCAAACTAGGAACCCAACACTTTTGGGTGACCTCTTCCCTATCCGATGGGTGAGGTCATAAAAACCCGAAGAGAACACCGAGTCTACCATTTCTTAGTCTGGCGCTATGTCCTCTGGACCCAAACTAGGGACCCAACCCTTCTAGGGGACCTCTTCCCTTTCCGATGTGTGAGGTCATGAGACCGGACCTCTCAAGGTACCGGACACATAGATACCCCATGTGGTTTCTCAGCCGGTGTTGGTTCGCCGAAAGTGAAAGTGGACCCGCCAGCCGCCCGTCGTCTTCGTTAGTCTGTTGTCGTCTCTCACTCCTTCGAGTCCTGTCTTCCTGTTCGGGAGAAGTGTGAGGTCCCGTGTCCGACGGACTGAGCTGCCCGAGACGAGGTCTGGGGGGCCGGGGTCTAGGCTGAGGTCCCTCCGGACTTCGTGCGAGGGAGTGTGGTCTTCCGTCGGTGGCGGTGCCTCTGTGCAGGAGGGGTCTCGTTCCCCGCAGAGGACGTTGTGGGTCCGACGACTGCGTCCCGTGGCCGGGAGGACCCACGGCGGCGGGACCTGATCCCGTGGGACGCACTCGGGGTCTCGGGTCCGGGGGTGTTCAGAGCCCCGGACCCGGGGTCCCACTTCTCTCCCGGGGACTCGTCTGTGTTCATCCCAACCTTCCAGGCCCCTTTTCTGCGGTGGTGCTTTTCTACCACGCCGACAGTTCCGTCCGTGGTGCAGCTCCAGGGTCGTCGCGGAGTCCCAGGGAGTCCCCTTCCCCACACCCCCTGCTTGGTCCAGACCCGGACGCCAGGGTGGGACGGGGGACGGTCGTTCCCGTCTACCCGGTGTTGGACTGGGTCCTGTCGTGTCACTCGTCCCTACGGGTCGTGTCAGACGGGGTTCCCCGTAGGGCTCTCGGTCGCCCCCGGTGCCGAGTGAGGGCTCCCACGTCTGGTCGGTGCCAGGAGTGTTGGAGTGGACACTTCGAATCGTTCTTACACCTGTCTGTGCGTAGAGTCTCCGGTGCGGTCTGCCGCAACGACTCGGTGGGCTGGGGTAGTGGGTGCGGGGGTGGTGTCCCTGTGCCTCTGCGAGGGCGTGCGGCCCCGGCGGGCAGCGTGCGCGAATGAAGAGGAGGTCTGCCGCGAGGAGGACCAGTGAGTCCAGCAGCAGTAGGTGGTCCACCGGCTTCCCGAGCCTCCTCTACCTGTGGTACAACCTCTCCTACTGAGACGACAGCGACGACGGGCACTCCTGGTCGACCAGCACGCTTACCAACATCGCCTGTAAGGTGTGGGACCCCCACCCCCCTCTCCCGCGACCCTGGCAGTCGGGAGGACCTGCCCCGTCGGAGCAGGGCGAGTCCGGTCGTGGCCCACCGCCAGTCGTCCCCGTCCGAGCGCCGCGTCGGACTTTGGAACATTTAGGGTTGGCTGTCTCTGTGTGGGTCTGCCGTCGTCCCTGGCGTCCCCCGAGTGACCCGAAGGACACGTCGCCCGTGTGTCCGAAGGGTCTCGCGGCCTCCGGCACTGGCGGACTCTTCGTGTCACGTCTGGTCTCTCCTGCCTCTGCGCTCGGGCGGGGCCCGCCGGAGGTCCTCGTGACGGGGCCGGTCGCGGCGGGAGGGCAGACCAGACCAGTGAGCCGGGCCGAAGGAAGACTGGGTGTCCTGGGCTCGAGCGACACGACTCGGCGGGCGGTCCGTCGACGACGTCTGGGCCCCGACCCCCCCACCCGTCGCCTGTCGGTCTGTCGGGTGAACCCAGGTCCCCCGTCCTCGAAGAAGGGCCTGACGTCCGTACTGGCTTGACAGATTTGACATGAGGTCGTAAGTTCACCATTTATGTGTGCTTGTGTGTGTCTTCACACGTACGGGTGTCGTCATGTGTTTATACGTGCGTCTACGTTCGTGTGTGTGCACGTAAATACATGTGTCTACACATGTGTGTGCGTCGTCGTGTGCGACTGCACGTCTATATTCGTGTGAGTCCGTGTGCACACGTAGGTCTGTCTTCGTGCGTACGTGTGTGTACATGCGTGTGTGTTGTCCGAAATAGACCTACTTTTGCTAAAAGAGGCTGAACTAGAGAAAGTGAATCGTTTTTCGGGGTCGTACACCACTTATGTGTCGATGTCGTGCAATCCCTCTTGTCGCCCAGAACCCCCACGACGCACGACGTGCGGGTCGGGCCCGAGTGGTAGGAGGGGTGCCTACGACGACCTGACCGGATAGACCGGAGGACGGAGACCCGTGACCTGAGAGGTGGGGGACGGACCGTGTGTTACGGGGTCCTCGTAGACCCGTGTGAGTGACAACGTATGCACTTGGTCGTGATAAAGTTCTCCTGTGTCTCAGATTACAAAAAGAAAAGGATGCAAATACTTAGTGTAAGTCTAGACCTTAAAAAAGGATTTCTTTTTTATTTTGACCAACTAACTTACTCAGTGTCGTCGTGTTTGATCCGACCAAAGACGGAAAGGTTTGTCACTGCATTAGTCGTTTCATTTGGTGGATTAATGACGGGGGGGGCGGTCCGTGCGTGGTCACCCTCACGAGGAGGTCCCAGAACTGGCCGAGCCGCTGCAACGCCCACAGGGTCTTGAAGTGGAACGTCAGCAGGGGCGTCGACCGGTCCATCATGACGAACAACCCCAACTTCAGGTCCAGGGCGTGGTCGACCGGCACTCGCGAGAGCTACGTCATCTAGACCGACCCGCGCCCCCCACCTGTGTGTCCATTCCCCCCCTGTGCCCTTCGTGGCCGGGGGTGTCGGAGAGGGTCTGGGGTCGGTCCGCCCCCGGCCCGGCCCCCGAGGACGCGCGCCAGCCACGGACACTACCCCCGACCGACCGTCGAGAGTTCCCCCACTGGACCGTAGAACTACTCTCCCTCGGTCTCTCTCCCCTGACCTGTCGGGTGAAGGTCTTCCTGGTCTCTCTGTCTTTCCCCCGCCTTTCGTCCCACGCCACGACTGCCACGGCCTCCGCGTCTCTGTCCTCTCCTTCCTCTTCGTCCTCCTTGGAGTCTTTGCGACTCCCTCTGCGACGGGCAGGGCCGGCCCGGGCAGGGAGTGGTGCGTGTGTCGGACCCACGGCTGTGCGACCACCCTCCCCGACTCGGTGTCGACGGATCTCACGTGTGCACGTGTACACACGTGTGCACATGTATTACGTGGGTCGTGTGTGTGTGCACGCGGGTGTGCCCATGTACACAGGTGTGTATGTCCACATATACGGGTGTGCACACACGTCTCCTGTATGTGTGTCCACACGTGTGTACACGCGTTACGTGCGTCGTGTGTGCACACAGGCGTACCCATGTGCGCGGGTGTGTATCCATATGTACGGGTGTGATTACACGTCTCCTGTATGTGCGTCCACGCCACCCTCCCCGACTTGGTGTCGACGAATCTCACGTGTGTACGTGTACACACGTGTGCACATGTATTACGTGTGTCGTGTGTGTGTGTGTGCACGTGGGTGTACCCATGCACGGGTGTGTATGTTCACACGTACGGGTGTGTGCACGTCCCCTGTATGTGTGTCCACACGTGTGTACATGTGTTGCGTGCGTCGTGTGTGTACACAGACGTACCCATGTGCACGGGTGTGTATATCCATATGTACGAGTGTGCGTACACGTCTCCTGTGTGTGCGTCCACACGTGTGTACATGTGTTACGTGTATGGTGTGTGTGCACGCGGGTGTACCCATGTACACGGGTGTGTATGTCCACTTGTACGGGTGTGCGTACGCGTCTCTTGTATGTGCGTCCACACGTGTGTCCATGCGTTACGTGCGTCGTGTGTGCACACACGGGCGTGCCCATGTACACGGGTGTGTATGTCCACATGTACGGGTGTACGCACGTGTCTTCTCGTCCGCGTGTGTGTGTCCACGTGTGTGTGTGCGCGCGTGTCTGGACTGACTACGGGGTGGTGGGTCGAGGTTCGACGGAGAGTGTCCCACACCTTAGTGTGACAACACAGAGATGTCGCTGGGGGAGTGCAGTTTGTGGGGCTGGTCTCGTCGCCAGTAGGACTCCACCCTGTCGCCGAAACCTGTTCTCCGGACGCAGGTCGTCCTACCTGTTCTGGATGGTGCCGGGACACTGTACGGGCAGTAAGGTGGGAGAGGCGCACGAAGAGCCCCCCTGACAGGGGAGGACGTCCACGACCCAGTGCACGAGGGACGTCGAGGGCCCCCCGCCGTGGGGTCTGGAGGTACGAGGGCGAGTCCCGTTGCTGAAATTGGGAAGGGTAGCAAAGAGTGTCCGGTCCGAAAGGTCGGGTTTCGGTGAAAATTTAGCCCTTGACCAAAGATGTAGGACATGGAGAAGTTCTCGGATCATTAAAGAAGGATTTTGTTCTTCGGGTTCGGAGTTCTAGAACGCTCCCTTCGTCCTTTTACCTATTGTGGTTCGGACGACTCCAGGGTCCCGGACGCCTTACGGCTGAGTCCGAAAGGACGGTCGAGAACCGCACCGCCGGACTTGTCTTTTCGGGGTGCGTGTGGGGTTCGTCGCGCCCTTCGTCGACCGACTCCTCCGCGTGTCCGACACCCGTCCTCTCTCTGGCACAGCTCTTCTCGGGTCGAGTGGGCGACGGTCTTTGGGTCCCTGCGGGAGGTCCCTGCCGCCCGTTCGCCCGACGTCCCGCGGCGGGGGGTCCGGAACCTAAACCCCAGACACTCCAATCTTGGAATCTCCAAGAGTATATCTGGCGTTTTTAGAAGCGTAGGAAGTCCCTTGCTACTCTTGTCCCTTTCTGCCGGTGCCCGGGACCTCCGTGCGCAAGACCAGGACTCAGGGGTGTCAGGTTCGGGTCTC
This sequence comes from Capra ibex, assembly GCA_006410555.1. Classification (NCBI taxonomy): domain Eukaryota; kingdom Metazoa; phylum Chordata; class Mammalia; order Artiodactyla; family Bovidae; genus Capra; species Capra ibex. The sequence goes on along the minus strand of SJYO01046538.1, from coordinate 77,888,644 downwards.
GAAGGTCGTGGAGTGTCGTTTGGGTCGTGTCGGCCCGTGTCTGTGTGTGCAGCTAATGCCTAATGGGACGTGAAAGCCCCTCGGGGCCTGGCTCTAAATTCCGCCACGGGGGTGGGAACTTCCGTTGTCCTTAATAAAGGGCTGGAGGCAGAGACGTCGAATCACTATTTAGTGCCACACGACTCCCCTACTTGACATGGAATCTTTTCTGACGGCACGAGGGCAACGGTACCGTTGTCTCGTGGGGGCAGTGAGGAGACGGACAGTTGGGTGTGGACCGCGTCTCTTCGACGAGAGACACGAGGCGGTCGTCGCGCCCGATAGACACATTGCTGAATCCACTGTGTCACACTAGTGGAGGCCCGCACGCGGGGCCTCTGTGCCGTCGGGAGGGGAACCTCAACGGGTAGTGTCCCGAGCCCTCGGACGCCAGTGGCAGACCCCGGACTCGACGATGCTTTCGGACTGGGCCTAGAGGTACCCTCTGACCGACGACTTCCCGTGGGCCTCCTCAGTCCGGCGGTCTCTCCCCGAGCCTGGGTGTCGGGGACCACATGACTTCCGCCCCAGCCTTCTCCTTCCGCCGACACGTTGTGGGATGTTGTGGTTCTGGCGTTGTCGGGCCGGCACACCGGGGGTCGTCTCGACTGGGTTGGCTCAGCTCCTATCCCGCCCCGCCCGCCCAGAGGCCCGTGCTCAGGCCGGGTCGGCTGTGACTGGAGTACCAGGCGCACAGGGTCGGAGCCTACCGGCACAGTAAGCGGCACCGATGGACCCTCGTCAACACTACACCCGAGGTCGCCGGGCAGCACTTGAAGTCGACAGGAAAGGGAAGGTCGCTGCGACTCGACCGGTCGACACCCAAACCCCTACAAAAGTTTCCTTCTTCCTTTCTATTCATTAAGCTTGAGATAAGTCTTGCAAATTCTCCTATAGAACATGTCCTATAGCAACTTCCATTGATAACTTTTGTTAATCCTTCGAGACAGTAACAAAAGACGGGAATTTTCCGTTCTTACAAACTTGGTATAAACGTTTTTTGTATATATATATATATATATATATGTAAATATTTTACCTCGTGTCGTTTTTTTTATCGTTCCCATAATTATCTCGGAGAGAGTCTGTCCTAAACGACCACACACTAATCTCCTAGACGAGTTTAGACTCCGTTACTATGCCTTGTCCGGCTCGTAGTCGAAGGAGGTCTTTGTTCCTGCTCCGCCATCCCCAGGCGTGCCCGTCGGAGTCCACGGCTGCCCGGTTGTCGGTACTGGACTGGTGTGTGTACGAGTCTGTCAGGGGCGGGTCGGAGCTCCCAGAGGTCGAGACAATGGACCCCCAATTAATTGGGGTCATCCATTGTCACCTCTGGAACCTCTGGTGGCCGGGACCCCCTCGGACCCTCTGCCCGCGGGGTGAGGCGACGGGTGGGCGGGAGTTAGAAGACGTGTTTCCGGACAGTGAACCACCCCTACCTGTGTCCGCCGAGGTCCGAACAGACACCGGGAGTCTGTGAGCGGGGAGACACTGGGTGAAGTGAATTGGGACTTGTGGTCGGAACGGGACGTCTTGGAGACTCTCCCCAGGCCCCACCGGTGGTGTCACGACCTGCCTCCGGGGTCCTTAAGTAGTCCGGGTCTGAGTCGGGGTGGTCCGTACCGGGTGTTCCGTCTGCCAGTCACGTTCCCCTAAGCTGGCCTTGGACCCCTCTTGGTGGACGAAGGAGAGGGTCCTCGGACCGGGCTAATTCTTCAGACTGTCATCTCTGTCGAAATTCTCACTGACTCGGTCCCGGGGTAAATGCCACACTGACGTCGCGGTCCCGAGTGGCGGGTCCTCCGTGACTGGGTGACCTCCGTGGAGTGGAGAGGGAACCTGTCAGAGTTGGACAGGGTCTTTTGGAAAGAGGGGTTTCGGGTGAAAGGGCGGAGTGGCTGAGACGTTTGGTGCACCTGTTGTCCGGAGTACGGTCGGGTAGAGCCGCGATCAGGAGTGCCCGTATGCGCGAGGAGAGGGCCCCCGTCTTGCGGACCTCAGGCACGGGGCTCATAGCCTGTCTCCGGGTGTCCCAGTCCTGTCGTAGAGTAGAGATTCCATTGAGCGTCTGCCGGTGGGTAGGCCCAAGTGCCCCTCGGGAGGACCCACGGACGGGACGTGGGGTGAGGTACTGGTCCTCGTTCGTGGTCCGACTTGGGAATTGTTTGCGGTGGCGGTCAGTTCGAGGGGCGCGACGTAGATGCGACTGAGAAATCCCGAGGTTCCCTTCCTTTCCGGCGCTTTGATTGGCCGTGACAGACGGAGGTTGTGGGTGTGATTCACCGGAGACCGGTCGTCAGGTGTTCCTCGGGTCCGGGAGACAGGTTCGTGTAGGCTCTCGAGAGGCTACTCTGGGGTCGGGGCGACTGTGGACCGGGCGTCGGAGTGGTCGGAACTCCGAGGTCTGAACTGCCAGGGGTGTCTTCGGTGTACTACCGGTCACCCTCCGTGATTGAACCCCCGCAAACAGTCCCTCGTACCCTTTGGCTGTTCTGGGGTGCACCTGAGTCGTCACCCCTGGGGGTGTCTCTCCCCTCCCCGGGGCGGGCTCCAGTGTCGGCGGGACGTCTTGACCAGGTCGAGGGCGAGGTGGTGAGTGAGGTTGTGTCTTTGGTGGTCCTGGTGTCTCGCGGTACGGGTACCCACGGCTCTTCAGACGCTCCGTCTAAAATTACTTTTGGGCTTTCTGTCGAGCGGTAGTTAAAAAATTCCCCGATGAACCCCGTCGGTCGTACCACGTGGAACATTCCAATTAGTTAGTGAAAAAGACCAAAGGACCACTGTGCCTCTGTCTTGAGTCGTTCTTGAGGTCTCCCACGTCACGTGTGCCATTAGACGAAGGTCGTAATTTCTCTTTATAAGTCACGAAGGACCAGGTCCTCACTACTTTCCGAGGGGGTTTTGGGAGAGTCTTCTCGGTGACCACGTCCTGTTCTTGTTTCTTCCGCGGCGGTTTCTTGTTTTGCGACCCTGAGTTCGGCCGCCCCGGTCAAGTTCCTCTCAGAGCCGCACCAAAGGTCTCTGGGTTCGTCGTGGGGGTAGCGGTTCGGGGTGTCACACCTCGCCCCCCGTCCTGACCCGTCTCTGGACCCGGTCCTCGTCCTGAGTCGTACCTCGCCCCCGTCCTGAGTCGCATCTCTCCCCCGTCCTGAGTCGTACCTCGCCCCTGACCCGTCTCTGGACCCGACTCCCGTCCTGAGTCGCACCTCGTCCCTGACCCGTCTCTGGACCCGGCTCCCGTCCTGAGTCGCACCTCGCCACCGTCCTGAGTCGCACCTCGCCACCGTCCTGAGTCGCACCTCGCCACCGTCCTGAGTCGCACCTCGCCACCGTCCTGAGTCGCACCTCACCACCGTCCTGAGTTCTTAGACCCCGGGTCGTGTACGGGGAGTCCTGGTCTCTCCAGTCGTTCACGGTGATAGGATGGGGATTGGGGTGGTTGCACTTCGTTGACGTCCCGACACCGGAAAGGTCGTGTTCTCTGCGGCGCAGGTACGTCCGCTCAGGTGGCACTCGGACCGGGGTCGACGGCCAGTGTGTCGTCGGGGGTGGCACCCTCGGGGAGAGGGACCTTGCGGGACGTGTCGGGGGCCCCTGATTCTGCCGGGACTCGGTCCGGACCACCCGAACGAGGGGGAGGTTCTGCCCGAATCCGGACCTGTGTGTCAGTGTGCACTTTTCCACTGTTTCCCCGAAGGTCCTTTCCGAAAGGAATGTTTGGTTCCCACGACACCTCAGACCTACACTACCGACCTTGGAGACGTCGGTGGAAAGCCAGTACTGCCCCTCTCGTCACTGTCCGCCTGTGCCGTCTCCCGTTTGTGTGTCTCAGCGATCCGGGAGCTAAACTACTTCTGGGACTTGGGCCCGGAGACAAAGTCGTCTGTTATTTTGGAGGAGGGATAGATTCAGTGAAGAATACAGGACGTCGGTTTACGTAAGAGTGGCTGTGTGGGTCCTACGGGGAGACTCGGCTGCGGTAGTCCCCACGGAAGTCCCTTCCCGTCGGGGGGAAACTCGGTCTGGGGGCTCCCCCAGGGGCGAAAGGGTCACTTACTGGTGCTCAATGACACAGAGAGATTCCGGACCGAAAGAGAGGACACAGAGTAAACATTCTGTCTATAGTTTCTTGGACGGGGGTTCCGATACTCCTGGGTTGTTCTGCTTGAGGATGTTTCGTGGTGGGGCCGTGCATCGAGACGAGACGGAAGTCCCTGGGTCCCCCTCCCTGCCCCCGCGACAGAAGACCCGGGTCCCTCCTCGGAGTCCTGACAGCACCCTTGCCCTGAGCCGTCCTGTGGGGTCCGGGTAGCGACGGAAGTCTTCCCCCTTCTTTCCCAGGGCGGTGGGGGTGGGGGTGGGGTCCCAGTGTCCCGTCCGCCCGATGGGTGACGCGCGGCGCGGGGCCGGGTGTTACCAGGCTCTGGGCGGTCCCGACCGCCGAGGGTGCGGGCCCTTCCTGAGACGGGGGGTCGTCACGAGGCCGAGGCGTCCAAAACTCTCGCCGGAGGACCTTTGGTCTCAGGGGCACAAATCCTTTGCGTGCGTGTCGTCGTCCACGGTCGTTCCCACTCCTCGGGCTCCAGCAAAGGCTGCGTAAACGTCAAGTAAAATTCGTCTCGACTGAGATGACGTCCTTCTTCTCTCACTCTTCCCGAAGGGGAGACGACGTGGTTTCGGTTGGGGGGGAGCACCTGTCTTCGCACACAGACTGTGGGTGGCTGCGCCCACACTAGAGGTTTGTCTGAGGTTCGTCCCTTCCGACACTCCCACCTAAATTCCAGAAACCGGCTCTACCCGCTCTTCCATTGGCCACAGGGACAGGGTAGCTCCTCGGTGCTCACTCCACGTCCTCTCTGCCCGAGAGACGCGGAAGGTGAGAATTGGACCCCAGAGGCCCTCGGTCGGGAGGAGGGGCGACCGGTGCGCGCCTCGGGTCCTTCGGCTCCCTTCCCCCCCGGCACACGCTCCTCCGCCCCTCGGACCCGACGTGGGACTCGGACACAGGGGCCCGTCACTCGGACGGGACCCGCGACCGTGTCGTCCGTCCCGACGCCCCTCTCTGAGGGGTGACCGCACCCGACGTCGGAGGATGTCACAAAATTTGGACGTGATCTCCAAAGACCTTCGTGTGGTACAGGAACTTCGGAAAACAGAAGGAGGGTCCTTTACGAGGGGACCCGTGGCCGGGAGTCCGGACATACGCCCACTACGGTCGACGGGAAGGTGGGACACCTTCGATCAAGAGGGGTGTCGGCCCCTTTCGGGATCTTGGGCCCACACTCGTGCGTGTCTGGGTTTGGCCGTCCGTTGCGGAGCCCCAGGGCCCTGGGTGCCTCGTGGGGGACGTCCGGAGGGACCCCGAGGTGATTACTAATGTTTACCGTCTCTCGGAGGCTAAATTAACGTTTTCCATTACTTCGTCACTCGTATTCTAATCTAAGTGGTGTCTTCCGTTATAGGAGTTTGTTATTCCTGTTTTTAACTCCTCGGCCCGCACTTCTACCGACCTTAGCTATCCTTCCAAAGTCATAATTTATGAAGCCGGGGCCCCAGCGTTTTACCATAGCTGTCTTGACGACTGTCGTCTATTTTTTTCCCCTCTCTTTGCCTTAACCAGGGACGTCTTTTAGTCAATGTCTAATTAGTGGGATGGTATTTTAGTAAAACTCTGCTGCCTCCCAGACTTCTCGGCAAGTGTGAAACCACTGACCTGTCCGGGTCACCCCGGGGTCTCGTCACCTGAGGATTAGGGGAGGGGCCAGTGAGGCGCGTAGGGGCCTCGTCCCGACCGCAAGACGGGTCACGACGGCGCTCCGGGCCGTGGGAGTGTCCTGCCGGCACAGGGAAAGACGCGAGTTTCCACCGGGGCCCCTTGTCGGGGGACTCGCGTCCGCCCCCGTCCCCCGTCCTCCCCTCTGGGACCTGAGAGCAGACCTGCGGGACGGATCATGGGACCTTCCACCTCCCTACCCTCCCCCCCTGACACCTCCGTAACTGGGTCTGGGTCCCCGGGTGCCCCGTTGTAGCCTTCGAAGGAAGTCCAAGGGTGAACCCGGAGTCAAACCCACTTTAGACGAAAGACGAGGTCCTATCTCTATACAGAATAAAAAAAAGAATTAAAATTGTTTCTGTCACTAAAGAAAGGACTTCTTAGTACTGACACGACCCCTTTGACCGACGGAGAATTGAAGGGTGACTTCGGACACTCTCCAGGAAGGCCAGCACGCCAAAGACATACACCTGTCCAGTGAGGTGCGACCCTACTCAGACTGAAGACCCGGCACACAGCTATTGCTGGGTAGTCATGTGTACGTTGGAGTTGGGTCTTCCACTTCTGTGCGCCGTTCTCTCGACTCGTGCGCAGGGCCCGTGCTCTCCTGTCTTCCACTTGTGCCGAGGACTTGCCCAGAGGGTCTTCGTACGGAGAGTGCGGGGGGTCCCACCGTCGCCCCGGGGTCCGCACCCCCGTAGTCTCCGCGATGTCAGGACGGTTCACGAAGTGGAAGGGAGGTTTCAACGTCGAAGGTGTTTGTTTACGTGACTTTAATGCTTAGGTGCACTTTGTTCTGCAAACTGCTCTCCTGTAAAATTCCCTAGTACATACTTTTTTATGTGTGGTCACCCACCTCATAAATCAGATACTTTCTGTGTGAGAAACTTCGCTCCTGATGCTTTCGGTCTGGCCAAGGGTTCTTCCGACCGCGCATCATGACTCGTCCAGACCCCCGCTTGCCCGGCAACCCCCTCTGCGGCGGAGGACCAGCCCTGGGACTTCCTCTCGACGGGGACTCGACGTCCCGCTCTGGAGTCCCCTGTGTGCCCACGGACTGCCCCGCCCTGCTACTGCCGGTGGGTCTGTCTTTCCACCTGCGCGGGCTGTCGGTGTGGGACTCTCCGACTCCCCAGTCGCCCAGTGCCAGTTGACAATAAAAGTACTGGTCCTTTGGAGACACAGTGCTTACGAGGAGAGACTTTCCACTGGAATTGGTTTTTGTACAACTTTTGGGAAGTAATTTTTCTAAGTGTGCACTTTCTCTTCTGATGCTAAGCCCCGTTTAATGTCGGTTTCCCCTCTCAAAACAGTTGTAGGTCCAAGGCACAATATAAACGTGGGCCGGGCCTCTGGGCTTAGCCTTAGAAAAACGGGCTTTCTCGACAGCAGACTGACTGCTGCTGGGTCAGGCAAAGAATCACTAAAGTGTCACAGTTCTAAGATTTGTACATACTTGGCTGTTGCTCACATAAGACTTGAGCGGACCTCCCTGTCTTTGGCGCGCCGAACTCGATGAGTGGCACCGGACCGACCTCGAAGGGAGGTTCAGGGTGTCGTCCTACACCGACAGCCGGTCACTCTGCTGAGAGAAGGGCAGAGGACGCCCGAGGGTCCGCTGCGACGCCCTTCCTCCCTCGGGTCGCAATGCTCTACGGGTGGGGCTCCGGGAGTCGTTCCGGGACGGGTCGGGGGCAGTCGTCCCCTCCGTCGCACTGGACCCCGTCACTGGGTCACGTCGATGGTGCGAGGACTCCGGACTCACGGGTGTAGGGAGGGATCCCAAGTGACTCCAGTCTTCCTACCCACGGACGCTGCCCCATTCACGGGACCACACCTGACTGTGGTCAAGGGTCCGAGGGACAGAGACACATGGATACAGAGACAGAGAGACGAAGAGAGAGAAGGATATGTAGAGGCAGAGACGCAGAGGCAGAGAGAGAGGCAGGGGCAGAGACACAGACAGAGAGAGACATAGAGGCAGAGGCAGAGGTACAGAGGTAGAGAGAGACGCAGAGGCAGAGAGACGCAGAGGGAGACGCAGAGGCAGAGAGAGAGGCAGACGCAGAGAGAGGCAGAGGCGGAGACGGAGAGAGACGCAGAGTCAGAGAGAGGCAGAGGCAGAGACGCAGAGACAGAGGCAGAGACGCAGAGGCAGAGAGAGAGGCAGAGGCAGAGAGACGTAGAGGCAGAGACGCAGAGGCAGAGAGAGGCAGAGGCGCAGAGGCAGAGAGAGAGGCAGGGGCAAAGACACAGACAGAGAGAGACATAGAGGCAGAGGCAGAGGTACAGAGGCAGAGAGAGACGCAGACGCAGAGACACAGAGACAGAGGCAGAGACGCAGAGGCAGAGAGAGAGGCAGAGGCAGAGAGACGTAGAGGTAGAGACGCAGACGCAGAGAGAGAGGTAGAGGTAGAGAGAGACGCAGACGCAGAGAGACACAGAGGTAGNGAGACGAAGAGAGAGAAGGATATGTAGAGGCAGAGGCGCAGAGGCAGAGAGAGAGGCAGGGGCAAAGACACAGACAGAGAGAGACATAGAGGCAGAGGCAGAGGTACAGAGGTAGAGAGAGACGCAGACGCAGAGACACAGAGACAGAGGCAGAGACGCAGAGGCAGAGAGAGAGGCAGAGGCAGAGAGACGTAGAGGTAGAGACGCAGACGCAGAGAGAGAGGTAGAGGTAGAGAGAGACGCAGACGCAGAGAGACACAGAGGTAGAGGCGCAGAGGCAGAGAGATACGGAGAGGCAGAGGGAGAGACGCAGAGGGAGACGCAGAGGCAGAGAGAGAGGCAGACGCAGAGAGAGGCAGAGGCGGAGAGAGACGCAGAGGCAGAGAGAGGCAGAGGCAGAGACGCAGAGACAGAGGCAGAGACGCAGAGGCAGAGAGACGTAGACGCAGAGAGAGACGCAGAGGCAGAGAGAGACGCAGAGGCAGAGAGACGCAGAGGCAGAGAGGGGGTAACAGTCCACCCGTACGTCCCCCTCCGCCGGTGGACATTCAGCCCTTTTCTCGGGCGACGTCGGGGACTGGACGGGTGTGGGACTGGGGTCGAGAGGTCGGGGCTCTTGACACTCGTCAGTTGGGACCGTGGGACATCCGGGGGTCGGATTCAAAGTAGTCCCGTGGACTCGACTCCGGGACGACCGCCGAAGAGGGTCCTTGATTCCGTGCCTGTCGGCTGTCTGGGACCGGCGACTCTACGACCCGCCGGACGACCCCCGACCCAGACTTCCCCGGGTCCACCCACCACGGGTGTAGCAGGTGACGGACGAGGACCCTCCCGTTTCGACTCTCGGGACCAGTGGCGGTCCGGGCCCTGCCGTCTGGTACAAGAGACAACGTCGGGTACACTCGGTGCCAAAGGACAGTGGGTCTCGGTAGGATTGGCTGCACCACGTGTGGACTTGTTGATTGTTCTGCTTTCAGTGTAACGGGTCCTGTACTTCGGACTTCTCCGACTCGTGACAAGTCCCACTGGTGTCCCCACTTGAAGACAGAAGTCTCGATACTTCTCTCGAAGTAAAGTGTAGCAGGGTGTACACTGGTGACGTCTGTGACTACCTCTGGGAGTGCCGAAGAGAAGGTGTGTCTCGTGCTATGACTGGTCTGGCCCCGTGGAGGGATCACGCTGGGGAGTTCTGACGGTTGCGCGACAATCCTGAAAATAGTGTTGTGACGGACGACGAGCCGGTGAGTCAGCCCAGGTTTAGACACACTGGGGTACTTGACGTCGGACGGTCCGAGGAGACAGGTGCCCTGAGAGGTCCGTTCTTCTGACGTCACTCCTCGGTCAGAAAAGAGGTCCCCTGGAAGGGGTGGGTCCCCAACTCGGTCTCAGAGGCCGTAACGTCCTCCTCAGAAACGGCGACACGGGGCCCGTCGGGTGGACGTACTGGTCTCTACGGGTTTCCTCTCTTCTTCCTTTTGGGCCCGAGGAGTCTTTTGCCTGGACCTGGCGCGGTCACTGTCGTCGAGGGACACTTTCTCTGCCCTGACTCCCTGCCGGTGGTCGGCGGCCCCCACCTCTCCCCCCACCTCTCCCCCCACCTCTCCCGGGCGCGCGACCCTCGGGCCCGTCGCGCTCCGGAGCCCCTCCCGGGTCTTGGTGGCCACCCGGGCGGCCAGGTCCGGACCCTGTGCGAGAGTGACGACGGCGTCCGGGCCGAGGGTGTGTCCCGGACCTCTCTGCGGGGTCTGTCTGCCCTTTCCCCGGCCGCGGGCCGTACAAAGTCCCTCCGACACCAACCCTACACGCAGACGGTTTGGCCTGTGCCACCCGCTGAGCCCTGTCGAGTATGACTTTTGATAGTCCTCTTTGGTTTGGGGTGTCCTCGTGTGTCTCCCCCGCTGAGTCTCGCCGTAGTTCCTTTTGGTCCTGACTCCTAGCCTTCTGTTTTGTTCGCGCGAAGGGTCCGGTGACTCGTCCCACTGGCGCCCGGACTGCGTGCCTGGCAGGGCGTGCCGGTGTTGACTACTCTGTGTGGGGCTCGGGAGCGGACGACGGACGGTCGGAGTGGGGCCGAGGGCCGAGGGCGGAAGAGTGACACGAGGCGGGTCCACAGAGGGAAAACAGGATGTTGAAGACGGGGGTGTCTTTGTTGTTTGAGTCCCACCCACACACAGACAGAGGTCTGTCAGCCGTGCCGGTCCGCTAACCCCAGGAACGATTTCTTCACGCCCGGACTCCACCTGTGTCTGTCGTGGCAGGGGTCTCCTCTGCGGGGGAGAGTGAGTCCCGGGTCGGCGACCCGTCTCGACGACAAATGACAGGTGGACCCCCACTGCGTAGACTGTCTTGCATGCCACCCCAATGCCCCTCGTTGGGGACGCCAGCTCTCTCTGATCGTATTCGTCCGGCACGTTTCACGATATTTTTTCCTTTGGGATGACGCGGTGCGTAGGGGTGGCCCCTTGGTCGCGGCACGTGCGTCGTTTCGACGGGCCTAAAGACGGTGTGAGCGACGAGGTTTGATCGCGCAAACAAAGAAACAAGTATCTTCAGTGGGTGTAAAGACGAAAAAGTGAGAGAGAGGTATCTACACTCGCTGCATTTTGACATAATTGTTCAGTCCTCGGTCTCTCGTGCGTGGATTACATACATGTGCCGTCGGGGAGTAATAGTGACCCTCTCTTTGTGCCCCTTTCCCGGCAGAGACGTTTATTTGGGTTCGCTCCCTTTACTTTCGAGAGACACGTCAATTGTTCCGGTCCCATCGTCCTCACTCCCAGGACTAGAGTGTCCGGCGTGTACTGGTCTGTTTTGTGTGAAGAGAAGGAGTCTGTTCGCCAAGGTCTTACTCAGTGTGTGATCTAAAACCGCGGACCCGATTCCTGCGAGATTCCTGGGACTCTTTGCGAACTTCGTCGGGGCTGCGCTCCGGTGACGACCACGGCCGAGTTAGCGACTCAGCACAGGTCGAGAACGCTGGGGCACCTGACTTCGGGCGGCCCGAGGAGACAGACACCCGAAGAGGTCCGATGTTATGACGCCACCCAACGGGAAAGGAAGAGGTCCCCTAGAAGGACTGGGTCCCTAGCTTGTACCCAGAGGACGTGCCGTCCGTCTAAGTAGTGGTGGACTCGACGCCAATGAAAGTTAGGTGCAGTAAATGGAGAGGTTGGTCCGTTCCTGGAGCCGAGGTCGCGACGAGGCTTTGGGAGGGCAAGCAATGAAGTGACTTCTCCCTTTTGGAAGTTATTCTTTGTGTCGATAGTTCGGCGACCACTGACATAGTCACCAATGGTCGGTTCAAAACTTTTGGAAAANGGTTTATACTCTGTGCACTGTGCCGGTAGTGGTGTACGGTGCCTCGACTTCTGTCGCGCGCTCGCTCCGTTCCTGGAGCCGAGGTCGCGACGAGGCTTTGGGAGGGCAAGCAATGAAGTGACTTCTCCCTTTTGGAAGTTATTCTTTGTGTCGATAGTTCGGCGACCACTGACATAGTCACCAATGGTCGGTTCAAAACTTTTGGAAAATGTTCTTCTTGCATTATGTAATAAAGGAGTTAAATATATAGAGAGAGAACTTTATGTGTCTAAACCGTTGGACCAATTAAAGAAGGACGAGTTTTTAAGTGTCGTCTTACATTCAATCGAAAGGTATGTACAATATTTCTGAAAAAAGTTCTTTCTGGGGAAATTCTCAGTGTGGTAATTCGGTCCTTCGGGGGAAGCTAGTTTAGATCCCTTCGCTCCGAAGGACACCGGTACTGTGTACCTGCGAACATCACTGTGCCAGTAAATGCGGGTCGGTCCCCGGGGAAGGGCTCTTGTCTGCCCACACACCGAGACCTGTGGTCACTAAATGAACAACTTCCGGGCACAAATAAGATTGTTGCGAACGGACGTGAGGGGGTAGTGGGTGCACGTCCCGAGTTGTCTTTCTGTGGGAGTGTGACTCTCAGGTCGGTACCTGCCACACACCCACCCTTCTGGACGGGAGGGGTCTTCGGGGGACCCACCCGAGTAGACTCCGGGGTAGTGTTGCGTCCCACCTGTACCTCGACTACCTGTGGTTGGGGACCCCGAGGGCAGAACAGGAGGAAGGCGTCCACCGAGACTGTTGGTAGGGCAAACTGCACCTCTGCAGCCGGTGTCCCTTTCCCCTGCCGTAGAAATGTGACAGGACACTCTGGTGGCTGACAAGAAAGGGACGTGTTTCTCGCTCGACGCTCCGAAGGGTCCCCCGTGACCACCACTTCTTGGATGGGCGGTTGCGTCCTCTGTATTCTCTGCGTCACAGTTAGGGAGCCAGTCCTTTTCCTCCTCCGCCCGTGCCGTTGGGTACGGTCGTAAGGACGGACCTCTTAGGGTACCTGTCTCCCCGGACCACCCGATGTGAGGTACCCCGGTGTTTCTCGGCCTGTGCTGACTTCACTGAATTATATGTGTGTATCCGTAGAAAGGTCTGAAGAGAGCTTCGAGTCTCCGGTGAGGTCGTCCTCTCGCTGACGAGTCGAGGTCAAGTATTCGAAGTGTGGATTCCTGTAGGTCTGGCCCACTGTCGCCCTCGGGTGTGCTCAGAATGTCTTTGGGTGATTCAGAGGGTGCTGCTGTGACAGCGTTAGAGCCTCCGGAAAGGTGTGAGTTACTGTCGTCTCAGTGTGGCAGTCGAGAGACTTTTGAAGTTTGTAGAAGAGATGAATAGGAGACTCTGTCGAAACCTTCTATAATTCCTACCGAATCTTAAGTGACAGACATTGTAAGTGGACTTGGTTTCGTTTGAGGAGGTAATGTACCTGACTTTGCCTCTCGGTGTTTTGGTCTCTACTCCGGGGCAGGGAAGAAGACCGGTTCGGTGGTGTTCACAAGCCCCTGTACGTGTTCGAAGAGAAGAGCACAAACGGAGGTGCGAGTTGGGTTTATGGACGGAAAGAGGAGGAGGATATTCCGACCATTGCACCTGCGGTGGAAGGTCCTAGGGGCTGGGAGTCGGTCCGACCGTACAGTCGGACTGTAAATGGAGGCGGATGAAATGAGGAACCTTCTTTTCAACACTTGTTTGATCTATCGTATAAGTTTTCGTCTCTGTAATGAAACGACTGATTTCAGGCAGATCAGTTCCGATACCAAAAAGGACACCAGTACATACCTACACTCTCAACCTGAACTTCTTTCGACTCGCGACTTCTTAACTACGAAAACTTGACACCACAACCTCTTCTGAGAACTCTCAGGGAACCTGACGTTCCTCTAGGTTGGTCAGGTAAGACTTCCTCTAGTCGGGACCCACAAGAAACCTTCCTTACTACGATTTCGACTTTGAGGTCATGAAACCGGTGGAGTACACTTCTGAACTGAGTGACCTTTTCTCAGACTACGACCCTCCCTAACCCCCGTCCTCCTCTTCCCCTGCTGTCTCCTACTCTACCGACCTACCGTAGTGACTGAGCTACCTACACTCAGACTCACTTGAGGCCCTCAACCACTACCTGTCCCTCCGGACCGCACGACGTTAAGTACCCCAGCGTTTCTCAACCTGTGCTGACTCGCTGACTTGACTTGACTTGACTGTGACTTCTCCCTTGAAGGGGATTTTCGACCGCGTCTTTCGTTTCCGGTCACCAGGGGGCAGCTCCCGGTCCTCGTAGACCCTCCTGGTAGGAGGGTGCGACTCCCTCTGGGTCGCACTGGGACCCACTCCGAGGGGTCGGCAGAACCGGGGAGGTGAGTTCCCCCTTCGTCCCGCGTATCTCTCCCCTGACGTCGGCTGACAGTATTGGTGTGAGGTAGGGGTTTCGACGACGCGAGACTAGAGTCACTGTGGAGGAAATTCGTCTACGAGTGGTGGGTGTCCTGGGGTACTAGACACAAGGACGGGGGTATGTGGTGGGCCCTCGGGACGAGGGTGGTGGACCTGAGACGAGGGGCCCAGCCACCCCCCCTGGCCGGGCGTCGACTTCACGTGGGGGAGTCATCGGGCTCTCGGAGAGGTTGTAACCCTCCTCTGTGTCCCGGCTCAGAGGGCACCTCCGATGAGTCGCGAGGTGGGTTACCGCTGACACTATGCCGGTTCTGGAGTGCCCTCGACCGTTTCCTGCCGGTTCTGGAGTACCCTCGACCGTTTCCTCTGGCGGTGGGGAAGGACGAGAACGGACGGCACACGGGCTTGGGGAGGGGAAGTACCCCGACGTTCTCTGTGACCCCACTTGTCCCTTGTCCACCCTACGTCCTCGGGCCCCTTGAGCCCCCAGACACCACCAAGGGTGAATACCCCAGCGACACTCTTTCCGTGCTCCGCTACCCGCATTTGAGGCGGGGGTCCCGGCCCAGACCTGAGTCGCAGTAGTGACGCCGGGGTTAAGCGAGGAAGAACGGATGTCGTGGTCCGCGACGGGAACCACGACTTAAGAGAGGAAAAAGAGGGCGTCGTGGTCCCCGACAGGAACCACGACTTCAGCGAGGAAAAAGAGGGCGTCGTGGTCCCCGACAGGAACCACGACTTAAGCGAGGAAAAGAGGGGAGTCGCGGGCCGCCGACAGGAACCACGACTTAAGCGAGGAGAGGGCGTCGTGGGCTCGTCGGAGTTCGGTCCGCGACAGGAACCACGACTCCCGGGGAGGTACTTTCGTCGAGTCGGATGTGTTATTAGGTGGCCTCGTACTCGCGTCACCTCGCGGTCCCTCGTCTCTGCCGACACTGTTTTCTACTTTAGCACGTTTTGCTGTCTTTCCGGACTCACCCCCACTTGTCCCCAGTAGGCCTCTCTTGGTAATCCTTCTCGGAGAGACTCCTCCGTTGTGACGCGGGTGCGCTCAGCTCCCGACGTCAAGGGGTCCGCCGGGGAGGTCCGCTGTAATCCTGGACACAGGGGTACTCGTCTTCACCCTTCAGTCCGGGACTTCCCAGACCCCCCGTGCAATGTGGTCGGGGAAGTGACGGAGTGAATGTCTGTTATGGTGTTTAGGTCCCCGGGGCGGTGCTGGTCTTTACAGTGGAGGAAACGTCCTTACCTCTGGACGAGATCTGTCTGACCACTGAAAAGTCACTGGGATGGTGGTGGACCCTGCCCACTCGTGTTCTCTGGTCCGGGTGTATCCTGTGCAGTCGTCAGCCAGGGGGTACATCGTGCACGGGTGGTTCGTGTGCCTCAGTGTCCGGGAGATTTTACAGGGGGGAGTCGAGACCGGTCAGGGACCTCCTCCGAGTCCTGTGCTCGTAGTCGGCGGTCCGTGACGGGTTGGGACTGACAACACCACCTCTGTACCCCCGGTAGGTGGGTCTCAGACCCGACGAGTCCTGTCTTGTTCGAGTCGACGGGACTCCTGTCCTCGGGCCCGGAGCCGGCCACCCGTCACGGTGCGAGACCCCGGGACCCTGACGCTTCGCGAGGGTCTGCGGGGGTGCCCGTCGTCTCCGACTACCAGTCCTGCCGACCCTCGGTGTGAGGCTCTAGACGAGAGTCGTGTCCATTGTTCAGTCTTCTCCTTCGTTCCCTTGCCTTGGTGACGGACGCCGCGGGCACCGGTGGCCGTCGCGGGGAGTGGGGGTGCGGGGAAGTCTGAGTTCGAGCGCACAGCCCTCCTTTGGTTGGCGTGACTTCTGTGAGGTCTCTTCCACGCCGGCGGGTTTTGCGGTCGCTCCCGCGGCTCTGCCCCGGGCGTGCGTGTGCGTGGCCGCTCCCGCGGCTCTCCCCTGGGCGTGCGTGGGCGGGGTGCGCGGCCGCTCCCGCGGCTCTGCCCCGGGCGTGCGTGGGCGGGGTGCGCGGCCGCTCCCGGGGCGTGTGTGTGGGGGCGGGGTGCACGGTCGTTCCCACGGCTCTGCCCCGGGCGTGTGTTACGTCCGCGTCGGGGACGGGGGTGTTACGACTGCGTCGCGGCGGGTCGGGTCGTCGACGGGGACCCACGACCCGTACCCTCGTCTCTGGGTCCACGAGTGTCCGACAAGTCCCAGTCGAGTGTCGTCGGGCTCCGACGTCTGGGTCCCCGCGGAGGTGCTCCTGCTTAGGTGTCCGACAGGTAGGGGGACCCAGGAGGAGCTCGTCCTGGTGTGTGTGTGTGTGCACGTTTGTGAAGGACCCCTCTGACCCGACACCTGCCCCGACGGCAGACTCTGCGCGGAGGTTTGTCGAGGCACACCCCACGTCCCGTCGAGACGGAACCTCCTGTCCTGTCCGGGAGTGTGGGGACGACGTGTCTGCCGAGTAGGGGACCCGTCCTCTCTGGGCGCTTCGGACCGCACATGACTGTGGGGAGGGGGCGGGGGCCCGGCTGTCCGGAGGGTCCGACGTTGAGACGAGGGGTGGAGGGTGGGGGTCTACCCCTCTACCACCTTTGGTCCTAGTCGGGGTCGAGGTCTGCAGTGGAGGAGTCTCTGCAGGAGCGGTTAAGCACAGAGAAGGGAGCCCCGGACACGTGTCCCGAGTACTGAGGTCGGACGGGTGGGCGGGTCCAGGGTCCACCTACGACTGTGGTACAGAGGGGGCTCTCTCGGACTAAGGACCTCCGGTCCAGGGGTCGGGTAGTGGGACCTCGTTCCGTCCGACACGTCGTCCACGGGTTGTCAGTGGACGACCTGATCTACGCAAATTGACCGCCCCCACGACCCTTCCCCGACACGTGCGTCTGCGTGTGCGCGTGTGTGTGCGTGTGCGTGTGCGTGTGCGTGTGCGCCCTCACGATAACGTAGTCCTGTTGTTGAGCACGACATTGCGTGTGTGGGTAGGGTTCCCGTGCAAGGGAGTCCGCGCAGATCCTTTGCGCCGAAGAACTCCCCTCTCGACCGTACAAGACTCCAGCCAGACACACAGTGGGGTCTCCGTGTCGGTGGGGCAGTGGTGCCTGTGCCCGTCGGTGCGCGGTCCCTCGGGACTCCCTCCGTAGAGACAGAACTGTGACGCACCCTGCAAACCCCTTTATTTAAGTCCTGTTTCGGAGGTTCCTGAATCCTGTGTCGTACTGGGCGTGTCCCCGTCGGTGGCCCAGGGGTCTCCACTGTGGGCTTCGGGCTTCGGGTCCCGATGTCTCTCCGGTCAAGTACGTGTCCTGCCGACTCCTCTGCACTTGAATACTCCGTCCTTCGTGACCTCACGGAGTCCCGACCGGCCGCGGACTGGCAGGAGGGCCGTCCATGGTCGTCCTGACTGTAATCGCCCTTTCCGGGGCCTGTGTCGAGGCGAGCCACACACACGTCGTCCCGGGAGCCTCTGCGCGGTAGACCTCCTGCTGGCCGTGATTTGTCTCGCTTCCGTTCGATGACCGTAGGGGAGAGGCGTGCCTCACCGGAGACGTCCCCGTGGACGGGGGTCTCCGCGCGCCCCGTGCCGGATGGTCCGCCACGACGGCGCCCGGCGTCCGAGGTCCTCTGTCTCGTCGAGGTCCCGCACACGTCCCGAGCGTCGTAGGAGCCCCCTGAGGACCGGCGGTCCGAGGTCGAGACGCCCGTAGGAGGTGTGCCGCCGCGTCCAGTGGTGGAACGACAGACGTCGACGCCCTGTCCTGCTCCCTCTGCAGTCGTTTCGTACGACGGGGTGTCGGGCGTCTGCCGCGGGGTGTGCGTCGGGTGACGGGTGTGGGGACGGGACTCTTGGGTCTGGCCGGTGCGTCGAGTTCGGGGACGAGGGGACGAGGGTGCGGTAGGACGATGACTTCTTTTAAATTAAAGGAGTTTTAGCTAAAGGAGGACAAGAAGAAGTTATCAAGAAGTTTGTTCCCTCCCTCTACCCCGTCCGTCCCCCCCCTCCGACGTCGATTCCGATTTTAGTGACGCCCACGTTTCCCAGACAGACTTCTCCCGATGTGCTTTGTGTAAAAGGGACCTTCGGGGTGCTCTCGCGGTCCGAGTCCCCGCCCCCTCGTGTACACACCACGAGTGTATATACACAATGTACCACAGTCACCCCCACGTCTGGGGACAGGTGACTTCGGTATTCGTGCCCGGTCCCCGGTGTCCGGTTCGGGACCGTCTCTCGTCGCGCCCCGGGCTGGAGTTGTGTTCTGGGGACACACCTGTCTCTCCTCCCAGGGGAGACGTTCCTCTCGCGGCCGAGGTCCAAAGACGGGAGATTTGTTCAGGAGAAAACACTTGTCTAAAAAAGTCACTCTGTGTTTTATTCCACCTTTCTGTGTTTACTCTACTTTGTCTAAATTGTAATATACTAATTTTCGACTTGGTTTTGAGGATTTATATTTGAGAAGGTTTTAGACGACGAACCAAGACTTGTCATGCACACGATTTGTGGAAGGGGAAATTTTTACCAGAAATTATTTACCATTATTTTGTTACTTATCCGAAGTTGTAATATAGTCATTAACCATAGTTCACTTCTTATACTTTATAAACATCTTTTGTTACGGGTACTCATCAGTAAGGATGTGTTTTTTATTCCGTCGCGTCCCCGACCCCCACCTCCCACTCCTGGAATGGTATGTAATCTTTTGCAGGGTGAAGAATGTTGTACGTTACCAGAAAGTTAGATTTGGCGTTTGATTAGTTGGTCCTTGGGGTGTCGTCATTGGTGTCCCCTTTACGGACCGGGGGGCCCACGACAATAGTGTCGTGGCAGTGGTGGGAGCTAGTTTGCCAGTCGTCCTCCCAGTCCGGAAGTTGGTGTCGAGAGACTGGGGTCAGAGTCGAGAGACAAGCACACAGACTGACCCCGACTGTCTCGTCCCTCAACGTCGAAAATTTATTTTAGGATACATCTGTGTAGGTGGAAATTGGTACGTTTCGTCTCGTACTGTCAAGAACAGATGCTCGCTTTGCGTAAAAAAAACGACTCTAAAATTCAAGGTGTCAGAGTGACGTCTCGGGGACCCCAACCGTTACCTTGAGGACTCTTCTCTTTTGATTGACCTCTCTGTCAACCACTGAGACTCAACCTTCGTCGTCGTTTACGGGTTTTGTAAGTGGGTCGTCTCCGTGTCTAGTGAAATTAGAAGGATTTACTGTCTCTTTCTTTCGAGGAGGGACTTTTCACTACCCTGATCACTGGGTTCTCGCTTTGCGACCGACACACGTGCTCCTCGCGCGCCGTGTCATCGGTGTCGACCCCGCGCCCCCCGCGCCGATCACGACCCGGGCCGCCTGCCGAGGGAGACCCCTGAGCCGAGGGAGACCCCTGAGACGAGGGAGACCCTCGAGACGGGGCCTCACCTTTCCATCGAGAAGGATGTCGACGGACGAGTGGACCGTTTGTACCGACGACCCCCACTTGCAATGTGCGAAGGGGAAACTCTTCTCCTTGTTCTGTTCTTATGAGACACGATGGTGGAGATCAATTACAGTGTGGTCTCCAGGATTGAAGTCGTACCGTTCTTTTTTTTCTCGACATTCTTGTTCTTTTCTTATTTCCGTGATGATAAACGATTGCTGATATACACATTTTTCGAATCTTAGATGTGTGTGTCTGCCGTTGTTATGTTTCCCTTTAGTCGTTTTGACGATCTGTGTTTCCGCTGCATATTCTACGTTGACGATAGATGTCTCAGTGTTTCTGAAAGTTTCTGTCTTAAACTTCTTGGTAATTACTAACTAATCTTTCACTTTGTAGGTTATTATAGAGTTTACTTTCTCTACGCTTTACGTTTGGTGACGATTGTCTCGTCTCCGGCGCGACCCTCCCCGTGTGGTGCAGGTGTCTGCCTTGGAAGAGTGACGTCTCTCGGGGCTTGGGAGTCTCAGATCCGCCGACAAAAAAAAAAAAACCTTCTTTACGATTTTGAAGGTACCTTTACACTTGATGGGTCTACCGGTTCTGTCAGTGCGTCTTCTTGTTTGATCTACCAAATGTTAGACCATAATTAAATGACGACTATGGGTCAATTTATCGGGTCTCTTTCTTTTACTTTAGGTCTTTATCTAAGGTGTCTCTACCAGTGGACTAAATTTTGTTTTACTGTTTTACTATGAATGACCTCACCTGTTTCTTACGAGAAAAGTTATTTTCTACGACCTAGTCAATACATAGGTACACTTTTTTATTTTTTTTACTCGACGTAAGATGAAGTGTTGTGTAGGCTTTTGATTGAGGTCCATGTGACCTCTAACTGGACTCATTCTACCTTGGTGTGTTTAGAAAGATCTTATGTGTCGTCTTATAGGACTGAGACCTTAATCGTTTCTGAAGAATTTACTCCGTCTTTTTGGGTTTACTGTTTCCCTTTCTGACTATTGTCCGACAAAATATTAATTCTTGAAGTAAGTGGTTTTCAGTGACCTGAAAGAGTTTTAAATTTTGACGGCGAGAACCTTTCTGAGTCGAAATTTTTATTTCGTCTTGAACCTCTGTTATAAGTCTTATGTATATAGACATAGGACTATTTCCCGAACATAGATTATATATATTTCTTAAAGATGTTGAATTATTATTCTGTTCATTGGGTTGGAAGCTTTCGTCCGTCATCTGACTTAGTCTGTAAAGTGTTTTCTTTTGTAGACTTACCGGTTATTCGTGGTCTTTTCCACGAGTTGCAGTTGTCACTACCGTGTTGTTTTGGCGTTGTTCTGCGTGACGTGTGGACTGTCTTGCCGACCTTAAGTCATATTTCCGTTCGCACGGGGCGTTCGCAACGACCTTGCTCACACTTTATTAAGTTTGTAAGACCTTTGTACAACCGTCAACTTGTAGGTACATGGGTCGTTGGGATGAGAGTCCTCTTCGACAGCCCTTCGCGCCGAACAACCATTGTCCAAACACTGGTGGGAGACTGGGGTCGTCAATTTGGACCGGGGTTTCGTTCTCACCGGACGACCACCATCCACTGACGGTCTTCGGTCCCCCGTCGTTAATAGGATTGCTGGGTGGTCCGGTCCCACGGTCGGTTCCTTCCGGTTGACCGGCTGTCTGTTACCCTCTGCCGGAGGTTCTTTGCCTCGTCTACCGGGAGGCGTGGACATAGTAACGGGGCGGGTTGTGTGTGTGTGTGTGTCCGTGCGCAGGTGTGTTTGCGGTTCCCTTTGTCCTCACTTGCTCGTCCTCCGACTCCCCTCAGTGAGGTGACTCCAGTATTAGGAAATGGGTCCGGACCCGACCCGACCAGAGTCTGTGCCCTGGGTGACGACCCTTGTGCCGGCCTCCGGGGCGTCCGTCCTGGGGCGTCGTGGTCCGTCCAACATTGTTCTGTGGGGGTGGGGGTAACCGGAGGTCCCTGGAGGACGACGACGAGTGTGTGGCCCGTCTCCCGGTGTGGGACCGTCGAGTCCCAAGTGACTTGGGTTTCACAGGGTACAGGGGGAGTTTGACCCCGTGCCCCCCGGTCCGTTATTTACCTGTTTCGGTCCGGTGTCGTCTACGCGGTCCGGACGTCTGGGTGGGTCTCTCCGGCAAAGGTACCCCACCTGTGTGTCGTCCCCAATTTTCCGGGTGGCGGGGCACCGGAAACCCCAGTCACCCACCTCCGGAGTCTTTCACAGGGAGAGGGACAGTCTCCGTCACCTCTGTATCCGGATGAAGTTGTCAATTTCCGTGCATCCCGGCCCCAGAACCCCTGTTATCGGTGTCCCGTCGACGTGAGCCCCCCGATCCTCCTCCTGTCCGTGTGGGGCGGGGGGGAGCGGGACGCGTGAACTCCGACCTCCGTTGCCAGACCGGTCCTCGGGTCTCCTCTTCTGACCCTCGACTCTGTGTCTCGGGTCGGTCTGGTCTACGCCGGGTGCTCCCACGTCTCGTGCTCGTTTACCGACGCATTGTGCTCCAGGTCTAGAAACGCTTAGGTCCGCTCCACGACTTCCTTCCTCTACGGGAGGGACGCCCCCTCAGTTTCCTTCGACGACCCTTGACCTCGTTGGGTGGGCACAGGGGTCCTTCCACACCCGTGCACCCTTACCTGTGTCTCCGCGAGACTCGTCCTAGTGTCCGGGCCCCTGGAGCCCCGCACCTCGTACCGATTGCAAGGGTACACCCTATGTTGTTCCACTTGATTGTGGTTCTCTTTACTCCCGACCACGGAGGTTCCTGGTCTGGTCCTTCCCGGACTCCTGGTCAGCCCGCACACCTCCCGGACGAAGTCTGGTCCCTACCTCCGGCCGCCAAGACTTTGGTCTGACGTAGACCGCCCTTCTCAAGGCAGCCGCGCTCCGTTCAGGCTTCGGGGAATGACTTGCTGTTTGTGGTCTGGGTAGGACTCCTTCTGGTCTCTCGGTGGTCCTCCGCGGACGTCTGTAGTGGGCTCTGCACGTCTGGACGTCTCATGACAGTCCCACGCGAGAGTCAGGTTCCTTATGCCAGTCGCAATAGCTTTGAGAGGTTCAGTAGTCTTCGTCTACTTTACCTTCCATTTGTCACGATTTACTCTTTGCGACCTCCATATGGGTAGCTCTGTGCGTTTAACCGAGACTTTGAGACTTCCAAAGGTTTAGACGTACCTAGAGTTGACTCGTAAGGTGTGTGTAGGTGGTCGATAGTTTCTCGGGCTCCACGAAAACTCTTCCTTTGGGCTAGAAATCTTCTTTCTACGACATTACTGGTGGCTCCGCAAGAAGAAAATAGAGACAAAAGTTTCGATGGGACTTCAGTCCGGGGTGTCCCCTTGACGGTCAATGACGAGGTGAGGCCACTGCCCCTCGGTGGGTGGGGTGCGGGGTACCTGTCCCGGTGGAGGATGCTCGGGCCAGAAGTGACGTCCAAGTCTGGGTGTCTGCTGGGCCGCGTCCGTTGAGGGGTGGTGCGGGGCGTAAGAGTCTACTCCTCTGGCTCCGGGTCCCTGGGTTGACGGGTGGGGACCGAGTGCCCCGAGTAAGTGCGGTCAAGTCTCGGTCGCCTTCGGAGGACCGAACCCTTGTCGGGCCGCGAGACTTTCCCTTTCGCACGCGACTCTCGACACAGAGCCTCCGGGCAGACTACGGTCGGACGGAAAGTGTGCACTGCGAGCTCGACTTCCGTGAATCACTCTTTTTTCCGTTGGTCCGTTTACCCACCTTCTCGCGGGAGGTCCCACGGTTCACGTGGGTGCGGCCCGTGCCTGACGCCACCCCCCGTCGTCAGGTCCGAAGTGTCCGAGCCTCCTCCAATCGCGGAAAGATTCGGGCTCGTTTCGGGCCGGCCCCGGCCCCTATGTCAGACTAGGTGTCGACGTCCACTCCTCCGAAGGTACCCCGTGCCACTGAGCCTTAGACTCCGATGAAAGTCTCTGAAGGCGGCCGACTGTGCCCGACTCGTCCTACCTGCTCCACCCTAGGCCGACTCGACCACATTGGACCGACCGGGTGGTCGCGGGTCCCTCCACGGGCGGTGCGGAGGGGTGGTCTGGACCGGAAGTCCACGGCGTCCTTGGACGCCACTCCCTGTTTCCCGTCGGTCCGCAGAGAGGTCGCCACCCTTGGGACGAGGGGTTCTACGGACTCCCACCCGTCCGCTACGGAGGGGCTCTACGGACTCCCGCCCGTCCGCCACGGAGGGGCTCTACGGACTCCCGTCCTCTCGCCACGGAGCCGTCCTCGTCCCACCCCCTTGTCCGGCACTCGCGGCCCTCCATGTCCGTCCTTCGCACGGTGTCTCCTCTGTCCTCCACTCGGTCCAGGAGGTCGCGGACCACCCACACTGACGTCTGAACTCTGGTTGGTCCACCCTGGACGGGACTCAGGGGTGTCACCTCAGTGACGGGGAGTGAGCCGAGGCCTCTGTCAAGTGTCCTGTCCCGGGACGGAAGACCCTTTGGGAACTCCTTGCTGGGGTATCGTCGTGGGACAGGACATCCAAAAGGGGACCCTTCGGTCGGTGAGGGCCCCGTCGTCACCGTCCTCCTTTCCCCGGGCACTCTCGACTGCGTTAGGGACGGGTCGTGTAGCGTGGGGCAGAGTGGCAGTCTGGGTGTGTACCGCCCGGCCCGGGGGGAGTCTCAGACGTGCCGCACATCTGAGGTCTGCCATGTTGCCCTTCCCTCGTGTCAGGGGTGGGAAGGTCCCTGTCGTCTCGGCCACCCTGTCCTTCGCCCTGCAGGGGAAGGGGAGCCTTGTGACACCCCGGGGACACCCGCCTCGAGGGAGTGTGGGTGCGATTTGGGTGCCCCGTGGACGTTCTGTCGTCTTCCAAGGTCCTCGCCGAGGGGCCCACCACTCCGACGACAGGGACTGCGCTCCACCGCGCCCCCGTGTCACCGGAGTTCTCCTCGTGGTCGTCGGCCGGGCAGCGGTGTCCCGCCCGCCGAGGGATGGGGGTCGTGTAGTAGGGCCACGCGGACGGTGTCGGTGGTCGGGTCCGGTCCCCGACGGACAGAGCCCCCGGGGGGTCTCCTACCCCGACGACAATTTCCTGTTCGTCTCCACTGCCCTTCCCGGACTCTTCCCGGGCACACGGGTGTTTCGACCCTACGGCGGAAGGCACCCGAGGACAGAGTCGAGGCCTCCGCGACCGGCGTCGGACGAGGCACTGTTGGCATCGACGGGTCCGTGGAGGGTCCGGAAGGACCACCTCCCAGACCCACGACGCCCCCACCCCCCGCCCGAGACGTTCCCCAGGGCACTCACCACGCCACGGTCCACAGGCCCCTCGAACTGGGGGCTCACCCGGTCTTGGGAGTTTGGAGACCCGGGGGAACGGAGGTCGACCGTCGGAAAGACACCGGAGGGTCGGGTCTCGGGGCCGACCGGGGGGGTCGGCCGGACGACCGGGAAGGCGTCAGGACACAACGGGGTTGTGGGTCGGTCCACCTCGGTTCACCGGGGTTTTCGTGTCCACGTATGGGTACCAGAGTGAGTGGGGTCTCGAGGTCGGGCCGGGACGCAGGGGTCGAGACGACCCCGGTGGGGGTAGGAATGAGGACTCTGGGGGTCTCTGCAAGTGTCGGCATCGACCTGAGGTGTCCGAGGTCGTGGTAGGACTGAGAGGCTCAGACAGGTCGTCGCGGGCACACACCGCGACTCGTTGGTGTCCCTGTGTGGGTCCGACGGACGGAGAACGGGGCGTCGGGAATGTGTCCGCGGGCCGTCTCTCGTCCAGTCCCGGTCGGTCCCGGGGGAGGACTGGCAGCTGGGACGTCCAGACGTCGCGTCCCGACGTCGCGTCCCGACGGGGCTCCGGGGTGGGAGGTCGTCCGGGTGACGTCTGGGGTCTCTCGAGACGGGAAGAGACTGGGCTGAAGGACGTCTGTGTCGTGGAAAGTGTGGGGTGTCGACGCCGGTGTACAGACCGGGTCGTGGGGCTCTAGACGGCGGGTCCCCGAGGAGGAGCACAACCCGGGACTGTGGACTGACGTTGCGCGTGGTAGTCTCGGGTGTCTGTCAATGCCGACGTCGTGACCGAGGACCGTCCATGCCCACGACGGCCCGCCCCTACCTCGGTCGACCGAGGCCAGTGGCAACGGGTCCCTTGCCGGTGACTTCGCATACGGGAGGTGTCCGCGCCCCTTGGGGCGACCACGGGTAATGACAAGAGCCCCACTACCCCGGTCACGGTCAAGTCTTCGGACTGAGACGGGCGCCTGTGCGTCCGAGTAGAGCCTCGGACTGTTCCCCTGTGTCGCAGGGAGTGGTCGGGTCGTTTCGTGCCTCGCCTCTCCTCGGTAGAGACCCGGTAAGTGAGTGCTTTGTTGGGTACGGTTGATCTTTACTCGCGTGTCGGGACCTTGCTGGCTGGCAGGAGAAAAGTGACCTTTACGAGGAGCAAGGAAGGAGAGAAATAAAATGACTCTTACCGAGCTTCGCGTCCTGCTCTTCCCCCCTAAGGCTTTGTGCTTTCATTCTCTGGTTGAATTTGGTGCAGACACACTAGTAGTCAGAAAAAATTTACTTGTCCCAGTGACAAACCTTTAAGACCTAGAAAGGTACTTTGTATGTGTGTGTGTGTGTGTGTTCACTGAACCTTCCAAACTATTGCAAAATGTATAAATGTCATGAAAGAGGACCTGTTCGAAGTTCACGATCTAGAAACGTTTCAGGTTTCCGTCGACTTCAATCAGTGTGACACGCTAAAAGTTCGAAGACTGCCACTCCCGACTCTTCGCCCACCTACGTCTCCTCACAGACGCACCACCTGGGTCCATTGTGAAGGACGACTGTGGACTGGACTGGGAGGAGGGGCCGCTCTCCGCTGTACGACCCCTTCCCGACCCATCTGCCTAGGCTCCTAGGCTCAGGCGTCCGTACCAGCGTCCTCTGTCCGGATGGGCGGGGGAGGTGAGTGGACGGGCGTCCACACAGTAGGTCCGGCGGGGAAGCGGGGCGGGGGAGGCTCCAGAGGTCCGAGGAGGGGCGGGGGGGGGTGGTGCGACGAGAGTCCTCACACGAGGAAGGAAGTCGGAGGGAGAGACGCGTCCCTCGGTGGTCCTCTCGGCTCATTTTCGTAGCGGACAGAAGGGCTCTCGTCTCCTGGTGGTCCTTCCGGGAAGGGTGCCCCTGCTCGAGGCGAGACACGGGGTGGGGGGCCGGGACGGGTCCGGCGGCCGGAGGTGCGACGTGGAGTGGACGTGGGGTGCCGGTGAGGTCTCTGGGAAGAACAGGGAGGGGGCGTCGCCAAGGAGACTTTGGAACCTGTGCACCGGAGACCCCACCTTCGTGTCCTGGGGTGGCCGAGGGTCCCCCGGGACGGTCACACGGGGGTGGGTCCCGAAACAAGGGGGTAGCCGAGGCTCCGCTCATCTCTCTAGAGCTTCCACTCAATCTGTCGCTCCTCGACTTCCTCGGCGTCCGCCTCTCCCGGGGTGTGCTGGGCCTCAGGAGCGACCTTTTCGTCCGGCAAGAGGTTGACGAGAAGCTGGAGACGATTCACTGTGTCTCTAAGGTATTTTGTGTCTGGTGCTGGAGTGGGGGTTTGTCTTTCCCCCGAGTTTGTGACTTAGACTTGGTCTAAACCCCCGGGAAGTCATCAAAGTCTTTAAAAGTAATTTCAATCGGTTGAGGAGACTTTTGTCTGCTACTACTTTGTCGTTTGCTATGTCGACCTTTTCCAGACGGTCCCGTAGACCCTTCAGGAAGACGGAGAGACTGGCCGTCGTAGTTCGTCTACTGTCGGTAGTCCCTGTGATGACACTTTTGGTTTCACGACGGTAATGTTTCGGTCCGGTGCCGGTCGAAGAACCTTCTTCTCTACGACCGACCCTTACAGCGATTCGTTGTCCCGGGCGGAGGCGAGGGGAGGGGGTGGGAGGGAGTCCGAGGAGTTCACAGTGAGGACCTGGGAATCGGTGCAGGCCCACCGTCTGTGAACTCAGGTTTGCACTTCTAGGGTCCCCGTTAGGAGTGGTAGAGCCTCTTTTCGAAGACGACTTTTGACCCAGTCTGCGACATCCTGCCGTCTCTGTGTGGGGTGGAGCCTCGGACTGGAGAGTTTTGTCTAAGTAGAATGAGGTTTGTGTGTTGTCGCCCGGACGTGAACCCCCCCCCCTCCCCGTCCCCCCGGACGTGAACGCTCCTCCCCCGGGACGTGAACTCCCC
>SJYO01046538.1:77828070-77860859 GCA_006410555.1 Capra ibex | reverse complement strand
CCCCCCCCGGGCGTGAACGCCCCTCCCCACCGGACGTGAACTCCCCTCCCCCCGGGACGTGAACCCCCCCCCTCCGGACGTGAACGCCCCTCCCCCCCGGGACGTGAACGTCCCTCCCCACCGGACGTGAACGCCCCCCCGGGACGCGAACGCCTTTCAGATGACCCTCCCCCACGAAGAGTTTCCTCCCGGGTTCCGGAAGGTAGTCGGGAGGAGAGTGTCCTTCGCTCACCGACTCTCCCCCGTGAGTGTCTTGCGTCGGACCTACAGACAGCTCCGGTGGCGCAGGGGTGTGGACCTGCACCTGTCCGTCGTCGGTGGGACGGCACCGACGTCGCGCGAGAGGGGGCGGGGGGTGGTAGAGGGCCTAGTCTGCGACAGGAGGTGTGGGTCCTAAGGGTAGGTCCGAGTGAGACGACGCGAGTGACGGGCGCCCCGAGAGAAGGGTCCTGTCTTGATAGATAAGGTAGAGGGGTGGTCTACCGCTCCCTCCGACCTCAGTCCGGGGACGGTGGCAGGAGGGACCGGAGACCCGTGGGTGAAAGACGGAGGGAAGAGTCGGTGGGACTCCGGTGAGAGCGGAAGATAGACCGAAATTTGTTTCCTGCGGTCGGAGTCTTACAGGGAAGGAAGACACACCTGTCTCCCTTCCTCTCAACTGTGCTGAGTCTGTGGGTCCATGGGGAGGTGTTGGTTGTCGTCCTTGGACCCCGTTTCTGCCTCCGGGTCCTCCGTCCGCTTCCGACTCTCACGGGACCCACGACTGCGGGATCGGCCCTATGACCCCCAGTAATCCTTCTTGGAGACGCGAGGTAGTGTGCGAGGAGTGCTTTCTCTACGACGGAGGTCCGAGATCAATAGGCGTTACCGGGTAGAGGCCCTTGGGACGAGGGTCCATTGTCGCACTTCGTTCGAACCAAATCGAGTGTCCTTAAGAGAACTGGTGGACACTTGCCGAGGTCCTCCTTCTTTAAGTGTGCAAGGAGGTCCCCGGGTTTCCCTTCCTCCTTCGTAGACTGAAATAAGGTAGGGGAAAATCATAGTCTCGTCGTCCTTAAGACTGAGACCTTCTGCCGAGGAGCCCCCCGTGTTCAGGTGGCAGAAGACAGACGACCGAAAGACACATTTCGACGATGAGAGACGGGGCGGTCGGGCAGAGAGGTAATAGTCGGACAGCACGTCGTTTGTCTGGCTCGGGTCTGAGCACCCCGTGCCTTGTTCGGGGGGCGGGAGTGGCGGCCGTCCGTGGCGTCCGGGTCCCGACCAGACGTGGGCCGCGGTCACGGAGTCGAAAGTTAGGCGTCTCTACGGGTGCCGTGGAGGAAAATTCGCCGTCGTGTGGGCGGAGGGACATCGGGCGACCGGTCTACGTCCTGTGTGAAGGGACAGGTCACGACTTGGGTTTGGCGAGGAGCAGGTCCGAAGGGTCGCAGGGTGGGGATGTCAGTCCCGGTTCCGGTCCCGCGAGGACTGTGCCCCGTAGTGCGTGTGGTCTCCGGGGCCGACCGTGCGGGCTGGAGACGGGGTGTCGACCCACGCCTGCCCTCCTCCGACCCTCCCGGACAAGAGGAGTTAGGGACCTGTACGTCTCGTCCGTCGTCGACCTGCTTGCGGGCACCCTACCTGCCTGCGTGCGGGGGAGAGGGGCGGCGCACGGGGTGGTGGGACTCTCGACCCGGGCGGCCCGGGAGGTCTCGGGAACGGTGGTCGGAGGGTGGGTGTGCCGTCGGGTCGGGCGAGGGACCTGAGACCGTGCGACGGGTCGAGTCCGGGAGCCGTCCGGGACCTCGCCTCAGAGGGTCTAGACACGTGTGCGAACTGTGTGTGTGTACGTGTGCACGTGTGTACGTGTGCGCGTGACAGGGGAGAGGACGCCCGCGAGTTTGACGGGGAGCAGCACCCCGTCGGACGGGGCGCCGGTGCGGGTCGGAGCGTCTCGGGTCCGGAGAGAACGACACGGAGGGCTGCGAGAGGAGGTGTCCCAGACACAAATGTGCACGCACACTCGGTCACGGGTTAGTTCCAGATCTGGGTCCGGCCGCCCACCTTTGCCGGGTCCTGTCTCGACTCACCAGTAGCAGTGCAGTGTAGTCTCTGTGTTTTGGACAGAAATTTACGTCTTTCTATGTTTCGCTGCCGGGAACGTCCCTTCCACGAAAACAGTGATTGCGCACCCGCCCCCCCNCCCCCCCCCCCCCCCCCCCCCCGCCAGTCTGACGCTAACCTTTCGTCTGCGAGGGTCCCTGAGCCTTGTGTCAGTTCTCTTTCGGTGGGGATTCGGTGCCAGTGTCGTTAGGTGAGACGACTGCGAAGACGCTCACAAAGGATTTCCCACAATTAAGACTGAGCCCGAAGCTCTGTGGCCGACGGTGGACCGACAGGTGCGACTTAGACCGGGGTCCCAAACGNTGTCAGTTCTCTTTCGGCGGGGATTCGGTGCCAGTGTCGTTAGGTGAGACGACTGCGAAGACGCTCACAAAGGATTTCCCACAATTAAGACTGAGCCCGAAGCTCTGTGGCCGACGGTGGACCGACAGGTGCGACTTAGACCGGGGTCCCAAACGGGTCCTCCTTCCACTACCCCTGCTCCCGCTTCGTCCGGGTCCCTTCCGCCCCTGTCTTTCCCCTGTTCTGTGTCCCGGTCCCGTGGGTACAGGGGACAGGAAGACACTGGTCGGTCCGTTTTCCGGTGACCTGGTGCACAGACAAAGACGGTGTTCTCCCTGTCTCCTTCGGACAGAGCAGGGGAGTGTGATGTCCGGTCCGGTCCTCGACCCCGAGGTCCCCCTTCGTGGGTCCGGACCCCTTGGAGAGGTGGGAACCCCTCGGTCGGGAGGCGAAAGGCCAGTCCTACCTTTTCTCTGGACTGGAAGTCGAAGAGAGCTCGAGGACTCTGAGGGGCCGAAGCTACTCGTACGAGTCACCGAGACTTGGGTCAGAGGTGCAGCTCCTGACTCGTAGGCGGCCCACACTCGCGGTCGCGGGCGTCGCCACCCCTGCCGACCCCGCCCCCCCCCCCGCGTCGAGCCCCTCTCGAGTGTCAGTGTGGGTCGCAGTGGTGTGTCTGTGAACCTCCAGTTCTTAAGTTAAAAAGACATTAATCCTAAGTGTACCTCCGTTTTCCCCTACCGTAGAACACACTCGTCACGTGTCGAGTAATGTATGGACTTACGGAAGAGACATAGACTCAGACGACCCAGGACTTATAAATAGTAAACATTGGAAAGACGAAAGTTTCCCTTCGATCCTTTCTATCGACGAACGATTTACGTAATACTATATCCAGTTTTATTATGATATTTTTTCCATGTAAAAATTTTCAAAATGGTCTCATAAATATTACATTCAAGGCAATTTCTGTTGTCCGAACTTTTACTGGTCGACGTGAGCCCGTCGAAGACGGTTCTGCTGTCGGGATCACCCCTCTCTGCCTTCGTTACGGGTAAAGAAGTATTGTTTAATGGTCTGAGTTTCAGACGTGGGGGCGGGTCAAGGACGTGACTTTAGGGTCGGGGGTCACGATGCCACAGTCCTCCCCCGGGAGACCCGCCATAGTCCAGCACTCGCCTCGACGCCCTGCCCCAACCACGAGGACTTTCTCTGGCACGCGGGAAAGTGGGGTTCCCGTGACAGTCCCCTACTGCTTCGACCAGGAATTGC
This sequence comes from Capra ibex, assembly GCA_006410555.1. Classification (NCBI taxonomy): domain Eukaryota; kingdom Metazoa; phylum Chordata; class Mammalia; order Artiodactyla; family Bovidae; genus Capra; species Capra ibex. The sequence continues at coordinate 77,857,199 of SJYO01046538.1, read as the reverse complement.
CGATCCAAGGCGAGCTTCTACTATTTAGTGGAGGAAGAATTCGAGCGGAAGACCCTAGTTGGGCCGAGGATCGTTGTGTACCCCCTGAACTACCTCTCTCCAGAAGAGGGAGGTGTCCGTCTCCGTCCGGGAGTCTGGGGTTCCTCTTGTCCGGGTGCGGGAGGTGTCCGGACGTGGGAGGTGTCCGTCTCCACCCCCAGGGACTCTGGGGTTCTTCTTGTCCAGAAGAGGGAGGTGTCCGGACGTGGGAGGTGTCCGTCTCCGTCCGGGAGTCTGGGGTTTCTCTTGTCCGGACGTGAGTGCCGACCGGTTCCCTGAGAGGATTCGTCCGGCGGCCAGCCTCCCTCGCGAGTGGGGAAGGTCGACCCCGTCGGGCAAAGTGGGGCCCCGAGTGCTACGTGCACGACCGGGAACCCGCTTGTGTCGACTTGGTGCAACCGAGTTTGGGTTGAGAGTCCTTTCGTAAAGACCAGTGTGACATAACCAACCTCTCAAGTACAGATCCACGCGATCTCTTCTGAGGGTCCCCTGAAAGAGTGGACCGAGACCTCAGGTGTGTCGACGTGTTTGGGAGGTCTCACCTTCCCTCTTCTTGGGGACGTCTCTTATAGAGGCGCCATTGCCTCCCCCTGCGACGTCGATCCGCAAGTCTTTGAAGACCCAGGCGTCGTCTTTTTGGTCAAGGGGACTTGGGTTGGTCGGGACCTTGGTTACGCCCACGAGCACCCCACAGACCTCCTCCCTCGGGGACGGACTACGGGCCGGGGGCGAGTCCCTCGTCCTACCGGGACGGGAGAGTCCAGTGTCCCTCTCGACTAGAAGTTTTCCCTTTTTGTCTGCAGTTGTGCGACCTTCCTACACACCAGAGTGCAGTGAGTGTCGGGCCTTGGTGACGCTGCGTACACCGGTCACCCCTTGACGGCGGAGGGTCCGCGGGAGTCTTCCGGGGAGGAGACTCAGGTCCGGGAGCCGAGGCGGGAGGAGGGACGGGGTCCCGAAGGAGAGACAGGGAATATAACAGACACACCGGAGAATCGCGTGACTACCCGGCGTCCTTCGCTCGAGTTGTTGACCGGGACCCACCTCCTTGCCCCTCCTCGCCTACAGGTCCTCCCCGTCCGGACACGGAGCCGCCTCACCAGTGATGGTCCTCTCGACCGTGACCCGGGCGCCGGGCAGAGACTGGTAGGGGTGGTCGGGGACGGGATCCGTGGTGGAGACGTCCCCATGGCCCATCGAGGACAGGAGAGGTGGGTTGGCGTTCGAGGGCTGTCCCGTCCCAGAGGAGGGTTGTCCCGTTCCCCGTGTACCGTACGTCCGCCGGTCGTGTACCCCGGGACCCGCCGGGTCACTCTTGCCTTTGTCCGACCCGGAGGTGCGGTGGGGACGTCTGGGCCCCACCATTGACCTCCACTGGGTCGTGGGCCGTGTCGCGTGTCGGGAGTCCGGAGTCGGTGTAGGTGTTTCGACGGAGGTAGCTACTTTTCTCTACTGAAATCCTGTGTCCCCTTACTCACCCGCGCAGTCAACACTGCTCTTGGCCCGGGGCAGACCGGCAGCTCCCGTCACGACCTTTGTATGGTCCCTGATCGGGCCGCCGTCGTAGTTGTCCGTCCGGGTGGCGTCACGGTCCCTGGACGAGGGTGGACCTCCGGTACCGAGACGCCGGTGAGCCGGGGGGTGGGGGTTTCGGCTGCTGAGACGTCGGGGGTGTGACCGCTGGGGTGACAGGAGAGCACACCGGTGGAGGCTGGGCTCCTCGGATCCAGTGCACGACACAGGGTCGGACCTTTGACCTTTCCTGCCTTCCCTTTGACATTTGAACTAAATAAAGGTACTCCCCTTTGTCATGATTATTGGATCCTTAGAGGGGGTTTATGTACTTCTTTTAAGTTTTGCACTCACTAGACGGGACCCGAGCTCCCTTTGGAGGTCTGGCCACTCCCCTTGGTCCCTTGGGGCCTTCTCGAGGCGGGAGACGACCGGCTCGGGTGGCGGGCAGTCCGGTGGACTGTATCTACGACTTTCTCCGTCGGTTGTTCCCTCTCTGGGCCCGTCTGTCGAGGACGAACTAAAGTCTACCTTCCGAAAATTTAGAGTGTGTTAATGTAGTCTGACTGATTACTTCTCACCAGTGGTATTTTGGGGCAGTGAGTTTCGGTTGGACGTCTTTGCCGAAATACCAAATTCTGCCTCTGAAAGACTTACCGGTGTGAAAGGGACGAAAAGATTGACATTGAGCAATTCCTTACTCCTGGCAGGGGTTCGTGTCTCCATTCCTGCCGCTGACCTTACCGCTTCACCGGGGTCCGGTACCACCCTTCTCCCGCCCCCGTGGAGGACATTGTGTCGCGTCTCCCTCCTGGTGAATCCTTTGATTTAAGGATAAAAAATTGGTTTCCGTTTTATTTTCTGTTTTTGTTATCTTTGTGTTCATATGTGCACATGTCTTTTGCTGTGTAGACTACAGTCGTAGGCAGTTCCGTTGGAACTCTCTTAGCAGAAAAGTGACTCCTCCCGTCTCTCTGGATGTTCGCAGACATGACGAGATCCTCGTCTCGACTTTGCAGTACATGCACCTCGTTTGTCGTTCTTTTGCTATGTTTTGTCGTAGAGGTCTTTGTAGCGTTTATTTAGTCCACTCTAAAGTGTTTGACAACTGCATCGGCGCCCTTCCATTCCTTCCCTGTCGCTGCTCTTTCCTTCCCTTCCGTCTCTTTTGTCTGTCGTCTTGCCGGCGCCGTCGGGGTTGCGTGCGCGTTGAGTGTGTCTGTCGCTCTGTCCCTCAGTCGGGGTTGCGTGCGTGTTGAGTGTGTCGCACTGTCCCTCAGTCGGGGTGCGTGCGCGTTGAGTGTGTGTCTGTCGTACTGTCCCTCAGTCGGGGTTGCGTGCGCGTTGAGTGTGTGTCTGTCGCACTGTCCCTCAGTCGGGGTGCGTGCGCGTTGAGTGTGTGTCGCACTGTCACTCAGTCGGGGTTGCGTGTGCGTTGAGTGTGTGTCGCACTGTCCCTCAGTCGGGGTTGCGTGCGTGTTGAGTGTGTGTCTGTCGCACTGTCCCTCAGTCGGGGTTGCGTGCGCGTTGAGTGTGTGTCTGTCGTACTGTCCCTCAGTCGGGGTTGCGTGCGCGTTGAGTGTGTGTCTGTCGCACTGTCCCTCAGTCGGGGTGCGTGCGCGTTGAGTGTGTCTGTCGCTCTGTCCCTCAGTCGGGGTTGCGTGCGCGTTGAGTGTGTGTCTGTCGCACTGTCCCTCAGTCGGGGTTGCGTGCGCGTTGAGTGTGTGTCGGTCGCACTGTCCCTCAGTCGGGGTTGCGTGCGCGTTGAGTGTGTGTCTGTCGCACTGTCCCTCAGTCGGGGTTGCGTGCGCGTTGAGTGTGTGTCGCACTGTCACTCAGTCGGGGTTGCGTGCGTGTTGAGTGTGTGTCGCACTGTCACTCAGTCGGGGTTGCGTGCGCGTTGAGTGTGTGTCGCACTGTCCCTCAGTCGGGGTTGCGTGCGCGTTGAGTGTGTGTCGCACTGTCACTCAGTCGGGGTTGTGTGCGCGTTGAGTGTGTGTCTGTCGCACTGTCCCTCAGTCGGGGTGCGTGCGCGTTGAGTGTGTGTCTGTCGCACTGTCCCTCAGTCGGGGTTGCGTGCGCGTTGAGTGTGTGTCGCACTGTCACTCAGTCGGGGTTGCGTGCGCGTTGAGTGTGTGTCTGTCGCACTGTCCCTCAGTCGGCGCGTCAGCGCAGGCTGAGAAACGCTGGGGTGTCTGACATCGGGCGGTCCGAGGAGAGAGGTACCTTAAGAGGTCCGCTCTTAAGACCTCAACCAACGGTAAAGGAATAGGTCCCCTAGAAGGGTCGGGTCCCTAGTTTGGGTCCAGTGGGGGTGACGCCCGTCTGAGAAATGACTGCCTCAGTGGCCCTTTCGGAACTGTGTGGGAAGTGGATTTTGTATTTGTCAGATCTATGTGGTTAATTTTCTCTCGTCGTCCTACCTAATTTGTGTATGTGTACGGGGTTGTTATTCGGCACTCGTTTTGTCGAGTGGAGGTTTGCGCGTCCCGTAGGACCCCCTCCCCCCCCTCCCCGAGGGGACGCGCGGCCCGGCCCTCTCTCCGGAGGCCCCCGGGTGTGGGGGAAGGGTAGCTTACTGTGGGTGCGGGAGAAATTGTCTTGTCGTCGTCACCTCCGTTGGGTCCTCTCCTAGTCCCTTCTGTCTTGCACAGTCGTGCCTGAGTGGAGGCCTCTGCAGACGAGGGGACTGGACCTGTCGTGGCCCTCGAGTCCCTTCGAGATCCTGTAAGGCAGAAATCGTCTCGGGGGTAGAGGGTGGGGGTGGAAAGGGCTGTGTGTGTCGGGCCACGCGCCGCCACCTCCTTGTCCGACCGAGTCCTGTCTGTCTGACACGGTCCGTCCGTTGACTTTCTTACGAACTCCTCCTCCCTAGTCGTACTTCTACGCGGTCTCTTGACCGTCTCACGTCGGTGGCGCCTCGTCTTCCCGTCGCGCCCCGGCCGAGGGCCTCTCGCCTCTCGCGCCCCGTCCACCTTGTCTCTCGCGCCCCGGACCTGTCGCGCCCCGGCCGAGGGCCTCTCGCCTCTCGCCTCTCGCGCCCCGTCCACCTTGTCTCTCGCGCCCCGGACCTGTCGCGCCCCGGCCGAGGGCCTCTCGCCTCTCGCGCCCCGTCCACCTTGTCTCTCGCGCCCCGGACCTGTCGCGTCCCGGCCGAGGGCCTCTCGCGTCCCGTCCACCTTGTCGGGGAATGGCCCGTGGGCTTCGGGTGTCAATGTGAAGACGAAGTGTCTGTGTCTGTTCGGGTCCTCCCCGGGATTCACGAGGTCCAGTCCCCCTCTGTCCCCCGGTCCTGTCCGAGGGTCTACGAGACCCGACCACCACTTCAGTTTGCTCTCGGACGCAGACACGAATTTTTTTTTTTAGACAACATCCTCAGTTTAATGTCACCAGTTACACTCTGGACTTCCGGGTTCGACCCCGGACCCGTCCTCTCCTCTACCCTCCACCCCCTCCTCCCCCCCGCTCCGGTCCTTCTGAAGTCGTGCACGTATACTGGGAGTCGGGAGTGGGACCTCAGAAGTAGTCGTCCGGGTTCGGAGGGAGTCCGAAGGAGAGTGAGGGTGGGTGGGGGAGTCGGGGTCGTTCTGGAACCCGGTAGGGGTTTGACGCGCGGACTGGTACCCGGCCTGTCTGCGACCCGGGAACCAGACGGCCCGCCAGCAGGAGTCGAGTGACGTCTGTCTCGTCCGCCCGTCCGGCGTCGTAAAGTGGCGGTGTCGAGACAGGCGGGAAGTGACGAGATTAAAGGGCTCCTGGGACGCGACGGCACTAGATGTCAGAAAGACTGTAAAGTGGAAGGCGACGACTTTTTAGGTAGACCAGGACTGCACGCGACGAGAGGGGGCGCGCGCCCCCGCACTCTAACTAAGGTGACGACCATTAGGGTCGACGGTGAGTCGGTCGGAAGGGCCCCGACTCCCTCCGCGTCTCGGGACGCGGGTAACCTACCCTCGAAGATTTTCGGGGTCGAGTAGCGGGGGCACACGTAGGAAAATGGAAACAAGAGGTAGAACTCAAGTGGAAAAAATTTTTTTTTTTATCTCGCGGACAATCAGAAGGACTTTAAAGTGGTCGTGCGTCTCTTCTAAAAAGAGTAAAAGTCCATGAACGTGGAAAGAAATTTCTGATGAAAGTGTCCCAAAATGCAGACCGCTCAGTGTCCTGGTGTCACTGTACCTACTGTGACGGTCGTCCTCGCCCCAAAGGATGCCAGGAGCCCCAGTCCCGGGGGAGGAGGTGGGGGAGGGCAGGTAGACCTAGAGCATTTTAACGTCTAGACTGGGGCTTTGGCGGACCGGCCCCCCCCGAGCCCACGTAGTGAGGCCGGCCGGGAAGTCACTAACGATTGGGGGTCGGAGGAGGGCCCTTCAGGACGAGAGCGTCACCCGGGTCTCGTGTACCACCAGTGGCGGGGGGTCGACAGATGTCTACGTTCGTGTCGCGGACGGGGGTGGTGGGGGAGGTCGTGGCGGGTCGGTGCGGGGGCGGTGAGTTCCGGGGCGGGGAAGGTCGGTGGAAGGAGGAACGGAGCGGAGGGGTCCCGTCGGGAGTTCCCGTTGCGGGTGGGGTCGGTCCGGGGATGCCCCGAGAGTTCCAGTGCGGGGAATGGTCGGTGCGGGGGAAGATCGGTTCGGAGGGGTACCGACGCTAGTTCCGGTGCGGGACGGACCGGTACGAGGGAGGGTGTAGGGTTTGTCACAGTAGTTTTATCTTCCGTCCGGAAATTCCAGAGTGGAGATCAGTTTTGTGTTGTCGTTTCACAGACGTCCCTCCGGACTCCGTGTGGGCTGCCCACCCGACTGAAGACCTTGGGTCCCTGTACGGCTCACTACCTCCGACCAATGGATGGAAACCCAGACTCTTGGATTAGTCCTATCTTCGGGAGGGGTTTGGAAAAAGGTTTGGAGAGTGTATTTATTTACTCAGTGTTTAGGTGGTGAGAGTTCCTGACTTGATAAAGGGGGACTGGGTGTTTGAGTGCACGACTTCGGGAGTGGGGTCGTGGAGTCTTACACCGACATGTCCGTCTGTTCCGGAGACTTCTCCGCTAAGTCTACTCCAGTAATCCCACCTCGGGACTAAGCTTTCCTGGCCGTAGGTGTACTCTTTTCCCGAAGCCCTGTGTCGGTCCGGGTCTCCCTGCCGGTGTACTCGTCTTCGGCGCCTCTCCCGGGAGCCTCCTGGGGACCTGGAGTCCGACGTTAACGAGCGCGTGTGGACACCCAAGACAGCACGTGTGGCCTCGTCTACCTCTGACACCCGTCCCGTCTCGTGGCACCTTCCTCGGTGGAACTCTTCCAGGTCGGAGTGTTTCGGTCCCGTCGACCGCCGGGGTGGATGTAGAGGCCCCTCTCCCCTTGTCCCACTACCCCGCCCCGTCCCTTCTTGTTCCCAGAAAATGTCAGAATGACCTTTTGAATTAAGTTCGACCCGAAACAGACTCGTGGGGAGCACCGGACTCTGGACCTCTTTCCTGTACCTGTTCCACGTGACTGTGTGCTGCCCCGTACTCCGGCACTCGTCCGCAGGTCGCCGGTCGGGTCCCCTGGTGTAGCATCAGTCGTAGAAGTAGTCGTTAGACCTTCCTCGCCATTTGTCGTGTCATTAATTTAAAGGTCTACTACGATTTAAACCTCCACGATGTCCCTCAGTCACTCCCGTCTCTTTGCTCCGTCTACCCTAGGTTTCTCCAATCAGTCCTCCCATTCTTCGTTAGGTCCTAAGGCAGAGGTTCTTCTCTTCGATTAATTTTAGAAGGGGGTACAAGACCTCGAGGTAGATTGAGGGTAGTCTACCGATGTGTTCGTGTTACGTCCGCCGGGACGACAGACTTGAGTGACAGGGCCGGAACTATGGGTTTTAGCCTTTGGTCTTCGTCACTCGGACCGACTCTACTTGGGCCGTCAGTCTTGGGAGGAGTGGACGCCAGGTTTTCAGTCTCGGTCTACCGACTACCCTTCGACGAAATATTGTGTCCTACGAGACACTGGGGGTCTCCCGACCCTACCCACCCCTCCAAGTTCTCCCTCCCCTACATACACATGAATGTCGACTGAGTTGCTACGACATGCCGTCTTCAGTTGTGTTACAACATTTCGTCAATAGGAGGTCAATTTTTATTCTCCGGTTGTCTCCGACACCATTGTACCATGTCCAGTGTGTTGAGCCACGACTCTCCTTATTGGGGTCGTCCAGACCTTATAAACCCGTTCGTTGTTTTATGACCCGGATATTTTATACTAGCTAAAGATTTCTCTCTAGTTCCGGGACACAATTCTAGTAACTAGAGTAGCCGGAGATTTGCGGTTCTAAACTCGTAGTAGTGTTTGTAGTGAGTTTTCACCCCTGGAAATACAGAGACAAGAACCACTGTTTTTAGTTGTTCTTCTTTTATAGAAATATTGTTCCTCACAAATGTCTTAGGAACGGGACCTTTGTTACAAGAGACCCCTGTCCCCCTCCGGTCTACACCCAGTCCCCGAGACCTTAGTCGCTGTTTGCTCGTGTCGTTCCAGGACGATCTCCACGCCATTTCGTCCCGATTTGGTCCGTGGTCCGCGGGGTACGAGGGCCGTCCCGGTAGCGGTGTGGTTCCACGCCTTCGGTGGGGTCGCGGGTCGCGGCCCGCTCACCTGTGTCCTCCGCACCACACCTGTGTCTCGCCTGGGAATGAGTCGGTATTTTTCCTCCGTTGGAAGTAATCGTTGTTGTGCCTACTCGGACCCCCTGTGATGCGATTCACTCTACTCCGTAGTGTACTCCTGTTTGGGACATACTTGAGTGCAGATACACTCTAGATCCTCTCTTTTTTTTCTCGGGTGTCGATGTCTCTTGTCTCGCTACCAGCGGTCTCCACCAAACCCCCGACACCTCTCGACCCACTTTCCCCAGTCTTTCAGGTTCGAAAGTCAATGCTCTCGTTACCCCGACACTGCGTGTCCTGTCGCTGGCGTCAAGGTTGCGCGCGACACACGAGTCGGCACAGATAAGAACCACTAGTTTCACAGAGAAAACGCTGGGGTACCTGACATCGGGTGGTCCGAGGAGACAGGTACCCTAAGAGGTCCGTTCTCATGACCTCACCCATCGGTAAGGGTTCTGGGTCCCCTAGAAGGGCTGGGTCCTTAATTTGGGCACAGAGAGCGTGGAGGATGTGACCGTCCGGCCAAGAAATGGTGGCGCCTCGGACCCTTCGGGTGTTGACTCTTGTGACGTGGCGTATCGACTCAGACACCGGTGCGGTGGGACTTGCGCGGACTAGAGTAGACATGACGCATCGACTTCCAGCGACTCTCTCAAATTGACGTCCACTGAGTTTAGCAATACCACATGTGACCTTTGATTGTGTTCCAGTGTACAGTTAATATAGAGTTATTTGACCTTTTTGGAGATTATTTGCTTGACGGGCGCGGACCGTGGAATCGTAAGTCTCCATCGACAGTACGAGTGGTGTAAAGGAGTGCACGTCTTGCCCTACCACGCAGCCATTCTCGGTCGTCGTCACACACTGGACGGGCCGTCGGGGGTACTCGGTGCCCCGCCCCGAAGCCGGGTTTAGAAGGTCCGCTCGTGGTGTGGGGTACACGGGTCGTGGCCGGAGGTCGGTCCGGGAGATTACCCGGTGGGGAGTCGGGACGTGGGGAGCCAGGTCCGACACGTCTTCGAGACGAAGGAGACACGTCCGTCCGTTCACCGCCCACTCGGCCTCTACCCGCCCACACACAAAGAGAAGCGGTCCCGGTGGAATATAAGGAGTTACTGCCTATTCGGTAAGTCCGCTTGTCCGTCGTTTCTTTGTGCGTCAAAAATACCGTTCCTTCTCAATTAGCATAGATGTAGGACTTCCTTTGTCGTAACCTTGTTTTGTCATTGAACTAGAGTTCTATTATAAGGTGCACCGACCAAAGGGTAAAGAGTGGTCTGTGCCACTGGCGTCACTCCCTGGAGGTGCACTTGGGGTCTGCCTTCTCCTCGACTGCTTTGTGTGTGGATTGCAAGTGCGTCGTGTGCGTGGGGGGTACGTGCCGGGGGTGCCTCGGCGTCCGGGAGTGGGTCCTAGGACGGGGGCGTCGTAGTAGAAACCCACTGCGACCAGTCGTGTGTCGGGAGGGTCACTCTTCGGGCAGCCTAGACAATCGGTCTCTCGTTCTCTCGGGTCTTTTGGATGTTACAATTTTGCTCCACGTCTGGTAAAGGTAAAGGACGGGGCGACATGAGTCAGACCCGACGCCTCCTGTGGGCCTCGGCCGGGACACCCCTGGGGGTGAAAATGTCCCGACCCCAGTCGTGTCTCGAGGGTTCCCGAGGGGTCTCTGACGAGAGGGGTCTCTTGAAAGACTGAAGAAAAGTTGCACGAGTAGGAGTCGTGGACCTAGACCCCTCTTCTGAGTGGAGAGCGGAGGATCGACTCGTGGATGACGGACTTCCTTTCCGTGAGGGAGAAAGGTGTAGGGTGCGATTTCTTTTAGAGTCTCCTTACCACTCAAATTTGTACCCTCATGGTACGTACAGACCTCGGCCTCTGGGCACGACGCGGTCACACACCCGGGGGTCTGCCTAGTCCGCCGAGATTTGTCCGGGGGAGGAGGGGTCCACGCTGAGACTGGCTTCTCTGTGACAGTCGACAGTTCCCGTGGTGGGCCTTGTCATAGGTAACGGTTTACGGTTGGGACAGGGGTGGTCTGTCCGTTGGAACTGGCAGCGAGTCGGAAGGATTCGGAACCAAAGTAGTCATTTTACCGCGTACCGCTCGCCGGTGAGGAACTTCACAACTTTGTCGCCGACTACGGGGCCCGGTGGTCGGAAGCACGGTCGACGGCGGTGAGAACACTGGCGACTGTCCCGTCCCCACCAAGACGACCTTGTCGACAGTGCTCGAATTTGCGCTCAATAGTGAGTGGTCTGGTCCAGATATTTGGTTTACACCGTTCTAGGTAATTTTGGTTCTTTCATTATCAGAGTGTTCCGTCGTCTTTGTCTTCGGTTTTATTTATTTACCCTGGATTAGTTTAAATATTCGAAAACGTGTTGTTTCCTCTACTATTTTGTTTTTGTGTTGGATGTGCTGCCCTCCTTTTATGAATGTCTACTACGTCGACTGTTCTCGGACTAAAGTTTTATATGTTTGTCGAGTATGCTGAGTTGTAGTTCTTTTGTTGGGCTAGTTTTTTGCCCGCCTCGTAGATTTATCTCTAAAGACGTTTCTGTTGTGTACGACACACGGCACGAGTCAGTGAGTCAGCACAGGTCGAGGAGAGTTGCGGTGCCTGACGTCGGGGGGTCCGAGGAGGCAGGTGCCCTGAGACGTCCGTTCTTATGACCTCGCCCGACGGGAAAGGAGGAGGTCCGCTAGAAGGGCTGAGTCTGGGTCCCTAGCTTGGGTGTAGAGAATACAGAGGACGTAACCGCCCGTCCAAGAAATGGTGGTCGGGGTGGACCCTTCGGGTATGTTTCGGATATGTTGCTCCTGTATGTCTACCGGTTGTCCGCGCACTTCTCTACGAGTAGTGATTAGTGACCTCTTTACGTCTCATTTCAGTACACCGTGGTGGAGTGTGGTCAGTCTTACCGGTAGTAGTTTTTCAAATGTATATTATTTACGGCCTCTCCCACACCTTTTTTCCCTCGGGAGGATGACGACCGCCCTTACCTTTAACCACGTCTTCACACCTCTCGTCACTCCTCCTCCAAGGGGTTTTGTGATTTTGATCTTGACAGTATACCGGGTCCTTAGGGTGAGGATTCGTCCATAGACCCCTTTCTTTTGTGGAGAAATAAGTTTTTCTAGATACGTGCAGTTCCAAGTAGTGTCGTGATAAATGTTAGTGATTCTGTTCCTTCTTAGGTCTATAGACGGTTGTCTATTTGCCTACTTCTGCTCCACCGTGCATATACACTCCCTTCTGCTGAGCCGGTGCTTTTCCTTACTTCACTACCGCAGACGTCGTCGTCCCCACCCGGACCTCTGACGGGCGATTCGCTCCCCTCGGTCTGTGCACAATGTCCTGTAGCGGATGTACACCTTCGACTCTGTCCTACGTCTACTCGAGTCAATGTTTGTCTTCGTCTGAGTGTCTGTTCCCTTTTTTATGTCTACCGACAGGTTCCCCTTTTCCACCCTTCCCTACTTAGTCCCTAAACCTTAATCGTCTGTGTCCGATGATATACATGTTATGTGTTCCAGGATGACATGTCGTGTCCCTTGACGTAAGAGTCGTAGACAACACTATTTGGTATTACCGTTTCTACGCTTTCTTACTTATGCATGTGTACACATTGACTCAGTGAAACGCCGTGTGGTCTTTGATTGTACAACATTTCGTTGATATCAAGTTATTTGTCAAAATTTTTATTCCGGTATTTCGGACGTGTCGGAGACGAGGACGACCCCTGGATCTTTGACCGTCTACACGATTGAATATGGTGCCAAGGAAAGCCACGAATGTTCCTCCTCCTTGAGGTCGGAGACTTCGGGTGTGCCTTGGAGAGCCTCACTATTTTCCTGTGTGAGGGACGGGTATCGACGTGGGTGAGGTGTGCCGTACAGTGACTCCCTCTTCACTTTCCAAAGTCCGGATTCTTCACCGAGCGACGTGGTCGGTCCCGTGACCCTGGGGGACCCAGTGGGAGTGGGGAGTCTCCTCGGGCGAACCCGGACCCCGTGACGACGCCGGGACTAGTGTTGGTGACCACACCTGTCCCGTCCTACGAGCTGGCGTCCGGCTCCCTTCTCCTCCGGCAGAGACGTCCCTGTGGGCGGTTGGGCAGCGGACCTCTGCCACCGGCCTGGACCTCCGGCGGACGTCCCTCCCCCCGGCCCCTCCCTTCCCGCCCAGTAGCGGTTCGTGAAGGTCGTTGTGTTCTTCGGAGTCAGGGGATTTGTCTCGGGGGCGGATTCCGACGCGGTCCGGCGGGGACTCGGTCCGTCTCTCGGCAGGACGTCTGGTCGGACGCAGACGGACGGTCTGCACCCCTGGACAGACTCCCTGGGGCACTCAGGTCCCCAGTCGTCTACGTGCACGAAACGGAGGGGAAACCTTCGTGCTGCGAGTGACCTGTGCTGTGCACTGTGAAACCAATGACTCTTCGCTTGCACCGACTACGCCACTGGGGGTCGTGGGGCACGGGCCGGGACTTGGGTCCTCGGGGCTCGTTCGACGTGTACCTTCTCCCAGGGTCCCCTAATGACGACTGTGCCGAGGGGGAGGGCGTGGGTCCGTCACTCGTGTGTCAAGGGGTGAGTGTGCCCGGTCGACTTCAGTCTTAGTCGAGGATAGCTATCGCACGCCCGTGTGCGACGTGACAGGGGTCAGGAGGGGACTGGGGGTGCCCACGACCTGTCCACCCTCCCGCCGAACGAGCCTCTTTCACAGACTTGCAGATCCAATGAAGTTGGATGTCGTTTAAGCGATAGTAAAAGGTTCTTTCTTGTCTTGAGACGTTCTACGACGGACGGACGTCCAACATCGCTGGATCCGACATGTGTGCCATTTCCCAGGGTCTCTGCCCTCTCACTTGCCACCCGGCCCGCCTTCGGGCACCTCCGCGCCGTCGTGCGTCGGACGTCGGACGTACGCGTTACTCTCCGCACCAAGGGCCTGGGACTAGGGATTGCGTTCGGGTGGCGGGAGACTCCCACGCCCTCTCACTCCTACTCCCACCGACGCGGGGGGTCACCTCCGGGAGTCCGAACAGGGAGGGGACGGGACCCCAGTTACGAGTCCCGTGTCGACACCAAGGTCGGAGGAAAGAACCCGAGACCTGATATTATTGGCGAATAATGTCAGAGAGAGATGGGCGTCATAGAGTCGAAGAGAGACTTCGTCGTGAAGGGACTCATGTGTCGAATCCCTGGTGTGCGGGTGGGGAGGTGTCCGTCAGTCTTGCGGTCCCTGTGAGTGAGAGTGACAACGTCCGGCAGGCGTCCGTGGGTCTGGGGTTCCCTGTGAGTGAGAACATTGTTCACCAGGTGCCCGTGGGTCTGGGGGTCCCTGTGAGTGAAGTGACATCGTCCACCAGACGCCCGTGGGTCTGGGGTTCCCTGTGAGTGAGAACATTGTTCACCAGGCGCCCGTGGGTCTGGGGGCCCCTGTGAGTGAGAGTGACATCGTCCGCCAGGCGCCCGTGGGTCTGGGGGCCCCTATGAGTGATAACAACATCGTCTGGCAGGCGTCCGTGGGTCTGGGGTTCCCTGTGAGTGAGAACATTGTTCACCAGGTGCCCGTGGGTCGGGGGCCCGTGTGAGGGGGACCGACACCGTCCGGTGGGTGTCGGTGGGTCTGGGGGCCCGTGTGAGTGAAGTGACATCGTCCGACGGGCGCCCGTGGGTCCGGGGGTCCGTGTGAGTGGGACCGACATCGTCCGGCAGACGTCCGTGGGTCCGGGGGCCCCTGTGAGTGGGACCGACATCGTCCGGCGGGCGCCCGTGGGTCCGGGGGCCCGTGTGAGTGGGACCGACATCGTCCGGAGGGTGCCCGTGTGAGTGGGACCGAGATCGTCCGCCAGACACCCGTGGGTCCGGGGGCCCGTATGAGTGGGACCGACATCGTCCGGCGGGCGCCCGTGGGTCCGGGGGCCCGTGTCAGTGGGACCGACATCGTCCGGCGGGCGCCCGTGTGAGTGGGACCGACATCGTCCGGCGGGCGTCCGTGTGAGTGAGACCGACATCGTCCGGCGGGCGCCCGTGTGAGTGGGACCGACATCGTCCGACGGACGCCCGTGGGTCCGGGGGCCCCTGTGAGTGAAGTGACATCGTCCGGCGGGCGCCCGTGGGTCCGGGGGCCCGTGTGAGTGGGACCGACCTCGTCCGGCGGGCGCCCGTGGGTCCGGGGTCCCATGTGAGTGGGACCGACATCGTCCGACGGGCACCCGTGGGTCCGGGGGCCCGTGTGAGTGGGACCGACATTGTCCGGTAGGCGCCCGTGGGTCCGGGGGCCCCGTGTGAGTGGGACCGACATCGTCCGCCAGACACCCGTGGGTCCGGGCGCCCGTGTGAGTGGGACCGACATCGTCCGGCGGGCGTCCGTGGGTCCGGGGGCCCGTGTGAGTGGGACCGACATCGTCCGGTAGGCGCCCGTGGGTCCGGGGGCCCGTGTGAGTGGGACCGACATCGTCTGGCGGGCGCCCGTGTGAGTGGGACCGACCTCGTCCGGCGGGCGCCCGTGTGAGTGGGACCGACCTCGTCCGGCGGGTGCCCGTGTGAGTAGGACCGACCTCGGGCGCCCGTGTGAGGGGGACCGACCTCGTCCGGCGGGCGCCCGTGTGAGGGGGACCGACCTCGTCCGGCGGGCGCCCGTGGGTCCGGGGGCCCGTGTGAGTGGGACCGACATCGTCTGGTGGGCGCCCGTGTGAGTGGGACCGACCTCGTCCGGCGGGCGCCCGTGTGAGTGGGACCGACCTCGTCCGGCGGGCGCCCGTGTGAGTGGGACCGACCTCGTCCGGTGGGCGCCCGTGTGAGTGGGACCGACCTCGTCCGGTGGGCGCCCGTGTGAGTAGGACCGACCTCGGGCGCCCGTGTGAGGGGGACCGACCTCGTCCGGCGGGCGCCCGTGTGAGGGGGACCGACCTCGTCCGGCGGGCGCCCGTGGGTCCGGGGGCCCGTGTGAGTGGGACCGACCTCGTCCGGCGGGCGCCCGTGGGTCCGGGGGCCCGTGTGAGTGGGACCGACATCGTCTGGTGGGCGCCCGTGTGAGTGGGACCGACCTCGTCCGGCGGGCGCCCGTGTGAGTGGGACCGACCTCGTCCGGCGGGTGCCCGTGTGAGTAGGACCGACCTCGGGCGCCCGTGTGAGGGGGACCGACCTCGTCCGGCGGGCGCCCGTGTGAGGGGGACCGACCTCGTCCGGCGGGCGTCCATGGGTCCGGGGGCCCGTGTGAGTGGGACCGACCTCGTCCGGCGGGCGTCCGTGTGAGGGGGACCGACCTCGTCCGGCGGGCGCCCGTGGGTCCGGGGGCCCGTGTGAGTGGGACCGACATCGTCCGGCGGGGGCCCGTGTGAAGGGGACCGACCTCGTCCGGCGGGCGCCCGTGGGTCCGGGGGCCCGTGTGAGGGGGACCGACCTCGTCCGACGGGCGCCCGTGGGTCCGGGGCCCGTGTGAGGGGGACCGACCTCGTCCGACGGGCACCCGTGGGTCCGGGGCCCGTGTGAGTGGGACCGACATCGTCCACCGGTCGTGCGGAGACAGACGCCCCGACCGTGACTACACGGTCTAGAGGGGCCGGACCACGTCCTCGTGTCAAAATGACTACTACAACAAGAGCAGCAGTTTCAGATACTGCACCTGGATGTCTGTGTTCCCTTCTCGGCCAGTCTTCGAGTGTCTGAAGGGTGAGTGGAAGTGTCTGGTGTCTCTGACCGTCCTCTTGGCTCGCGTGGGATCTGTGGCAACGGTCGAGGCAAGACACGATTTTCGTAAATGAAGATGTGTACGCAGACTGAGATACGAAGAGTTTTGTGTTCACACCTTAGGGACGGTTCCTAATTCGGACCCTCGCCTCCTGGGACGGGGGCGGTGCGGGTCGGGAGGTTTACTCTGTGCCTTCCGAGACGGGGGCGGGGCGTACCCCGTGTCAGTCCGGTGTTGGCCGCAGTCCCGGTCTCGGAGGTTCTTCCCCGGTGGACGGCGCTGGCAGGGTCCGGACACCGAGCCGACTCGCCCCGTCCCGCGACGACGGACGGCTCCTGGTCCGAATCGGGACTGGCCCGGGGAGGCGTCATCTGTGTTGAGTACAACCTTCGTTGCTCCTACCTTCCCCACTCTCTCACGACGTGCAGTCCAGTCGTGGCGAATTTTGCGAAGGATTCCTGTTCTGGCTGTCGGCAGCTGCGGAGACTAGTACGCCGTCACTGCCGTCGCAGCACAAAGTCGGTGATTTACTTTTCAATTTGTACGACCACGGTGCGAGAAGGCCCATTAAAGATCTCCTTACTTTTACTACAAGTGCAAGTGAGAGAATTGTTATGACCCCTTTTATTTTAAATGTCAAAAAATTTAGTTAAATATGACTATTAGTACCTAGACGTGTTTCTGGAGTTAGGTTGGTCCTTACAAGCGACACCGTAACTGACAGTATCCCTTTGTGTCTTCGGTGTATACACGGATCGTTGCCCCTTGACAAGTCCACTTGGCTGACATTGTGTCGTGACACTTCGGTCGAAGAGAAGAGACCTGTGGTAAGTCACGGTCCTCCTCCCAGGTATTGTACGTATTCCCACTTTCCCTTTCAGGGAGTCAGCACAGGCTGAGAAGCGTCGGGGTGGCTGATATGTCAGGTACCCTAAGAGGTCCGCTCTCATGACCTCTCCTCGGAAAGGGAGGAGGTCCCCCAGAAGGTTGGGTCCCTAGCTTGGGTCCAGAGGGAGTAACGTCCGCCTAAGAAATGGTCGACTCGGTGGTCCCTTCGGGCCCTTAGCACCTCTCCCGTCGGATAGGGAAGAGGTCGTCTAGAAGGACTGGGTCCTTAGTTTGTTCCCAGAGGACGTGACGTCCGCCTAAGAAATGGTCGACTCGGTCGTCCCGTCGGGTCCTTGTGACCTCTCCCGTCGGATAGGGAAGAGGTCCCCTGTCTTCCTTTTTTCTGGCCATTTTCTCGGTGCGTTTGCGAGGTCCACGAAAAACGATTTTTCATTCGTGCAGGGTCTCTCTCTTAGTCTTTCACTGACCAATGGAAACCCACTACTTTAATATCTCCGAAAAGGAAATGAAGAAACACCAAACCGAAATAAAAATTTAAAAAAAGCTCGTGACAAAATGTCAGTCTTGTTTGTGATTTTACGATAAAATTTTGTGCAAAGGTACTGTGGGCTTCGTGGAGGGGGACGACCGGGTCCCGGAGACCGACACAGGAACCGACGAAGGGAGGATAGTGCAAGAGTGTACCTTAGCAAGGGGACACGGAGCTCCCGGCCGGACCCGTCTTGAGTTTCGGGTGGTGACGGGGGATGTCGGACACGCTGGTCTCGACGTCACAGGGGCTCACGCTACTGGCACGTCCCTTTTTCCAGGGCCCCAACGACCCTGGTGCGTCGGGCCGTCTCCGTCTCCGACCCCCGTCACTCCTCCAATTTGTGGTCGTTGTGTCAACAATTAGAAACTTGGATAAAAGTCAGTCAAAGAGGTCGTGAGTATCGGGTCACATCAAAAGTGTCACCCAAACCCTTATGAGGCCCACCTCTCGAAGATGTATTTCAAGTATTGTCAGTGTCAGTGTACCCTTGGGTCTGACTTGCCGTTGTGTGTTTTGGTCGTTGTTAAAGACACAACATTCTCACTCGTTCTTCGAAGATTCATAGACTGTGCAAAGGAGGAATAGTCTTTTAGGCACTCGCGATTCTTTTCCTACGCGACTCGATATGAGGAGTCGGCCCTCGTGGTAGTCCTGGGGGCGCAGCCCTCGTGCCCTCGCGACCAAAGGCCCAGGAGGAAACCCCGGCACCTGGGCCCCCGTGCGTGTGGGAGGGGACGTGTGCCCGCCGAGGACCGACCCCTCGGCAGGAAGGTCGGACTGGGGAAGGGCGTGAAGGGCGACGGCGTCTCAGGGGCGTGCGCGGACCCCGTCTTAGGAGAAAGCGTCCCGCAGGTCGGCCCGAGACCGGGCACCAGGCGCGCCCAGAAGGAGGCGAGCAGGGGCTCCGCGAGCCACCCCTTTGCAGTCGGAGGCGGGAGGTACCGTCTCCACCCCTCCTCGGGTGGGGGCGGTCCGGGTGGAGAGGATTAGACTGTGAGATCATTACGCGGGAAATTCGAAGTCTCAGGTCCGAGAAAGGTGTGCAGGAGCGGGTGTCGTCCGAGTGCCTGACCCGGGGCCCTGTGCAGGAGGCAGTCCATGCGAGTCCGTCCCGTCC
The DNA here is from genome assembly GCA_006410555.1 of Capra ibex. Taxonomy (NCBI): domain Eukaryota; kingdom Metazoa; phylum Chordata; class Mammalia; order Artiodactyla; family Bovidae; genus Capra; species Capra ibex. The sequence continues at coordinate 77,838,802 of SJYO01046538.1, read as the reverse complement.
CCCGCAGTCGTGGCGTCTGTTCGTCCCCAGCTTCGTTACCGCTGACTATGCGGCGTCCGTGCGCTCGAAAACACGGTGCGACCGAGGAGATTAGGACTTTTCTCGAGCCACCACTGTCCTACTAGATAGTAATGATCGGTGGCAATGTCCCCTTCTTTGGCCCCGACTGTTGCAACCTCGTCACTCCGAGCAGGGTCTCGTACGCGGCACCTGGGGGGTGCGGTGTTGCGACCCGAGGCGTGGTGCCGTCCAGTCGCCTCCTGGTCCGTCGAGGCGTAGGGTCGTCTCTCCGACACTGGGTCGACGGATGCGGGTCCCGTGGCTGTGCACGCGGCGAGTGCAGTGCACGCGTGCGTGACTGTGCACGTCAACGTCCGGTCAATGTTTCTGTTCAATGTAGTGCCTCTTTTGTGATGCCAATGCCACTCCCGTTTTTACTGCCCATACTCCTTCTGTCTCATTAAGGGTAACCGAGGCTCCCCCCTTGTGTACACGAGCCGACCCCACGTTCACAATGAACTCCAGAAGTGCGGGGACGACTCCGAAAATTTTACGAAAATTAACGAACCTTACTTCGCGTTCCCGAAGGGACCGCCGAGTCGACCACTTCTTAGGCTGACGTTGCGCCCTCTGGACCCAAGCTAGGAACCCAACCCTTCTAGACGACCTCTTCCCTTGCCGACGCGTGAGGTCATAAGACCGGACCTCTTAAGGTACCTGACATATCAGGTACCCCTTCGTTTCTCAGCCTGTACTGACTCACTGAAACTGAAAGTTACTTCGAGTTTGAGTATGAAACGGAATGGTAATAATTTTAAAATGGCAACCTGAATCGACACGTCTCGATTCCCGTATCCATTGTGAGACATTCCCAAATCCTCGGACTCAAAAGTTTGAATGATCCTTCGGACACTTCCACGACAATTAGCTCCGGCGAACTCAAGAGTGTCTAAACCCCGAGTCTCTTTCGTCGGGGACAGGACTTTCACTCGTGCACTGGGGTCCGGCTACATGGGACAGGTAAAGTAGAGAGTGCCTTGAGTCATTCGAGCTTTTAAGTCTCCGTTTTTTTTTACACCGTTTTGACCTTTGATTTTTCGCTTTCGAGGGGGGATCCTTTACATTTCGTAGCCGTAGAAGGGCACCTTCAGGAGGGCCGTGGCTGACGCCGGGAGGTGCCCCGGCGTCCCGTTCTTCGAAGCCGAGTCGGCGGGGGTCGTCCACGGTGCCGGAGGGACGGCCGTGTGGGACGGAGAGAAGGCCTAGGTTTCGGTCGACACGTCCGACGTCGAGCCCTTCCGTTGAGGAGTCCGTCCGTCCGAGTACGGTGCCACTAAGGTCCGCGACCCGGGTGCCGAGGAGCACCGAGGGTCGACTTCCAGACCTCGGCGGGTCGGGGTCGTCCCGGTGACCCCGCGAAGACGTCGCCGCGGACGAGTGAAGTGCAGAGGCAGTGAACGACCCCTAAGAGTGTCGTAGAGTCGGGAGGGTGGTCGGTCCTCTAACGGGAACGCCCCGAGGTAGGAGTGCCGGGGTCACGGAAGGTCTCCCCGGGGAGGACGGCGACAGTGCAGCCCCGACCGAGGGTACACGCCCAAACCCCCCTCCTGTGTCGTAAGTCGGGTGTCGTTCCCCTGTACACCAGTCCCCGGTCCCTTTTCGACCCCGCGCTCGTCCAGTCACCCTGTTAGCCGGTCGAGTGAGGAGCACTGGTGTGCATGTGGGTGTTCGATCTTTGTGTGTGTCGTCTTGACGAAGTTTGTCCTGTGTGTCCTACGCTAGTTATGCCACTCTGGTCTCGAGAGTCTGGTGTTTCTCCCCTCGCTAAGGACTCTCACTCTACCCTCCTGCCCCACCCCACCCCCGTTCACGTGCACCCCACCCAAACTCCGCGTCTGGACTTTCCCGGAGTACCTCTAGGGCGTCGTCAGTCGGACCGACGAGGAGTTACCCTGTTCGTTACACGTCCGCCGGAGACGTCCCTTTCGGGTCACGTCTTCGTTTATTTGGGGGTTTTCGGGTCGAGGGTTGGTCTCCTCGTGGAGGGGAGCCCTCTTCCCCTCGGGTGCTGTCTCCTCCGAGGTCCACGTTTTCGGGTCGAGGGTTGGTCTCCTCGTGGAGGGGGGTCCTCTTCCCCTCGGGTGCTGTCTCCGCCGAGGTCTACGTTTTCGGGTCGAGGGTTGGTCTCCTCGTGGAGGGGGGCCCTCTTCCCCTCGGGTGCTGTCTCCGCTGAGGTCCACGTTTCCGGGTCGAGGGTTGGTCTCCTCGTGGAGGGGGGTCCTCTTCCCCTCGGGTGCTGTCTCCTCCGAGGTCCTACCGGACTGGCCGAGACTGGTGTCCGTCCCGGGACCCGTTGTCCTTTTCGTGTCTCTTATTTAGTCGAGTAGTCTGTGTCTCTCCGGCCGTAGACACTGTCGAGGACTTTAAAAGTCCTTTTTCACGACTCGACTTAATTCTCGTACCTGAGGTCGGGGTCCGTGAAGGGGCCCTTAGCGGCCGACGACCCTCCGCGACTACCGGACTCCGCTTCGGGCCCCGGTCTCTGGGAGGTCGTCGGGGGAAAGGGTCGTTCCCGGGTCGGACCCGTCCCCGCCCCCCGAAGGTCCGTCCGACCCCCCAGTGCGCTACGGTGACAGTGACAGTGTCGAAGTCCCGTCCCCCCGAACCGGGACCCCGGCGGACCTTTCGTTTGGAGTCGTCGGGCTCACAGTGTCACGGCCGTGCGCGCCCCGCCCCCTCTGCCCCACGAATCACCGGTGGAGCGGTGTCAGGTCGGCCCGGGGACCCTCCTTGGTGCGTCGATGAGTCCCGGTTCAGAAGACAAACCTCTATCCCGGTCCCGTGGACGGGTGGGGTGTGTGGGGGCCCTGGACAGGTCAGGGGCAAGGGGGTCGCAGACGGAAACGGAGAGTAGTCGAACTCCGACGTCCGCCGACGCTCGCGAGGGTCCTCCCCCTACGTGCGTCGTGAGTGTGTCCCTGTGAGCGCTGAGCGACCCACCTCTCCTGTGTCTCCCTCCGGGCCTGCGGGAGCGACGTCCTTCGTCCCGTCGTGTCCCTTCCCCTGTCCCTGTGAGCCCCTCCCCCCGAGCAGTAGAATTTTGTGTGCACCGAGTTGGGAACCAACCGTTTGAGTGTACGCCGGTCTTTTTTTGTTTTTTGACTATAAGATGGTCTTTCCAGTTACCATGTCCGGGCCTTGACTCACCTTGATTTTTCGTTCATCGACCCCTCTTCCGTCAACCAGCACGTGACCGAGACACGGGCTCGGAGTCGCGAGGGTGGTGTGCGACGTGACCAGGAAGGTCTCCTCCGTGCACGGAGGGGTGACCGTGACCCGCGGAAGGAGGGGGGTCGGGGGGTCGTCGTCGGGTCCGAGAACGGAGACCCTGCCGGTGCCGATTGAGTAAAAGATTCATTTAGTCAGGGTAGACTGTAGAAGGTCCTCTTTTCGTTGTGTTTGTGTTTGAGTCTTTTAGTCTTTAATATTCCTTTGTTGAGTGTAGTGTGAGTGTAAGGGGCTTCTATTGGTACCGGGGCCCAAACCCGGGAAAACTGGATAAAGATCAGAAAAAAGATACGTCTCTACGTTAAAACATGAAATATACGGAAAAAATATATTTCCGTATCAACTGTCCTGTAATCGAAGTCCGTATGTTACCTCACTAAACTATAAACATATGTAACGTTAAAAAAATTAAATGTATGATCACTAGTGTGTGATGTATGCTAGAATTGTAGATTTAGTGAATTCTTAAAAAGTCGACTCTACGAAGACTCCTCTGAGTCGAAAGTATTCGGAGTCGAAAGCACGTACGTCACTCACTTGTGGTAAGACTTTCCTTCCTCTAAGTCGGTCCCGTTGGTGCTCCGAGAGGGTAGTGTTGGCCTTGCAGGACGAGACGTCGGACTGGACACGCGTCACACTGACGGCGGGCAAAAGAGGGGTGGGAGACACGGTAGGGTCATTACGAGGAACATCCATTTCGAAAGAGCTGCAAAAGCCACATACCTTATGTCCAATCTATGACACTTGTAAATGCACACTTCGAGATCTGCCCATAGCGGTTTACTGGAGAGTCACTGGCACGGTTGTGCTTCAGCACGCAGGCGTGTCCTCACCGCAGTGGTGTGGGTAGGCGTGGTCTGTCAGGGCGTTCCGCTAACTGTGGTCGGGGGCCCCCGCCCCGATGCCTCCGCCCGACGCGGTGCACCGTGCCGGAGCGGACGCAAGGGGGTCCCAGCTCACCCCATTCAGAGACGTTGTAGGGGCGTGGACGCAGGTACCGAGGCGGCGGTGAACTCCTGCTCCTTCTACCTTCAGACCGCTCCAACCAGGTAAGCAAGTTCCGGTCTGTCGACTCCAGACCGGCTCCGGTTCGACTTTTGGACTGGAGAACTCTTGGGTTATAAGAAAGATAGGATCTCTGTGCCCGGTGTCGGACAGAGAGAGGGACCTAGCTCGTAGTCACTGCCGGATCTGAGGTGCAACTCTGCCCTAATACCGGAGTAGGTCGGAGTCGATCTTTCACGGCACTCGGTAGTTTGGTCAGGAGGCGTCCGGCCCCAACTCCCCACTGTGGCTGGTCCATGGGACTACGGGCGCTGGTGCACGCGCCCCTGGGGCTACGTGGGCGTTTCGCGGTGTGATCCCGACGCTACGACGTCTCACGCAAATTTAAGGGAGCAGGTCAGCGAAGCACGTCCACCGATACATTTAGGGTCACTTTCGAGACAACAAACGTACCGTAATTAAGAGTACACGCCGAACTTTTAAGTTCTTGTTTTACCGATATTTTGATTCTTGTCCGAACCATTAATTGTACGTGGGTAAACAGTCTTTGTGAATGGACTAATAGTATGAACTCTCTGACGCAGGGTTGGTTTTTGGCCTACCGCAGACAGAGGCGCCAGACGCCGCACTCCCGGGCGCGGACGTCCCCCTTCCTCTCCCGTGTGCACCAACCTCCGCCTACCTGTCCGGTGCGTCCGGCTCGGCGGAGGTGGCGACGACCCCCTCGGGGCCCCCGTCGCCCAGGCGGTCCGTCGAATCTTGTACGTCCTCTTCGGGAGCTGAGAACATGTTCGACACTGGGTCGACGCGAAGGCTTCCTAGACCTTTGTTGACATTAACCTGTGTTTTTAATTTGTCATTTCTATATTTGGTAAAAATTGTTTTAGTAAATTCAGTAGCTGACCAAATTTGATAAGAAGTTATTGTCTCGTCTTCTACCGAGGGTGACTCCCGTTTCGTCCCCCAAACTCGGTTCAGAGGACGTCTCGGTTGACCTTTTTGAGTTAAGTTTTGGGACTCGAGCAAAGTTCCGAAGTCCTTCGACGGTGTCCGCACTGGACGTTCCAGGTCGTCTCCTCCTTCGACCCCCGCCCCGACTGGCGGACGGGTGCAAGTGGACCCGAAGCGGGGTGGGAGGAGTCTGAAGGCCTTCGGGACATTCCCGTCCTTCCCCGCACTTCTCAGATGGTAGGGTTTCACGGGCCCCTTGTGGTGGAGGCTCCACCCCTTCCAGCCGCGACTCTCTTCTACGACTCCTTCTGCGACCGCCGGTGCGGGGTTCGTTGCGCCCCTGGCACGCCCTTGGCGGCCTCCCCCGTCGGTCTTGTCCCCAGGGGGTGTGCGGCCCCGCGGTCGATCTCGTCCCGCCCCTGGAGGACCGTAGAGTCCTCCACCGGCCTCGAGGCACCCCCGTCTCGTCCCCCGACGGGGCCCCCGGGGGTCCCCTTTGCTCGGGACGTTGTGGGCCTCGGCGCTCGTACACAGTCGGACCCGGTCCAGCCCGACGGAGGCGGACGTCTCGGGTGTCGCCCTCCTGAGTCGTGACCTCGAGGCGTTCCTCCTGGCGTCCCTCTGTTCCCTTTTCCGAAGTCCTCCACGTCTGCGGTCCGCCTGCCCGGTGCCGTCCCGGTCTTGGGTGCTAGTCTGTGTTCCTGTGAGTGTTTTGACCTCTCGTTAGTGGAGGAGTTTGCTCTCCCTCTTGTCTGGCCTCTCCGAGCCGTTCCGGTGGGTCTGTCGACTTGGGCTCGGCCGCACCGCGCCCCCTGGCGCTTGGTCTGGGGCACGGCACGTTCCCGTCTTTGGGGCCTTCTCCTTGAGGCCGTCGGAGCCTTCTGCGGCGTCCAGATACTCTGCCTTGACACTCTGCCGACCGGGACTCGGAGCCAAGTAGTCCAATTTCCGTCGCTCGCAGGGACACGCAGCCAGACCTTCGTCGTCTAGGTGACCGCCTAACTGCTGCTAATGACAATTCGGGATTTTATAGTCGGATGTTTTGCTCCCGCTCCCGCGGGCTGGTGCCGGTAGAACCCGTCAACGAGAAGTGACACCACTGTCTTTGTGTCCTTGAATCCGTGGCCGAGTTTTCGTGCGTCCTGTTCCCTCCCCTTTGAGGCCCCTCTCTTTGGACCGCGACACTCGTGGCGATCACTCGTTCCGCAATTTGCCTCTTCGGTTCTGTGTGTGTTATTCCGTAACTCGGATTTGAGTGACAGGGGTTCGTTTTCAGGACTTCACGGCCGACGTGTGCCGTCTCGCGGGAGGAACTTAGTCGTCAGTTGTATTGTAAGACGTCAATCTTTTTGTTCTTTGGACTCATTTCTAAACCGTTTTCTAACACTAATTGACAACCCTCAGACTGCCCTCTGTCCTCTCGTCCCCTTTTCGGCTTTTAGTCTACGGTGCCGCAGGTCAGTGGTCCGATGCAGGCCCTCCATTCTCGTCCGTCCAGTTCTGGTCTTCTTTGTGGAAGCCTTTGCGACTCTCTCCAATAAGAGTGGTCTATTCTACCTTTCCCTTCCAAATCCCGGACGACTAAAATTGGTCTGAAAGTCATTGACTGAATTTACGGAGCTTTCGTGACGAACAAAAAAATTTGTGTGTTTTTTCCTGCTTTTGGTACTTGTGTTCAGTTTCCCGACGTCTTTCCGCTTGCACGAGCCGTGGAAGAGTAAAGTCGCCGGCGAGATGTGACGAGAAGACGGAGAATAACCGTGTCGCCACGGAGGAAAATGGGAGGTCTGGAGCACTGGAAGTCCGTCGCCAGTTGCAGAACGACGTAGTAAGACGGTTCCTGTGGTCAACAGAGAGACAGGTGTGACGAACGACTTGTCCCGTCCGTCCGCGCTCGCCCCTACGATCCTCTTGGGAGCTCCCCGGCTCCCTCGAGTCTGTGCCCCCGGCGTCGGCGTCGTCGCCTGTGCGACGCAAGGGAGGAGAGTCCCGACTGGACCGTCTGTGTCTACCTTGCGTCGAAGTCCCCGAAAGTCACCTCGAATATATGTGAATGTCTGTCGAATATACACGAAGGGGTACCGGATTCCCCATGTGCCGCTGCGTGTGCGCGTCGCGACACTCACTAGGGTCGACAGTGTCTTGGCGTGACTGTCTGGTGGCCCGCTCTCGTTCTCCGACACCCGGTTCTCCCAGACCGGTGGCGGGGGAACCGGTCACACGAGGAAGGGGTGTCAGATGGGTGAGTCCCAGAGACCGGAGTTTTAGACGTGTGTCAGGTAGAAGCACTATGGAGGAACCACTCATTGCGACTGGGAACTTGCCTGTAAGACGTTGTCATCGTCTGCGACGTCGTCTGTCAAGGCAGGGGCCCTTCGTCGTTTGAGTCACAGCCGACGGTGGACTGGAGCACGACGTCGGGAGCGGGAGTGCCCCGACCTTCCCGGAGGGTCGTGTGCACCTCCCTGCGGTAGGGGTACCGGTTCACGTCAGGCGGCCGACAGGGACCCTCTACCGTCCTTTCGGAGGTGCCCAAAATAACGACGGCGGTGATGACGGCTCAGCGAAGTCAGCACAGGTTGAGACACGCTGGGGTATCTGCCGTCGGGTGGTCCGAGGGGGTAGGGACCCCAAGAGGTCCGTTCTTGTGACCTCACCCAACGGTAAAGGAAGAGGTTACGTACTTTCACTTTTCACTTTCACTTCAGCGAGTCAGTACAGGCTGAGAAGTGTTGGGGTACCTGACATCGGGTGGTCCGAGGAGGCAGGTACCCTAAAAGGTCTGTTCTCATGACCTCACCCCACGGTGACGGAAGAGGCTGTCCAAAATAATTTCTGGAAGTTTGTGGGGTGTCCGCGACCCGGGAGGGGGAGTTTCTCCCTTAGAACACCGTAAGTGTCGGGTGTGTGCTAAGGTTTCCGAAAGTTTGACAGGATTTAGACACTCTTTTAAGTCTCCAATCATCGTGTAGTGTCTGTGTCGGACATGTCACACGGAGGTGCATCCCTCCCTAGGTCAAAGGTTTCCATTCCTGTGTCGGAAATGGCATCTGGAGACGTGTCCCTCGGTAGGTTAGATTCCTGGTCGGGCACTTTCCGTAGTCTTCCTTCCAGGTGCCTGCGGTACAGCAGAAGATAGACCGGACGAATATGGCAAACGACACCGGGAAGGTTTGGCTCGCAGACGGCGAGACCGGAGTCGACAGAGGCAGCGAGATCCTCGTCTCGTCGCCGGGGGCAAAGGCAAACTAGAGGCAGTTGAGGGCGACGGTCGCGTAGCCGGGTCTGCACGTCGGGGAAACGGACGACGGTAGGGATCTGCAAGGGTCCGGACGGTGGGCTCGTCCCTCGTCAGTCCTCGGCCTTCTCCGCCTGCCCCTCGACGAGTCTCGCCGATGGGCGCACGACGACGCTCTGCGGGTGGGAGAAGGTCTCCGAGGACGCGGACGGTCCGGTCTCGTCTTCGGCTCCCACGACGAGAGGGGCAGCAGTGGGTCCGGGAGGAGCATGACAGACACGAAGTGGACGGGAGGACTCGCAGGGAAGACCGACAGGTGTCCGGGTTCCCTGGGAGCCCCGAGGCGTCCGCACCCAAGTCGTCCGGACCGGGTCGAGATTTGAGAGGCGACACCGACGCAAAAGAGAAAAAGAGGCGACCCCGCCCAGGACGCAGACCGACAAGTAGGACGACTGATGCAGGACGACAGTCGACAGGGTGACGAGGAGCGACACGTGTGACAAACGTCTTGGGTCCCGCCCGTGCCGCGGTCGTCCCTCGGATGTCCTTTTGAGCTCCTCGAGATTCTTGACGGCTGTACGACTAAGAGAGGACTGACCGCGTCGTCGGCGTCGTCGTCTTTTGTGGTATAAGGGAACCCCGACTGGGTCGCCTGCGTCAGTAGTCCGTCGGAGTTCCCGAATACACACGAATGTCTTGTCTGTACCACCACCGGTCCGCCCCTGTAACTCTCCGTGTCTCGACATTCAATAGAGATGACAATGCCTTGGTGCATGATGGTTTACACCCCGCTCTCTCGGACTCGTGGTGGTAGAACCGATTGAACGAGAAAGGGGTGTGCGTCATTAATGAGAAGTCTAAGTTCTTTCGGCCCCGGGTTTCTCGACACATTTCTTCACGTTGTTAGTCGAGGAAGAAAATTCTATTCTTTTCTATAAGTCTATTTTATGAACTCTGGGTTCCGTTCTTAAGTGAGGTGATTAAACAGGTTTTAGGGTCCTTTGTTGTGAAATCAATGGAGTTTGTAGGTTATGGTTTCTAGTTTTGGAGATCCAATGAACCCCCTAATTTCTCTAACTTTTCAGTAATTCTTCGTACCCTACGTGCGATGCCTCGCGTTCCAGTCCCTTCGCGGAGAGTCGGTGTCTGCGGGAGACCTTCGTGGGTGCACACGTGGAGGCCTTTCGGGTAGAGTCGGTTTTAGGGATAGTGAGTGATTAATTCTCCTGAGGTTGGTGTCCTTTTTATTGTAGATTGTTATACTGAGGGTGCGATCATTTCATTACGAGTTTTAAGAGGTTCGGTTCGAAGACGTTACGCACTTGGCACTTGAGGCCCTACAAGTTCGACCAAAATCTTTTCCGTCTCCTTGGTCTCTAGTTTAACGGTTGTAGGTGACCTAGTACCTTTTTCCGTTCTCTCAAGGTCTTTTTGTAGATAAAAGAGGAAATAACTGATACGGTTTCGGAAACTGACACACCTAGTGTTATTTGACACCTTTTAAGACTTTCTCTACCCTTATGGACTGGTGGATTGGACGGAGAACTCTTTAGACATACGTCCAGTCCTTCGTTGTCAATCTTGACCTGTACCTTGTTGTCTGACCAAGGTTTATCCTTTTCCTCATGCAGTTCCGATATATAATAGTGGGACGAATAAATTGAGTATACGTCTCATGTAGTACTCTTTGCAACCTGACCTTCTTTGTGTTCGACCTTAGTTCTCCTCGATTTTTCGGAGAACTACTTTCGCTTTCTCCTCTCGCTTTTTCAACCGAATTTCGAGTTGTAAGTCTTTTGCTTTTAGTACCGTAGACCAGGGTAGTGAAGTTCCCTTTATCTACCCCTTTGTCACAATCTGAAATAAAAAGCCCCGAGGTTTTAGTGACGTCTACCACTGACGTCGGTGCTTTAATTTTCTGCGAATGAGGAACCTTCCTTTCAATACTGGTTGGATGTATCGCATAAGTTTTCGTCTCTGTAATGAAACGGTTGATTCCAGGCAGATCAGTTCCGATACCAAAAAGGACACCAGTACATACCTACACTCTCAACCTGACACTTCTTCCGACTCGCGGCTTCTTAACTACGAAAACTTGACACCACAACTTCTGAGAACTCTCAGGGAACCTGACGTTCCTCTAGGTTGGTCAGGTAAGATTTCCTGTAGTTGGGACCCTAAAGAAACCTTCCTTACTACGACTTCGACTTCGAGGTCATGAAACCGGTGGAGTACGCTTCTCAACTGAGT
>SJYO01046538.1:77639233-77827951 GCA_006410555.1 Capra ibex | reverse complement strand
CCTCTACCACTACCTGTCCCTCCGGACCGCACGACGCTAAGTACCCCAGCGTTTCTCAGCCTGTGCTGACTCGCTGACTTGCCNTGAGACTACGACCCTCCCTAACCCCCGTCCTCCTCTTCCCCTACTGGCTCCTACTCTACCGACCTACCGTAGTGTCTGAGCTACCTGCACTCAGACTCACTTCAGGCCCTCTACCACTACCTGTCCCTCCGGACCGCACGACGCTAAGTACCCCAGCTTTTCTCAGCCTGTGCTGACTCGCTGACTTGCCTTGACTTGACTGACTTGTTATACTGACTACAGTCTTGACGTGTTTTACATACATGTTACAATTCGTCTCACGGGTTCTGTGTCGAGACAAGAGTTGACCAGCGATTCCGTAGTCAGAACTCACTATCTGGTGCACACACTTTCAGCGAGTCAGCACAGGCTGAGACGCTGGGGTATCTGATATGTCAGGCACCTTAAGAGGTCCGGTCTTATGACCTCACCCATCGGAAAGGGAAGAGGTCCCCTAGAAGGGTTGGGTCCCTAGCTTGGGTCCAGAGGTCGTAACGTCCACCTAAGAATGGTCGACTCGGTGTCCCCTTCGGGACACACTCTCTCGGTCGACTGTTCGCGTCGTCGAGGACTGAGCGTCCGTGACTCTGCGACGGCACACGTCTCGAGTGGATATGAGGGTCCGTGACCCTGCGACGGCACGCGTCTCGAGTGGATATGAGGGTCCGTGACCCTGCGACGGCACACGTCTCGAGTGGATGAGGGTCCGTGACCCTGCGACGGCACACGTCTCGAGTGGATGAGGGTCCGTGACTCTGCGACGCCACACGTCTTGAGTGGATGAGGGTCCGTGACCCTGCGACGGCACGCGTCTCGAGTGGATATGAGGGTCCGTGACCCTGCGACGGCACACGTCTTGAGTGGATGAGGGTCCGTGACTCTGCGACGGCACACGTCTTGAGTGGATGAGGGTCCGTGACCCTGCGACGGCACACGTCTTGAGTGGATGAGGGTCCGTGACCCTGCGACGGCACACGTCTCGAGTGGATGAGGGTCCGTGACTCTATGACGGCACACGTCTTGAGTGGATATTCTTAGGACAAAGTAATATTATTAGTCTTATTGTGAATGACTTACGATTTAAGTGGTCTGAACTTTTCCAGTCAAAAGTAAGGTTAGGGTTTCTTCCCGTTACGGTTTCTTACGAGTTTGATGACGTGTCAACGTGAGTAGAGTGTACGATCGTTTCACTACGAGTTTTAAGAGGTTCGATCCGAAGTTGTGACACACTTGGCTCTTAAAGGTCTACAAGTTCGACCTAAATCTTTTCCGTCTCCTCGGCCTCTAGTTTAACGGTTGTAGACAACCTAGTACCTTTTTCGTTCTCTTGATGTCTTTTTGAAGACGAAATAACTGATGCCGTTTCGGAGACTGTACACTTAGTGTTTTGACACCCTTTAAGAAGTTCTCTACCCTTATGGTCTGGTGGAATGGGTGGAGGATTCTTTAGACATGCTTCAAGTTCTTCGTTGTCAAGTTTGGTCTGTTCCTTTTTACTTGACCAAGGTTTATTCCTTTCCTTTACAGTTCCGACATATCACCGTGGGACGATAAATTGAATAAACGTCTCATGTAATACTCTTTGTGACCCGACCTCCTTCGTGTTCGACCTTAGTTCTAACCTATTTCGACCTTTGTTCTAACGACCCTCTTTATGGTTATTGGAGTCTATACGTCTACTATGGTGGGAATACCGTCTTTCGCTTCTCCTTGATTTCTCTGAGAACTACTTTCACTTTCTCCTCTCACTTTTTCAACCGAATTTTGAGTCGTAAGTCTTTTGATTCTAGTACCGTAGGCCAGGGTAGTGAAGTACCGTTTGTCTACCCCCTTGTCACCTTTGTCACCGACTGAAATAAAACCCCCCGAGGTTTTAGTGACGTCTACCGCTGACGTCGGTACTTTAATTTTATGCGAATGAGGAACCTTCCTTTCAATACTGGTTGGATCTGTCGTATAATTTTTCGTCTCTATAATTAATCAGTTGTTTCCAGACAGATCAGTTCCGATACCAAAAAGGTCACCAGTACATACCTACACTCTCAACCTGATATTTCTTTCGACTTACGGCTTCTTAACTACGAAAACTTGACACCACAATCTCTTCTGAGAACTCTCAGGGTACCTGACGTTCCTCTAAGTTGGTGAGGTAGGATTTCCTCTAGTCAGGACCTACAAGTAACCTTCCTGACTACAACTTCGACTTTGAGGTTATGAAACCGGTGGACTACACTTCGCGACTGAGTGAACTTTTCTGGGACGACGACCCATTCTAACTCCTGTTCTCCTCTTCCCCTGCTGTCTCCTACTCTACCGACGTACCGTAGTGGTTGAGTTACCTGTACCCAAACCCACCGAGGCCCTCAACCACTACCTATCCCTCCGGACCGTACGACGTCAAGTACCCTAGCGTTTCTCAGCCTGTGCTGATTCGATGACTTAACTTGACTTCAATTTCAGTCGAGGAGACAGGTACCCTAAGAGGTCCGTTCTTATGACCTCGCCCAACGGTACGGGGAGAGGTCCCCTAGAAGGACTAGGGTCCCTAGCTTGGGGTCCAGAGGGTGTAACGTCCGTCTAAGAAAATGGTAGACTCGGGGGTCCCTTCGCATTGTCCTACCAAAGTCTCGATTAAAACTTCGAAACCAGTGACACGGGTCCCGGTGTCCTTCTGCGGTTGTAATCTCCTTTGAGCCACTTCCCCTACATTCTTGAGGGGGACGTAGAACCGTTGAAAATCACATTTAAATTTGTGACACAGATTCAATCTTGTCATTATCATTATGTCTATGTCGCGGACGGAGGTCCTTGTCGTTCCGAGAGCCTTTACAAGTGTTCGGTAATGTCGTTTCGCTCGGCACTCTCAGTCCGGGGTCCCTTGCGGCCCCCGCCGTCCGTCCGCCGCCCACAGAGGGTGCCGGCCCCCAGCGCCCGGCCTGGCGGCGCGGGGGGCCCGCAGATCGCCCGGGAGCCGGCCAGGACCTACTGGCGCCGGAAACCGGGGGGCTCCGGAGGGGCGTCACTGGAGCCGCCGTGGCCCGCGGCGCCCCGGCAAGGCCCTGGGTGGACCTTGAGGTCCGGCATCTAGTGCCCGCGCAGCAGGAGGTACGACGCCGTCGCGGGAGCGACTTCCGCCCAGGGGACCCGGCCGCGCGGGGTCGAGGCGAGGGTAAGTGCGCGAGGTCGGGGCCGCCGCAGCGCGCCGCTGACAAAGACTCGGTGGCGCCGAGGGCATCCAAAGTGAAGGACACAAAAGGCCTGTGCAGTAGTTGCGCGAGGCGCCGCCGCCGCCGCCGCCGCCGCCCCCCGAGGACGCGTACGCGTGAACCGAGGTAGGCCCGAAAGGTGCGGGCCATCCGGGACTGCCCCCCCCCGGACGGGCCTCAGGGACGGCCCGCCCGACGTCCAGCCTTGGAGGCGTCGAGACGGCGAGATGCCAAGGGGATCCCAAGACTGCGCCAGCACCCTACCGGCCCGCGGCCCTTCGCGAGACGTCCGCGACAATTCAAGAGGGGCCGGGTGGTCGGTTCCGCCGTCGAGTCCGAAACGTCTGCTGGCGACGAGCAAAGCCCCTGTAACTCCCAATGTCACCGCCCGAGCCCCTACGCGAACCCGACCGTATGAGCCCACCCTACCCGGGTCCTCGGAATCCCAGTCTCCGGTCCGATCGAGTACAGACGTCCGGTGGCCGGAACACGCACCGCGCCGGTTCCCAGCGTGACGGTCACGACCCCACCATTCACTGCGGACTGTAAATAAACGGAGACTTCCCTCAGGCCACCTATCTGACCGCAGAAACTCAAAGGTTCCTGACAGTTGCGACGTCTCCAAACGGAGGCAGGTCCTGAGGCGGTCTCGCGTACGGAACTGCAAACCGTCACGAGAACGTCTGTCCTCACTGTAACGTACCTTGGGGCCTTTCGGCATCCGTGTAAGAAGTCACAGGACCAAAGGTGTCTCAGATCCCGGTACGTCAAAGAGGTGGGTACACTAGTAAATTGAAAGGAGAGTAGTGGGGAATTAGACACAAAGTCCATTCCTCCAGACCCTATCCAAATACTTTTCTACGAGTCCGAGTGATTAGTAGTCCCTTCACGTCTAGTTGGTGTCACTCGGTGGCGGAGTGTGCTAATTTCACCGGTAGTGGTTTTTCCCTTTCCCGGTCGTCGTGACCGTCCTAACCTCTTGTCCCTTAGACATGGGACAACCACTCTTACATTCGACCATGTAGTCGATGCCTTCTGGCATGCCATCCAGGAGCCTTTTAACTTTATCCTAACGGTATAGTAGGACTTTCGGGTGAAGACACTAGGTTGGATTTACTTGAGTGACAGAACTTCGCTGTGGACGAGAGGTGCAAGTGACGTCCTAATCAACGTCATCGGTTCTATGCCTCTGTTGGTTTCACAGGTAGGTGTCGACCTACCTTTCACACACACGCACACACATGTGCGTGTGGACGCAATGGTTGGTTCCCTTTTACACACACACACACATGTGTGCGGGTGTGGACGCGATGGTTGGTTCCCTAATGATGGATCACTAGTATCTCCGGCTATGACACTGTAGTCGAAAACTCCTTTCTTACTCCGAATAACACTCCAACTGGTCGTTCCTTTGCCCTTTGTCCAGAGTCCAGACAGAGGGGGTAGGTTGTAAGTCCCACTTTAAATTCCCCAATCCCCTTAAAGTTTGAACCCTTGACTAACACATCAGAGTTCAGTCAGACGACCTTCGGTCCAAAAGGAATAACTTTCTAAAGAACGGAGCATTTTCCCGAGGTCACTGTAAAGACAATCAAAAGACTTCCAAGAAGTGAACTTTCAGTAACACCTCTGTACCCCAAGGGGAAAACATGGACACATCACCGTAGTGACTGAGCTACCTGCACTTAGACTCACTTGAGGCCCTCAACCACTACCTGTCCCTCCGGACCGCTCGACGTCAAGTACCCCAGCGTTTCTCAGCCTGTGCTGACTCGCTGACTTGACTTGACTCACGACAGACATTTCATTGAGTTCTAAACCAATTAGTTAAGATAAATTCCTCCTTTTGATAAAATTCGACCGGTCAAAAAAAAAATTGTACGAAAAAGTATATACACCTTATAATGAGTTGGACATTTTTCCTTCTTTTTAAAATTTAAAATATATTTTAAATCTTTTCTTCCCCCGGAACAGTAAACACTGTATTTAATGGGATCTTCTGTGACACAATTAACTTTATTCGGTCTATGTCTTTTTGCTTATGTCGTACTAAGATAAATGTCCACCCTAGACTTTTTCTTTCAACTTTAGTAACACTTCCTCTCATCTTACCACCAATGGTCTCCGGCTCCCAACCCTCTTTCCCTTCGATAACTCGTTTATTATGTTTGAAAGTTACTATTCTAATTATTCCAGACGTCCGTATCAATTGTTATTACATAGGATATGAACACTAAACGTCTCTTATCTAAAATTTAGAAAAGTGGTGTTTGTGTTCTTTACTCACCCCACCACCTATTCCCGTAATCGAGGTGACACCGGCAGAGTGTTACAAATCCATATAGTCGTGCAGTGCAACAAGTGGAATTTATGTTTGCTAAAAATAAACATTTTTATTTATTTTGATAAAATTTAGTAATTTCTTAGTCTTCCTTTACCGACCCACACCGGACCAAGTCGACACGAGGCCGAGGACCGCGACTCGGACTGTGAATCCGACCAACTACTTGGCCCCATAGAGGTCCCACCGTCGCCTTCCGTTCGTTCGTCCTTCGTGTCTGCGCCCGTAGGAAAGCCGGCGAGGCGAACGGACTCTGACTCGACGCCGCGATTCCGTAAGTCCTATAGGTATGACGACCCAATTAAGGTGGGTCGATAGTGACCATAATAATAATAATGGTGAAAATAGGAATTACACTGATGTATTCATCATGTCTACCTACATAAGAGTTGTTCTTTTCAACTTTTGTGTATATCCGTGTTCCTGTGTAGGGACTTTTATTCATGAAGTTCCTACGTGACCGGTGCTTGAATTTTTTTCCAGCGAGGGTCGAGGGAGACGGTGTCCAAATCGCTGCAGGTAGACCAAGCGCCCCGCGAGAGGCGGGGCGGGGCCGGGGGTCCGGGGTGGGTGGTGCCGGCCTTGGCCTTGACGCGGCCGGAAGCCGAAGACGTGGCCCGTCCGCGCGCGTCCGCGTCTGCGGCGCCCTCCGCGGCTCAGGCCAGGGCCGAAGGGCCGAAGGAGGTCGAAGAGGGCGTGGGACCAGTGTCGGCGTCCACTGGGGGGTTGGGGCCCCCCGCTCCCCCGCCCACTCGTGTCCAGGGGCCGACACCTCTCCCCCAGTACGGCAGAGTTCGAAGTCGGGGACCCCACCCTCCCAGAGGAGGGCCCAGAGAGGAGGGGACCCCAGAGGGGAGGGGGAACCAGAGAAGAGGGCCCCCAGAGAGGAGGCGCCTCCAGAGAGGCCCCCACAGGGGAGGGTCCCCCAGAAAGGGGGGTCCAGAGGCGACGAGGAGCCAGAGAGGACGGAACCCAGAGAGGAGGGCCCCCAGAGGGGAGGGCTCCCAGAGAGGGGGTCCAGAGGGGAGGGGGAACCAGAGAGGAGACGCCTCCAGAGAGGAGGCCCCCAGAGACGGGGGTGCAGAGGCGAGGGCTCCCAGAAAGGAGGGCCCCCAGAGAGGGGGTCCAGAGGGGAGGGGGAACCAGATAAGAGGGCCCCCAGAGAGGAGGCGCCTCCAGAGAGGACCACAGAGAGGGGGTCCAGAGGCGACGAGGAGCCAGAGAGGACCGAACCCAGAGAGGACGGGCCCCAAGAGAGGAGGGGCCCCTGAGCAGACACTGGGCGAAGGGAGCCCCGGGTCCTACCGGCCTTGCGCTCGGAACCCACGGACGCGAAACGTCCCCGCCGGCAACCGAGGTGTAGGAACCTCGCCGGGGGTGTGGGGACCTCGCCGGGGGTGTGACCCGCGGCTTTCGAGTCTTCCCAGACGCAGGGCCCCGGGTCGACATCATGAGCCACTGAGCAAGGAGGACCGGAGGAGAAGACATCTACCTGCAAATGTCATTGGACGGGTTCGCCTGAGACAGCACTCCTGTCCTGCGCTACCAGACACATTTCCGGACAGTCAGAGATACATTTTCGACCGACTGCGAAAGGTCTCGCAGAACGTCCTGTCTCGACCGACCACCTCATACATACGACTCTTCTTAACTTTTGTACATCTCGCATTCCGATTTTCTTCACGAGATCCATACGGACAGAAAGAGTGGATCAGGTGTTCTCAAATTGGGGTTACTTCGTAAAGGAACCTGAACGTCAAGTGTGGACGAATACCGATGACCCTTTGTAGTATAAATTTATGGACAAAGAAAAACGTTTAAGTCCTCCGACACGACATACCGTCATTCGAGTCGAGAGACACATTACCCGACCCCCCTTCCTGGCGACGTTTATCTTATTGTGCCAGTGGTCAGGAGTGTAAGACACTCGGGATCGTCCTAGAAGTGACAAGGTCCTGTCGCACATTGGCGAGACGAAGAAGTAATTTCACTATCAATGACTAAGGACACGTAGGCAACGATAAATTAGAAATACTAGGGTTAGAAGTCTACGCCTTCGTCTCTGATTTCCTAATTCAGTAAAAGTCTCCAGTGAAATGAACCATCACTCGGGTTCGGAGTTCGTCAGTAAGGTCCGAGGGGGACGGAGTGGGAGACGAGAGTTAGAACTGGACAGAGTCGTCGGCATGTTGTTGTCGTCTCCTTAAGGACACGTCCTTAGGGCAGGCGTAGGCAACTGTCGTAGTCCGTTTAGTGAACCGGACACGAACACTACCTCGAATACGAAACATTCAACCAGGATTCCGAATTTATACTATTATGTACATTTTACGAACGAGAAACCACTCACACGAGGCGTACCCCCGAAAAGTCCAACATTAATCTCAGGATGGAGTACCGTGTCAAAAAAGTACCTTTATGCCAAAGGTAATAACGTCACACCATTGTCTAAACATTAACGTCAGAACACAGGTCTTTCCCTCGGATTTCTCGTCATCAAAAGTAACAAGAATCGCTTAAATTTAGTGAATTTTTTATAAAATTCCGTAATTAATTCGAGTACACGTTTCTTTAGTTGGTCTGTTTCTCTTTCAGACTGAAGAAACGATCGCAAACTACGACCACACTCGAATTTCGGTGCGGACACCAAAACTCAAACGACACACAATGAGCCAGGCAGTACGGACTGAGACGCCGGTACCTGACATCGGGTGACCCGAGGAGACAGGTACCCTGAGAGGTCCGTTGTTGTGACTTCACCCAACGGTACGGGAAGGGGTCCCCTAGAAGGGTTGGGTCCCCAGTTCGGTCACAGAGGACTCAGAGGACGTGACCTCCACACAAGAAATGGCGATGACGGTACACCCGTAAATAATTTAGTTATCCTCTTCGCTTCTAAACATAGAGTACGTTTAGTTCCTGTCTATGTACACGAAAAGTCCAAAATCTCATACTCTACGTTTCCGACGTACATTGTCTGCACCTTTGTGTTTCAGTTCACGTCTGAACCGAGGACCGTGGTCGCAACGGGTGCCGACTCTGGGCACACGGCGGGGGGAGCTTGGAAAGGAGCTCCGGAGAAGGTCGGGCGAGGGGTCAGGTCGCCACGTAAAAGTAGTGGAGCAAAAAGACAAACATAAGGGTTTTATTATATGACAAGCTATAGGAACAAACTTGAAGTCCATCTTTCAGCAGCATGACAAATGAAAAGACGGGTAAGACACACATCTTAATCTAAACACTCCGGGTTCGTGACTTCGGAAACGACATCCTGTCGAGTAAGTAAAGGTGACGTCAAACTCACACGATGAGAGGGAAAGAATGCCATAGATGTCCGTCAACAAAGGTCCCAAATTTAGAAGCCCTTCTCCCGCCGTAAAACAAACCTGAAGACAAATATCGCAAGTACTAGTGTCGGACACCACGGGTGCACGTCCTGAAGGAGGTACTGTGTGTTCATTACCCTGGTATAAACAGAGTCGGTCCGGAGAACTCTAACTTCCCTCCACGAATTAAAATGACATTGGTAACCATGTGGTACCTTAGTAGGATTATTTTAGTTTAACATGTCGACAAATCCAGTGTCCTGTTTACGAACACTCTACACATAGGGAGAGTGGGACAAGTCTAGAGACAAGTCCTAGGAAAAGACAACCTAGTAAATATTAGGACAACTAAACATCCGTAAAAATTATGGATCTATGATTCTTCACATTGTTATAGCTCGCATCCACTGACACACCTTGTCCTTCTAGTGAACGTGAGTGGTGACGGTCCATACCTTTAACTATGTACGTGAATCATTTTGTCAAGCCTCAATGGACCGCTTCTTAACATGAGAGGTGTTGCGGGGGTACTCGAAAGTGTGCATGTCGTCCTCCGTACATGTCCTTACAAGTATCGTCGTGACAAACTTAAGTTTTTGCATTGTGGAGTTCTTCTTATCTATATAGTTCTGAAGGGGACCGCCGGGTCACCAATTTTGAGACACGAGGGTTACGTACCCCGTGTCCAAGCTAGGGACGAGTCCCTCGATTCTAAGGTCTACGGCGTACTGCACCGGTTTTTTTTTTCTTACCTATGCTCCAACACCTTGGTAGAGTCTCATCTCGTAACAGTCGTTTTGACTCCGGAGTGTCGAAGCACGACGACGTCCTTACTCGGAGTTCCAATTTTCGCCTCCTCTTTAACTCCATGTTTCGTTTCGAGATTGCACCAAACTCCTTTATGTGAACCTTTTACTTTCTTCTTGTTCTCATCCTGTCTAGAGTCTTGCACTCCCGACTTTTCTCTCAATCCTACATAACATAGTCGATGTCCACTATTTATGGCATAGTGAGTCACAAACTATTTTTACCAAATATCTTTTACACGGAAGTCTTCTCAGTCTCACTGTTCGTGGAAGATTCCAAAAGACCCCTTTCTTCAGCCTTCTGACTCCACCCCGAGAGCGATGACGGGTGAAGGTGGATCTAGGGAGAGAGCACCGCCCCCGCTCTCCGCCACCGTGCACACGACGCCATTGAATCGAAGGACAGAAAAGTGCCTCACGTCCCGCTACTGAGTCTGTGTCACCGAGTCGACTACGTTGCTGACTAAATGCTCTGAAAAGCCGGGTTGTGAAGTTGGAGACCATTACCAAAGATTGTTTCCACATCAAAAATAAATCTTTAATGCCATTTGTTAAATTAAAAATGGGACCCAACCCGTAGTAGACACATCTGCCATAGTGTTCCTTTCTCCACCTGAACTGAAAAGTCTCAGTCTAACCTTATCTTTGTTTCTATGACTTCTCTAAGTTTTATGACAATGTCTGACTCACAAGGAAAGATGAACCGAACGAAAGAAAGTCTACCACAAAAGAAATTTTTGTATAAAATTCACTCAACCATTTGTACCTTAACGAACAGTCTCTCAAAATAAGAAACGGCTTGATAGGTCTTTCTGAGTCAAGTCAAGTCAGTGAGTCAGCACAGGTTGAGAAACACTGGGGGTACCTGACGTCATACGGTACGAAGGGACAGGTAGTGGTTGAAGGTCTCGAACGAGTTTGAGCACAGGCAACTCAACCACTACGGTAGGTTGGTAGAGTAGGAGCGAGGGGAAGAGGGTGGAAGTCAGAAAGGGTCGTAGTCCCCGAAAAGTCAACTCAGTCAGAAGTGTAGTCCACCGGTTTCATACTTCAAAGTCGAAGTCGTAGTCAGGAAGGTTACTTGTGAGTCCTAACTAGACTAAATCCTACCTGACCAACCTAGAGGAACGACAGGTTCCTTGAGAGTTCTCAGAATAGGTTGTGGTGTCAAGTTTTCGTAGTTAAGTAGCCGTGAGTCGAGCCGAAGGGACCACGGAGTCTCCAATTTCGCAGACGGACGTTACGTCCTCTGGACCCAAGCTAGGGACCCAACCCTTCTAGGGGACCTCTTCCTTTACCGTTGGGTGAGCTCATAAGAACGGACCTCTTAGGGTACCTGCCTCCTCGGACCACCCGATGTCAGGTGCCCCAGCGTTTCTCAACCTGTGCTGACTCACTGAAGTGAAAGTGAAAGTCGAAAGTAATATCAAGTTGAGAGTGTAGGTATGTACTGATGACCCTTTTGGTATCGAAACTGATCTGAATTGCAAACAACCGTTTCAGTGTAGAGACGAAAAATTATACGACAGATCCAACCAGTATCGAAAAGAAGGTTCCTCGAACGTAGAAATTTAAAGTACCGACGTCAGTGGTAGACGTCACTAAAACCTCGGGTTTTTTTATCAGAGAGTGACAAAGGCAACAAAGGGGTAGTTAAAAGGTACTTCACTATCCTGGTTTACGGTACTAGAATCAAAAGACTTACAACTCGAAATTCGGTTGAAAAAGTGAGAGGAGAAAGTGAAGTAGTTCTCCGAGAAATCAAGAACTGAAAGACGGTATTCCCACCACAGTAGACGTATAGACTCCAATAATTATAAAGAGGGTCGTTAGAACTAAGGTCGAACACGAAGTAGGTCGGGTCGCAAAGCGTATTACAGGAGACGTATATTCAATTTATTCGTCCCACTGCTATATGTCGGAACTGCATGGGGAAAAGGATAAACCTTGGTCAGACAACAAGGTACAGGGTAAGATTGACAACGAAGAACTGGACGTTTCTCTAAATATGTCGGAACTGCATGAGGAAAAGGATAAACCTTGGTCAGACAACAAGGTACAGGGTAAGATTGACAACGAAGAACTGGACGTTTCTCTAAAGAGTCCTCCGTCCAGTCCACCAGACCCTAAGGGTAGAGAACTTAAAAGGTATCAAACAACATTAGGTGTGTCAGTTTCGGAAACCGTATCAGTCATTTCGTCTTCATTTACAAAAAGATCTTGAGAGAACGAAAAAACTACTATATTACCTACAACCGTTAAACTAGAGACCAAGGAGACGGAAAAGATTTAGGTCGAACTTGTAGACATTTAAACACCAAGTGTATGACAACTTCGGACCGAACCTCTTAAAACTCGTAATGAAACGATCACACACTCTACTCACGTTAGTACGCCATCAAACTCGTAAGAAACCATAACGGAAAGAAACCCTAACCTTACTTTTGACTGGAAAAGGTCAGGACACCGGTGACGACTCAAAAGGTCTAAACGACTGTATAACTCACGTCGTGAAACTGTCGTAGTAGAAAGTCCTAAACTTTATCGAGTTGACCTTAAGGTAGTGAAGGTGATCGAAACAAGCATCACTACGAAAGATTCGGGTGAACTGAAGTGTAAGGTCCTACAGACCGAGATCCACTCCCTAGTGTGGTAGCACTAATAGAACTAGCACTTCTAGAAAAGACATGTCAAGAAGACACATAAGAACGGTGGAGAAGAATTATAGAAGACAGAGACAATCCAGGAATGGTAAAGACAGGAAATAGTTCGGGTAGAAACGTACTTTACAAGTGAACCATTAAAAGAACTTCTCTAGAGATCAGAAAGGGTAAGACAAGAAAAGGAGATAAAGAAACGTAACTAGCGACTCCTTCCGAAATAGAGAGGAACGATAAGTAACCTTGAGACGTAAGTTTACCCATATAGAAAGGAAAAGAGGAAACGGAAAGTGAAGAGAAAAAGAGTCGATAAACATTCCGGAGGAGTCTGTTGGTAAAACGGAAAAGCGTAAAGAAAAAGAACCCCTACCAGAACTAGTGACGAAGGACATGTTACAGTGCTTGGAGACAGGTATCAAGAAGTCCGTGAGACACATAGTCTAGTTCAGGGAACTTAGATAAACAGTGAAGGTGACATATTATCATTCCCTAAACTAAGTCCAGTACGGACTTGCCAGATCACCAAGAGGCATGAAAGAAGTTAAATTCAGACTTAAACCGTTATCCCTCAGGTACTAGACTCGGTGCCATCGAGGTCCAGAACGAAAACGACTCACATATCTCGAGGACGTGAAGACCGATGTTTCTTACATTAGTCAGACTAAAACCACAACTGGTAGACCACTACAGGTACACATCTCAGAAGAAAACACAACAACCTTCTCCCACAAACTCTTTCCAACGTAAGGGAATAGTTATTCATTCATAGGGTATTTAAGGGGTTTTGACAGGTAAGATTTTTAGAAACGGTTGAAGTGTCCAGTCTAAAACTTCTTAGCATCGAAATTATACCCCAAGAAATTAACAACCACTTCAGCAACGAAGAACAGTCTTCCCAGGTCAGATACATTACTACCCAATTACTGCTCAAGAGGATGACGTAACGGGACACCTTACATCAAGTCCCGGTAGATCTAAAGCCATTCTGTTTCCGTAAGATTATCACTGGCTCTGCCTTCGACAATTGCAACTGCATACAAACAGACAAAGTCCGCCGGTACCTCTTGTGGCTTCCACGGTCGGTCGTGCATGGGCTCGTCTCGTGCGGACGGGTCCCCGGTCGGGTCTCGTAGTGAGGCGTCCCCGGAGTCCCTCTGGTCCCCGTCGAAGAAATGGTGCTCCTTTGGTAACTAGAGCCGCCTCTGCTCAAGCTCAGGCTCCTGAGCTTATTAAAGCGTCTATTCGAACTACTCGGGGACTACCTCTCACACGAGTAGAGGCTGAGGGGTTTGTTGTCGCTCCTGCTGCGTCCACTGGACCCCACAGACGTCCTGTACCGCCTGGGGCGGCTCCCGTCGCCACTAGTGTCTGACCCCGGGCCGCGGCTTCTCGCGCTCGACCCGAGTGAGTCGCTGCCGTCGCTCTCACTACCGCCCTTGTGCGGGGTCCTACAGAGCCTGTACTGCGGACTGGCGTCTCGTAGCGACTCTCTCCCGGGGTTCGCGTCGCTACTCCCTCTGGGCGGACGAAGACTTGTGTCCCCGCCTCGCCTGGGCCCGAGCCCCCGACGCGCCCACGGGCGCCGCCCCGGTGGCAGCCCGCGCGGGGGGGCCGGCGGGCGGGGGTTCCTGCTCGGGCACGCGCACACGTGGTAGAAATCGGTCGGCGGGGGGCCGCGGGTCGGGGGTAGGGACGCGCTGCCGAAGCTCAGGGTCTACCACTTTAGGGGGTCGAAGTCGTCGCGGCCGCTCCGACGGGGGTCCTGGGGTGGGGTCCACCAGGTCGGCTCGGGGTCGGACTCGTTCAAGAAGCCGCTGGGCTGGCCGTCGTCGAGGAACCGGAGCCTGAAGAAACTAAGGAAGTGTTGGAGGTGGAAGTAGAGGCAGTCATTGGGGTTGCGGTCGGGAAGGTAAGGCCTTTCGGACAGGGGTGACCGGCGATGGGGACACCCTCCTTCGAGCGCCCCGGGGCGCCTTCGACGGAGGAGGGGTCCCGACGTCTCCAGTCCCAGCCCACAGGGGTGCCAAGGAGACCTCTAGAGCGTCAGGGGTTTCGGCAAGAGTGTCTAGGTCCGCCACAAACGACCGTCGCTCCTGGGGAAACGGTGGCGGGACTCGTACTCGCTCTACCTGTCCTCTTCGCTGCGGACCTAGGGACCCCTACGCTGGTCCTCGCACGACTGGAGCCAGCGGTGCGTCGTCATGCCGTGCCACAAGCACCTGTTCCTCCTGGAGTGGTACGGACCGGAGTTCAAGCTGTTGTAGGTCCACTCCCGCCTCCCAGAAGTCGCTCGTCCACCCGACCACCCGCGTGAGACGCTCGGGCCTTTCGGGGCCGGTTAGAGGAACGAAGAGTAGACTAAGACAAAGTACATACAAGTATGCCTTTTCCGGACAACTCGAAACTTTTTACGACTAACAAAAGTCGTCAAGGGCTCTAAGAATTAGAACTCTCACAAACGACACTACAGTGATCCATTAAACCTTGGGACAACTAAAGAGACTAACTTCCAGAAATTTCACGATTAGGCTCAGAATCTTTATCAAAGGTCGTTCCGTCGACGTGCTGTCCAGAGACCTCTTTAACATTTGACACACTAGTCAAATAATATCGTCGACTCGAGGGCATCTATTATTTAGGGGAAAGGAGAGGAAAATCTATGCCTTTTTACACAAACGTAATGTGCGTTCCACGAAATATAACCTTCTCAAGAATGGCTAAACCAATTTTTTTTATGTCTGCCAGAGAGCTATTTAGTGTTCTAATATTTATACATCAGTATTTTATTTATGATATATAACATTTATTGTTGTAATTTTTCAAGTTAGAATGGTCAGTAGTTTCTTCTTCAATAAAAGGGAAAGACAACAGGCTCAATAAATAACAAGACACAGATAATCTTACACTCCTTTATCGGTCGAATCCGTCGGGACTCCCCCGACTATTAAACCGTGTTTGAAAGAATTTAAAATTTTACGTGCGTGAGACTGGGTCTTTGGGGTGGGGCTCAGCAATAAATACTCCTTTCTTAGAGTGACCACATACTTCTCGGTCGAAAGTCCTATGGGTAGTCTCACTCCAAATTTTAATCTTTCTTAGACTTTCGTAGAGCCTCAGGTAACGGCCCTCCGATCAACTTACGCAAGCGGTGAAGAGCAGAGAAGTCACCTTATAAATGTATAGGTTGACTTTTTTGCTACGATGCCAGAGCAACCCCCGTGATCACCGCTTCTTGGACGGACGGGCACGTCCTGTGGATCCCCATTCCAAGGCAGGGGCCCGGGCCTTCCAGGGGACCTCCTCCCGCACCGTCGGGTGAGGTCACAAGGACGGACTCTTTGGGTACCTGTCTCCTCGGGCTGCCCGATGTTAGGCGCCCCGGTGTTTCTCAGCCTGTGCTGATTTCACTGAACCGTGCGTACGCGCGTGTTTTTACTACAATATAAGTTTATTCAGAAAAATAAATAACACTTTTTACGTCTACTACAACATTATTTTTCGAATCACTCTAGGAACTAAACAATCTAAACTCTCGGGTGCATATCCCTCCGCGTGTCGTACGGAATGTACCCTCGCAAAAGTACCAACACACGTGTAGGGGGACTCCACTCGAGCCGACGCACAGACGACCCTAGACGTCCCAGACACGGAGGACAGGACTCGACAGGTGAGGCCCTTGACTTCCCCGGGGAGGACCCCGTCCGCAAGGGGAAGGGGGTGACACCGGACCAGCCTTTCGGTGCGACCCACCCCGGGGCCGGGGAGCTCCGGCTAGGACACCTCTTCGTTGTGTCGACGACCTCTACACTCGAACCGGCCGACAGAGAGACCCCTCACACTCACTTTCAGAGACTCAGAGAAACGTTGGGGTACCTGATGTGTGAGGTACCTTAAGAGGTCCGGTCTGACGACCTCACCCATCGGAAAGGGAAGAGGTCCCCTATAAGGGTAGAGTCCTTAGCTTGGTCCCAGAGGATGTAACGTCCGCCTAAGAAATGGTCGACTCGACGTTCCCTTTGGGTTCTTATGACCTCACCCGTCGGATAGGGAATCGGTCGTCTGGAAGGGCTGGGTCCAGAGACACCCCTCGACTACACTCTCGGGCGTCTACACCCGCAGGAACGCACGAGAGAAGCCCATGAACGACTGTTCTGCGCAGAAGGAACCCCCGAGCGGCCCGTGGGAGGGACGGGAGAGGTCGTCTTACGTAACCCGCATTTAAACGGAAGGGCCCGGAGGAGTCACTTAGGCAATACCCGAGTCTACAGTCCCCGCAACCACCCAGTCGCAACTACGGAACTGGGGCACCAGACACCTCGCCAGGGCCCCGGGTCCCGAGGAACCCACACAAACCACGGCGTGTCTCGACGAAGTGAGACCGGTGGGCTTCCCGACCCGACTGGCACCACGAGAGCACCCGGTCTCCGCGACTTGCGGGGCACTGCGGGAAGTCCCTTCGTCCAGCCACTGAGGACTCGGCTCTTTGTTTCACGACTACGAACGACGGCCCACTTGGGTCCGCTGAGCTCGAACCTCCGGCAAGGACGGTCACCCTTCGGACCCCAGACACTGTCGGGGAACCTCGAGACTACGGAGGTGCACCGACTAGCACCTTATTCGTCCTGTAAGCCGCCAGTCGGTCCCAGTCCGCGGGCGACGACCCTATCCTGGGTGGGGCGCCGGCGGCCCTCCGCGACGCACAGGAAAGACGAGGGAAATGTAGGAACTCGCCACAGAAGGCACGGAGAACATCAGGTGTCACTAACAAAACCTTCGAAGTACCATCTGACTTTGTGCTTAAGTCTTTCGAGGGCTTTCCGGAACCTGAAAGGGCACCTTGGTGACACGGCCAGTCGGGAAGTGGACACGGAGAAGTCAGCACATAACAGGAAGTCTCTTGAAAAGTACCTTTTCTTTGCACACACCAAGTGCGGTCTTTACGACACAAATATAAGGTCTCCTCAATCTAGCCGGGTCGTCCACACCATTGAGCGCCGCGCGGTCCGAAAATTCTACGGTCGGTTCACAAACAACCCAAATGGACAAGTGTGCAGGGAGAGGTGCGCTGACAATGACCGCGTCGTGATGTCGTCGAAAGACTTTATGAAGCGTCAAAAAGGTCTAGCGAGTGGGCAACCATGGTTTACTCGAGGGACCACCGAGTCTGCCATTTCTCGGATGGACGTCACGCCCTCTGGGCCCAAGTTAGGGACCCAACCCTTCTAGGGGACCTCTTCCTTTACCGTTGGGTGAGGTCATAAGAACGGACCTTTTTAGGGTACTTGTCTCCTCGGATCGCCCGATGTCAGGTACCCCAACGTTTTCTCAGCCTGTGCTGACTCGCTGAAGAGACAGTGAAAGTGAAGAATTCCCTACCTTACACCCGTCGCCGCTTCACAATAGAATAAAGAAACACTTCACCGAAGAATCTCGTCAGACTCAATTCCAACTCCGGTACGTCCACTCGTAGATTGACGTAGGTTGGTGTCTTCGAAGTTTTCTCCTCACGGCCGTAAAGATTGATCAGTCTCAGAACCACCGGACATAAGAACTTCTTGACCTACGTTTCAACCACCCCTCTACTGATAAGTCTTTACAAGTCTGGTCCTTTCCTACCTTCAACCTCTCATAAAGACACTTCTCATAAAGTAAGTCACCACCCCCCCACCGCCCTTAAGGTGTCTGGTCTCAACCGTCGCTCAACCACGGTTAACACTCCCCCACTGCCCCTGTCACCCCCTGGAACCCCACGAGACCGGAGCGTCCCCCGAGACACTGGGGCTGTAGACCTGGATTCCGGCCCGGAGAGGAGGTGGGTCGAGACTAAGACGAGGGCCTAGGATGGGGGTCGAGGGTGTTACACCTACACTACCCTCAGGGTGGGCCGTCCGTCCGTCTGCGGCAGTGGCGAAAGGACGAGTACCGGCCCGCGACAGGAAGGTCGTGGCGACGGGCACTGGCCCGTAGGGGCTGCCATCTCGAATCTCCGGTACGGGGCACTCAGTCGGCGAGACACAAGGTGTACCTGCAGTAGGTGATTTTGGAGGTTCCGTGGCGACTTCGGCGGACGTGTGTCGTCCTCCCATCGCCGGGTGGGAGACGTGCGCCTCCCGGTCGGTGTCTGAGGGCAAGCGTGCCAGACGGTGACGGGACGGGACCCGCGTGGGCTCCCTCACGACTCACCTTCCCCAGGCACCCCAAGATCCACCCAGGAGGGGTCCACGTCCCTCTATCGAGAGGTCTGTAGTGCCCTCCTTCGGCGAGCGGAGTGAGGTCACTGGCACCTCCCAGATGTCGGTTCCGCGGTCGGCTCGTTGCGCCACCCTCGGCTAGACACAGCCCTCCAAAACAACAGACACCCGAAAGTCCCACTCACGACCAGTCGGGGTGCCACGGGGACAGAACTCGTAGGACACGATTGACTGACCGTCTTGGCTTTCCCGTCCACCGTAGACGTCACACCCGAGCGATGACTCCCGCGACGCTCCAGCCTCCTGAGTCTGACGAGGAGGTTCGAGGCGTCGAAATTCCACTCAGACGGGAAGGGACCAAGAGTCCGGGAGACGTGTCTACGTCGAGAACCAGACGAGCCTCCGCGGACACACGTCTCGAGACACGTCGGCACACGGACGGAGGAACGAGGCGGGAGACTAATGGGAGACCCTAGTCAATCGGGGACGGCCCCGGACCGTAAATTTTATAAAGTGGAATAAGAGACCTCCGTCTTCGGCATTGGGACGACGAAGGTCCGGAGACGGGGCACACTCCTCCTCCACGCCGAACCGGAGACTTGAGGTCCGAGTCCCGGGCCCTGGGGGTGACGGGAGGAGGTCGTCGTCCTCCGTCGACTCGGACGGCGTCGGAAGGACGCACGGGCCGGGCGTGGCCGGTACGCCCGTTAGTACCCTCTCCTCGGAACGGAGACTCGTCTCGACGAAGTTGAGCAAAGGTGTCGGACTACCCTTCCTCAGCCCCCGGGACCCGTCCGTGTCCGACGGACCTCGACGTCCGAGAGGGGACAGTCGGAGACATAGTCACCGTACAGGGGCGGGGAGGGTCAGAGAGGGACCCGTGGTCCGACATCTGCCAGTGGGGACAGGTACGAGGGGGATGTCAGCGAGTCGGGCCCGCGTCCACCCCGACTGGGCTCCGGCCCGGTCCGGGGGGACACGTCTCAGGACACGTCGACGGGGGACCGTCTCCCGGGAGGAACCCGACCCCCAGTACCGGGATCCCCTTCCGCTACGGGGTCCGGTGGTGAGTGACTGACGAGACCGACTCGGGACCCCTGGGGGTCTCCGGGTCCGGTCCCCCGACACCACACCCGACACCCGTCTTCCGAGTCCGGACGGGCGGGTCGGACCCGGGGCGGCCCGTGGTATGAGGAGGGTCCCCGTCGTAGGGGAGAGTGTGGTGCTTGGGGCCGGTCGCGCCGTGTCGGTGAGGACTGAATGGTGGAGGAGAGGTCCTCTTTCGTTGAGATTTGTTGTGTAGAATGGTCGCTAGCCCCGCGATATCACAGACCAATCAACGTCGAGTCGACATGGTATTGACGTAAAATCGGAGGTATGTGGTCACCCCCCTTTTTTTTTAAACCAATCGACACTCATAGTGAATCGACTCAAATTAATCGCAAGACAACAGGACTGCATAAAGAGAATATTAGAAAGGTCCCTCTACGTCAATTTCTGAATTACAACGCGAAGGACCCACTTTTTCGACGCCGTTTCTCTGTCCAGGACTGGCGGTCGAGCCACCTCGTCAGAAAGCAGCCTGACTTCGTCGAGTAACATTCATTGTCACATAGACTAAAAGGGACATTCAAGAAGGAGGGAAGTATTACAAAAAGGTTCCCGGCCAGTGAAAGTCACAGAGTAGGACTCGGGAACGTGTCTTTACCTCAAAACAACCTAGTCTATTGGTCAGGACTCGTGACCTCTCGTAGTGTCTTGTACACTTAAGACACGCCGTCATATACGACACTGGTTTAGACGAGGTAGTTTCATTGACCTCGCTTCGGTGGCACGCAACTAAAAGACTTTCTCGAGATGTGAACCACACCTTCCAAATCACGATTTAATCGTCTGAGGGGCCTTCGTGTGTTTTTCGGAAAGAAATGAGTAATTGTTCTCACTCACGTAAGCGGGACCGACTCGTCTGCCCCTCTGACTCGCATCCGTGGGGCTGGACCCGTCCGCCACGACGGTCGCCGGACACTGGCGACCTTTGGCAGACGGGGTGTCGTAGAAAGTACGACGATGTCTTCCCGTTTCTTTGTGAGCGGCTCCACCAAACGACTGTAAAAGTGTCATTTCAAATCCACCACCCAAAAAAGAACAACAACAACAACAAAAAAATTCATTTACATCTAGTGTGCAAAGTAACTCAAAGAAGGTAACTTCACTAAGACCTTAAGAAGGGTACTTACTCTTCGACACCCTTCCTCTCGACTCCTCTAAGAGTCAAAGATTTTCCCTCTCTCCCCCCGAGTAGACGTCCACAGACACTCAGGTGCACGTGACCGGGAACGAGTACCTCGGCGTCCACACCCTCCACCGCCACGCGTGCCGGGGCACGCAGCCACCTTGCCGGGAGGACGGAACCCCCGTCGACGACAGTGAGGGAAAGGTACCGGAACTTGAGGACGACACGCCGTCGCAGTGCTCGGCCGCCGACGTAAACTTCGCACTGAACATTGACACTCGAACCTGCCCCGTGCCCTGTGCGCTTCGGAGTGTGTCTGCAACAGTAATCAGGAGTCCGCTAGAAAAATGTAGAAAAGTAGTAAGAACCACAGTTCATATACACCAAACCAAACTAAAAAAAGTATGAAACTTTTATGAACTCCGGCCATCGTTAATGTCATTGTTACGACCGTGCCTCCGGACAAGTTCCGCCCTTTACAGAAGCTCCTTTCTGGTAAGGGAACGGGACCATAAAATTAACGTAGGATTTTATTAACGTAAGCAGAAATTCTGATCCTTTCAAAGAGTTGTGCAAAAGGACTCATTACAGTCTCACAAGGTTCTGACGGCAAATACCCCTTTACTGACAGCGCCGGGCACCTCTCCCTGTAAAATTAGCGCAGGCACCACAGTGGACACTGTAACTACTGACGGAAACTCAGTGTCCGCCCTTTTCAACCCACGGATGACAATCAATGAACTCACTAAAAATAACCTGACAAAAAGAGGAGAAGACCTTCAAGACCTTATACAAGTCAAAGAGTTTGTCTCAGATATAGAATAAAGGATCAAAATTTTTGGTTATAAAACTTTAAATCTAGAAAAAAAAGTATATATTGATGGAAATTATAGTCTCGAGACGTACAGCATATGTCATTACTTCTCTAAAAGTATTCTAAAAGAGGTATCACGAATTTCTAATCTTGTCATATAAATTTAAGATCGAAATTTTTTGTCCAAAAAGTGGTTTGTACCTTTTCTGGGACTACGACCCTTTCTAACTTTCATCCTCCTCTTCCCCTGTTGTTTCTTACTCTACCGACCTACCGTAGCAACTGAGCTACCTGCACTCAGACTCACTCGAGGCCCTCAACCACTGCCTGTCCCTCCGGACCGCACGACGTCAGGTACCCCAACGTTTCTCAGCCTGGGCTGGCTCGCGGACTCGGCTTACTTACTAATTTTTATCATTTTGCATGGAACACTTTTCGGAATACCAGGACGGTATTTAAAATCAATTACACAAAATTTTTCACCGAAGAAGGGATTGACTTCTATTATTCGTTTGCACAATTATAAGGACAATCAAAGAAGAATGCCTGCTGACTTAGTCAGTGGTGGTGGGGGGCGGAGCCGGGACATGAGTGTCCAAGGTGTGTGTAGAAGCGTCGTCGGGTTAAGCGGAACCGGTTTTTAGCCTTCGGCAGTTCCACGGAAAGTCGCCGTGATCACCATCTCTCGGTGGGCGGTCGTGCCCTCTGTGCTCTTTGTGTCCCAGTTAGGGACCCACCCCTTCTAGGGGACCTTCTCCCTTACCGTCGGGGGAGGTCGGAACAACGGACCTCTTAGGGTACCTGTCTCCTCGGACCGCCCGATGTCAGTCAGGGACCCCAACGTCTCAGTCTGTGCTGACTTCGTTGGATCGTCAGTCCGTGCGTTCGACGGAAAGTCGTCCACTTAACCACCACCACTCAGGGTACTACCACCTGACAGTAAGTCGCGATTGTTCGGACTGACGACTCAGTCCTCCTCGGGACTCCTCGGACCCCGGCCCCCGAGTCCACCCCACACAATCCCGTATGCCGGTCTACTGGTGCCTTGGCCCTCATTCCGGCGGGGTCGTGCGAAGGGCTAGGTCGACGCGATCGATACGACCCACACACACGCACGTGTGTGTCTTTGTGTGGGACTGTGTGAGTGTCTCTGGGTCTGTGTTTTCTGTATGTGTGTGCATCTGTGTCTCTGTCTCTGTGTGTGATTATGTGTGTGAGTGTCCTTCTGCTCCTTTCCCCGGAGGAGGAGTTCCTCGACCACGACTGACGTAGTACTCTTCTTTGCACTCAAGAGCGACTCCTGTGGCCTCCGGACTGAGCCAGACGTCCACGGGAGTCGAAGAACAAGATCTTCGTGAAACGTTCGTGTCTCACGGGTCTCGTAGGAAATTTTCCCCGTGTCGCCCGATTGCAGGCCGAGGGAGAGACCGGACTCCAATTGTCCCGGGTCCCACTCACAAGTGGGCGAGGCCGTGCGTCCGCCGGGGCTCCGGGCCGGACACGCGACTTCCGTCACCCGTAACGGACAGGAATGAAGGTCACAGAAGTCCCCAACCTGTCAGGGAGACTACCGCAAGGAGGAGGGCAGCCGGACCACCGGGAGGAAGGACGCAGGGAGCCCGTCGTTGCTCGTCGACTCTGGTTCAGGGACTTGGGGCACGGCGGAGTCGACCCGAGGGCACCCAGGTCAGGGCTGTCCCTCGACGCACACCTGTACGTCGGACCTAGCGCTACACAGGCGTGCTGAGTGACCAGCAAAAAGTACAACTGCCGCGTCTCAGGACAATTTGCAAATCTTGGTGAATCCCGGTGTACGTCTGGAATCCATGTTTATTTGCACAGGTCCCGTCCAATCGCACTTTTGTAACTGACACCAAATTAAATTCTTCTTAGTGTTCCACCTCAATGGAACGATTTGTCCTTTGTCGGACTACCCAAACCCCCGTCTCGCCCCGAAAGGTTGTTCTCAAAACGGGGACCCCAAGATAGTCACCAATGCAAACTTCCCAAATAGAAACCGAACAGAACTTCCCGCAGACGTCAACCACGGACACACCGGACGTGCAGACTCGTGGTTCGGGCACCACCGGCAGGGGTACTGGGGACCCACTGGTAGGGGCACCACCGACAGGGGCCCCACTGGTAGGGGTACCACCGGCCGGGACACCACCGACAGGGGCACTGGCTGGGGTACTACCGGTAGGGGCACTGGGACACCACCGGCAAGGGTCCCACTGGTAGGGGCACCACTGGCAGGGCACTGGGGACCCACTGGCCGGGGCCGCACCGGGGGTACCACTGAGAGGCACAGCATGTCTCGACGTTCTTGACCGCCCGCCGTCACCTGGACACGCCCGCCGATGAGTGCCGGGTGCCGGTTCCGATGCCGTTCTCGCCCGACGGCTGGTCGGTGTGCCGCCTGAGGGACGTCCATGCCGGCGTAGGAGGGGTCCGGTGGCAGTGGACCTCTGTCGCTTCCGAGGTCACCAAGTGCACGTCTCTCGCCCGAAGACTTGCCGTCCTTTCGGGAGGTTCCTCTCCCCCGCCGACGGACTCAGGAGCTCGGGCGGCGGGGCCGACACCAGAGAGTACGACCGCAGGGGCCTTCGGGGGAGGGGTCGGTCTGGCAGGGGGTCCGACAGGGAGCTGTCGGCCCCTCCCCTCCCCGACCCGAGGTTCCGGGGCCCGCGTCGCCGACCCGGTACGAGGGCCTGGCACGGGCGCCGGTCCCGTCAGGAGTCGCCTGCGCCGAAGTCGACGGTACCCGGGTCGGGTTGAGAGAGGTGCCGACGAGGCTTTCGTGGCGACTCAGGACGGCGGACCGTGGGGGGTGGGGGAGGGGCGGGGTGGGGGCGGGGGCCGGGGGAACGGGGTCCGTCTGGGGCGGGGACGAGGGTCCGTCCGGGGACGGGGGCCGTCGGGGGGTGGGGACGAGGGTCCGTCGGGGGACGGGGTCCGTCGGAGAGCGAGGACGGGGGACGTGGTCCGTCGGGTGCCCGGGTCGGAGAGACAGGCAGGGAACGGCGCACCAGAGAGACTTGGAGCAAAGAGAGTAATCACCCTGCTCCGACTGAGCCCAGTGGGGGCGTCGGGGGCGTCGACGGTCCCAGAGGTCAGGACGGGAGAGTGAACCGCCGGTAGCAAAAGGTCTTCCCTGGACCACAAGGTCGGTGAACCTCGACCGACACGTGGGGGGGACGAGGGTAGCACACGGACACCCAGAGGGGTGAAGGGCACCTGTCAGGTCCAGGGAGTCGTCACGGGAGCGGAGGGAGGGGGCGAGTCGGGTCGACGGGGGGAGGTGGGGGAGGGGTTGGGGGCGACCTGAGACGGGAGGGAGTCCGTCCCTCGTAGAGAAAGGTGTAGGTACATATATTTGAACCTCAATACGTTTGAAGATTCTTTCTCGCAATCAAACACTTCACTCACTTTCAGTAAGTCAGTGCAGCCTGAGAAACACTGGGGTACCTGACATGTTAGGTACCTTAAGAGGTCCGGTCTTAGGACCTCACCCACCGGAAAGGGAAGGGGTCCCCTAGAAGGGGTGGGTCCCTAGTTCGGGTCCAGAGGTGCAACGTCCCCATAAGGGATGGTCGAGTCGGGGGTCCCTAACAATCAAATCGGGAACAAATTTGGATAAACTTTAGTTCGAGACTGTAGTCTAATTCCCGGAACCCCTGAAGCGGCCAGGCCACCAGGGTGTCCGGAACGTCGTGTCGGATTCACTTTCATTTGACTTCCAAATTTCTCCGCGGACGCAAAAATTTCGTGAGTCACCCCTTATCCTTGGCGACCCGGACGAGACGCATCCATTGGCAGCGCACGGAGCACAAGACACGAAAGTCGAGACCAAACACTCCGACCGCGACGACCACTTCGACCCGGACAAGGTCTTGCGGCTCTACCTCAAGCTCGGGAAGCCGTTGGACCTGGTCGGCCTGGAGATGATGCTCATGATGGGTGTGCACATGGGCCCCGCGTCCCCATTCCCCGCCGTCGCCCACCGCACCCGAGGGGAGCCGGGCACCGAGCCGACGAAGAGACGTGACACAGAGGAATTTCGAGTCGGGGCGGAGACACGTCTACACCCCAATGCCCCCGTCCACCGCACCCGAGGGGAGCCGGACACCGAGCTGACGAAGAGACGCGACACAGAGGAACTTCGAGTCGGAGTAGAGACGCCTGCGTCCCCTCCGACCACGACGCGACAGAATCAAGGACCGCGAAAGAGGTAGCAGTGGCAGAGTGAG
The DNA here is from genome assembly GCA_006410555.1 of Capra ibex. Lineage (NCBI taxonomy): Eukaryota > Metazoa > Chordata > Mammalia > Artiodactyla > Bovidae > Capra > Capra ibex. The sequence continues at coordinate 77,802,061 of SJYO01046538.1, read as the reverse complement.
TGCATTGTCCGACTGCCCTCGACCAGACACACCGGGGCTCAGAGGGGTCTGAACTTCCTCCTAAGAGTCGCACCCCCCGAAACTCTGGAAATGGGAGGGACCGTAATTTCAAGACAGAGAAGGAAGACTGACGCCCTTGAAGCGGGAGTACCTCCTCCACCACTCCGTCCGAGAGTTCGGGCCTTGTCCCGTCCGCAGGCCGCCAGCGGGACTGCTTCGACCGAGTACCACCACCCCTCCGTCGGCCCGTCACACCTGTGTCCTCCCCGTCGTCCGGGGTAGGGTGCAATCACTTTGCAGGTCGGGGGTCACCCGGGGGTCCAGGTCTTCCAGAGGTCTTCTGGTTCTCCCTTCCCTACTTTCGGTCCTCGGGGTATTCGTTGTAAGTCCCCACGTCGGGGCCCGCCTCCCCTGCCAGGACCAGTAATTCGTTACCCACCCTCGGCACGGGTGGACCGAAACAGGGTGGGTCGTACTGGGGACGCCACCCAGACTGCCACAGAGGTGCCCCGTCCGTCCCGTGGTGGGGCGGGTAGTCACAGGGGGGATGTGAGTGGGGTCCTCGGGGGTGGAAGAGAGTCTCAGGGGGGGTGTGAGTGGGGTCCCTCGGGGGTGGAGGAGAGTCTCAGGGGGGGTGTGAGTGGGGTCCTCGGGGGTGGAGCAGGGAGTCACAGGGGGGGTATGAGTGGGGTTCTGGGGGGCTGGACCAGAGAGACTGGGGGGAGTGTGAGTGGCCCTGCGGGGAGTCGGGTCCCTGGTCCGGCGTCGGGGAGACAAGGCATTCCACGTAGTGTCCCCGGGTCGCAGGGGAACGCCAGCCCCCGGCGCAGGGGTGACCCCTCACTCACGGTCTTGAAAGAGCAGGTATAAAGGTTCGGAAGCGCCAGGCAGGGAGGGTTTCTTCTGTCACACGTCGGAGGACGGGGGAGTCGCAGTCCGAGACAGTGGAGAAGAATGTCCCTCTCCGCTCCCCGTGGAATGTCCCCTCCAAACCCTACAAAGAGAAGTTTTCCAAGACGGACTTTCGAAACTACTAGCTCTCTGCCGAGAGGGCACGAAGACTGCTCCTCGTCGGTACAAAGGGAGGTCGGACCCTTTTCCTTTTTGTCAAAGAACCGTGGCACAGGGTCGAGACCCGTCCAGTCGGAACGGACCGGACGTGTGGGGGACGCGGGTCGGAGTGACGGGGACCCACGGGGTCGGTATGGCACTCACCCTGGGACACGACCCGGGTCCCCACCCGTCTCTCAGTCTGAAGGTTCGTGTCTCCGTCCGCGGGCTTGCGAGTGTCGACGCATTTCTGCGCCTAAAAGAAAAGGACGACTCCGGGTGCATTTAACATTCAAGTTTGTTGACAAGTATGTAGTCGATGAAACTTAAATGACGTCCGATTCTTACTCTGCCCGACCCCGAAGGGCATGCCGGTCACAGATTCTGGGGCTCGAGGGTCCTGTCCCCTGTACCCAAGTCAGGGACATCGGGTACACGGCGTCGATTCTGAACCGTGTCCAGTCATTTGTTTGTACAAAAGATTGTTTCTTACTGTCCGCCTCTTCCTCCATAAAGGTCCCACCGGTCGCCTGTGCAGGTCGGGACTGGTACGGCTCGTGAGGCGTCGGGGCCCCAGGACCAGCTACTATGGTCCGTCCCGCGACCTGGTCCAGGACACTCGCGGCACCAGGACGAGGGAGAGGAGCCCCTGTCTCCAAGCGTCTCTACTGTGGGTCGAAGGGCACTTCACTCTTGGGTCCGGGAGCCCGGGTCCGTACCCTGTCACGTAGTGGGTGGGTGGGGGCCGAGAGTCCTGCAGTCATGTGTCTGACTCGTCCGAAGGGTAGGGCCGACCTTAACGTCGGACAACAGAATCCCTATTTCTCCTCGACCAGCGGGACGTGGTAATTCGTCGATTAAATTCAATACTTTATCTGTATTTAGTATGTATGTAAAATCGATTTCACACAATTGCAAGGAGGTATCACCATACGAGTTGCAAATGGTTAAAAAGAAAGGTAAAACACCATATTGTTCGCATTTACACTATAAAACTAAGTAAACAAAGTAAAATCCAACGTCATGTATTCGTTTCGTCCAGTAAGTTGACACGACATTTTTTCTTCGATGTTGCTACATTTGTTTATTGGAAATACTTACTCGAAATTATACAAAATAAATTTATGACCCGTATCGAAAAAGGGTAAGTCTCATAAGTATTGTTCAGTATTGGTTAGTGCTCGATTATAGTACTTTAAAGGGAAAAAGTAACCAGAAGACAGAAAGAGACTATAAGCGTCGCTAAAGTACCTCAAGGAACGTCCCCTCACACCAAAGGTGTGTGAGTCCGACGGAAAATTAACTAACAAACCTTAGAGAGGAACAAGAGTACTTTGTCACTACTGTCCAGTGACTTGTCTGGGTCCGGACTCGCCCGACCCCGTCCCGGACCCCTCGGGAAGGACACCGGGAGAGGGGCGCGCCGGGACCAGGCGCAGGAGGGGGAGGCGGGAGGGGGACCTAGCGGTGAAGAGGAGGAACGACAGCCACGCAGGGACATGCAGCCCCGGATGTCCAACCCAGCCTCCGACGAGTGTAGACACGCCACGAGCCGGCGCCACACATGTTCGGGGCTGACCCCGGGCACTCGTCTGTCGAGCGCGGAGGGGACCCGGGCGCACAGGGGTGTGGGCCGAGACGGCCGGGGTACCGGGGGCAGTCGGGGGAGGGCGGGCGCAGGTGTTCCCACTCGGCGGCGACGAGAGATCCGGGACGGACGGGAGGGAGGTCTTAGTACGTTGCGTGTACAGACCAAGGGTCCGGCCTACGTCTGTGAACTAGTCATCCACTCGAGTGCGCCACCGGCTCTTAATTGGCGAGTCGTGCAAGGTCCACAGGGGGAGACAAAGGGCACTCCGCTGCCTTGGTGGGGGCCCTCACTTGTAGGGGACACGTCCAGTCCAAAGGCGAGTGGAGGGAGTGGGGTGGGGCCCCACTTGCAGACACGTCCAGCCCAAAGGTGAGTGGAGGGAGTGGGGTGGGGCCCCACTTGTAGGAGACACGTCCAGTCCAAAGGCCGAGTGGAGACAGACGGTCGTGAGACGGTTCCCCACGCTCAGTCCGCACAGAAGGAGTCAGACTCCTCCGACCAGGTCCCAGGACGGCGGAAAGTGTGCCGAGTGGGAAAGACGCCTGAGACCACAGACGTCAGAAAAGGACCTTGTCCGCCAGTCTCTGTGCCGGAGGCCAGCCCGAGGCAGAGGTAGTCCTGTCGTCCCGCTTCGGCGGAGACGGGAGGAGGTGTACGTCATTTGTCCCTCTATACATGCACGGGTGCCGGACGTAGTCTAGGTCGTGAGCTCTACGATGGCCCCGCGGACCGGGCAGGACTTGAGGGGCAGACGGCGCCCCGAACCCCGTCGTGACTTATTGGGGGACGACGACGATCCAGTGAAGTCAGCACAGGCTGAGACACGCTGGGTATCTGCCGTCGGGTGGTCCGAGGGGCAGGGACCCCGGAATCATTACTCAATAGACCCTGAGAGAGTCCGACCGAGAAACAAAGGTCGTATCCGTACCCACTCTCTATGATACGGTAGTCGGGCCGTGTCTACAGGGGCTGGACACAGGGGTGCAGCCTCGTGTCTTTCGACCCCACGGTCCCCAGTCCCTCTGGTCCTTCCCACGTCCCTTCGCTCGGGTCTCGTCGCCAGTCCGTCGCCCGGGACGGCGGACCTGTCGCTCTCCGGGACGGGTCGAAACGTCCCCGCTCGACCCGGACGACTGGCGTTTCAGACACGAGACGACCCACAGGCCGTCCGTGGCACGGCAGCGCAGACGGGGAACCCGGGGTGTCGTCGGACCGGTACAGGTCGAGGGACAGGGTACACCCACCGGCCTCGCGACCTCCCTTCCGTGACGCACGGGTCGTGTACCCGGTCACCCACCGGTCTCCGAGTCGGGTAGGTGTGGCCCTTCAGAACGCGGACGACTCCCTCCGTCCGGGGACCCCAGTCCGACCGTAGGGAGGAGAACGAAACGGAAGGTCCGGGCGACGGGTCGCCCGACACTAAGGAGCCCGTGGACGACACCGTGACCGCCGGCTCGCCCGGACGTCAGGACGTCCCCTGAGGTCTGGCACTTGTCGCATCCCCGTCAACGTGAATCGCAAAGGATTTACTAAGTACCTTCGTGAGGATGTCACAAATATGATTGGATCTTCATCCGTCCAGTACTGGTGTGTGCCCTCGAAGGTCCTACAGTCAAAGGAAGGTCTAAGACTGCGCACGAAACAAAGTTCCACGCACGAGGCACGACCCCTCTGCCCGGGGACCGACCGTGCCACGGCACGTCCAGCACAACGACCTGAGGCGACCGCACTTCCCAAAGTGGCTAAGGGCCACAGAGAAGTGTGTGTCGCTCCGGCCCAAACGCCTTGGCTCTCGGTCAAATTTCCATGAAAACAAACATGAAGAAATTCTGTTTGTTTGTTTTCATCCTTTCCGGACTGAATACAGTTTCGTCACAGACGACAAAGTAGCTGCCCGGACGTCCCGAACGAACCCCTGTCACCGGTGCAGGGCAGTAGACACGTAGGCCGCGGACGTGAACACGAACCGTGGTTTTGGACGACTCACTCACCGAGAGGACGACGCGACAAGTTCGACCTTCGTCGTCCGCCGCAAAGAGGACGGCGGGGAAAAGAACAGGACTGAGACTCGGCACAAAAAGAGATCCCTCCCCGTGAAAAGAGACACACACAGTACTTGACACACACGAAGGACACACCCAAGACAGGAAACTCTACACACTCGACGTGGTCGGGTCACCGTGGTTCTCTCTCTCCCCCCTTCGGCTGAGGGTGGACTCGGGCCGGCAGAGTCCGGGGGGTCCATCCCCCTTCGGTTGAGGGTGGACTCGGACCGGCAGAGCCCGGGGGGTCCTTCCCCCTTCGGTTGAGGGTGGACTCGGGCCGGCAGAGTCCCGGGGGATCCTTCCCCCTTCGGTTGAGGGTGGACTCGGGTCGTAGAGCCTCGGGGGGTCCTTCCCCCTTCGGTTGAGGGTGGACTCGGGCCGTAGAGCCCCGGGGGGTCCATCCCCCTTCGGCTGAGGGTGGACTCGGGCCGGCAGAGCCCGGGGGGTCCTTCCCCCTTCGGATGAGGGTGGACTCGGGCCGGCAGAGCCCCGGGGGATCCTTCCCCCTTCGGTTGAGGGTGGACTCGGGTCGTAGAGCCCCGGGGGGTCCATCCCCCTTCGGCTGAGGGTGGACTCGGGCCGGCAGAGCCCGGGGGGTCCTTCCCCCTTCGGCTGAGGGTGGACTCGGGCCGGCAGAGTCCCGGGGGATCCTTCCCCCTTCGGTTGAGGGTGGACTCGGGTCGCAGAGCCCGGGGGGTCCTTCCCCCTTCGGCTGAGGGTGGACTCGGGCCGACAGAGCCCGGGAGGTCCTTCCCCCTTCGGCTGAGGGTGGACTCGGGTCGGCAGAGCCTGGGGGGTCCTTCCAGTGCCCGTTCCCACTGCACAAATGCCCTGTGGCCACGACCGAGAAGGAACGGGTGGAAAGGATGAGACCAGACTCATCTCAGGGTTGAGGTCTACGTTCAGTGCCCCCGTGTACCTCCCGGTGGCGACAGGTGGAGGACCCGACACCCTCGGACCAGGTCCCGCCCACAGGACCACCCCCGAGCTCCGGTACCTCCTGCGACGCACCTCTCTGCCACCGCACTCCCGGGTCTCGTCTGTCGCACGTCCGTGCTAGAGAACCGAGAGACGAGACACAATCACTCCTGAAGGCCACGGTGCAAGTCATGCTCGTCATTTTTCCCCTGCAGGGACGTAATAAGTCCTCGAATCTCCTTTTCGCACATCAAAGAGTGGTAATTAATCCAGTGAATGGTCATCAGTGCATACCTACACTCTTAACCTGACACTTCTTTCGACTCGTGGCTTCTTAACTACACAAACTTGACACCACAACCTCTTCTGTGAACTCTCAGGGAAACTGACGTTCCTCTAGGTTGGTCAAGTAAGATTTCCTCTAGTCAGGACCCACAACAAGAAACCTTCCTTACTACGATTTCGACTTTGAGGTTATGAAACCGGTGGAGTACGTTTCTCAACTCAGTGACCTTTTCTGAGACTACGACCCTCCCTAACCCCCGTCCTCCTCTCCCCTGCTGTCTCCTACTCTACAGACCTACCGTAGTGCCTGAGGTACCTGCACTCAGACTCACTTGAGGCCTTAAACCACTACCTGTCCCTCAGGACCGCACGACGCTAAGTACCCCAGCGTTTCTCAGCCTGTGCTGACTCGCTGACTTGACTTGACTCGACTCGACATTCAAAAGCATCTGCAAGAAATAGTTTGACCCCGGCAAAAGGAGATGACAAGTAAACGACTCTCAAAATTAGTACTTACCTACAATGTAAAACCGTTTACGAAAAAGACAAGGAGACCTAAATAGTACACTAAGAAGAGCAAATCGAACAAACTGTACTACGCAATGTACCTAAAAATTTGCGACTTGGTCGGAACGTGTGGGCCTTACTCAGGGTGAGCCAGTACCACCTGTTAAAGAGAATATGTGACAATCTAGACTGAAGACTAAAAAACCATATAAGCTAAATCAGCCTAGACTGAACGATTAAAACGGCTCCTAAAAACATAGACACAAGTAGTCGGTACAACTAGACATCAAGAACAAAGAATACTATCACAGACCAAACCTATGTACCCGTCACGACCGGAGTATCTTATTTAATCCTTCGTAGAAGAGGTGAAGATAAAAGGCCTTCTTTGACATCTCTTAACCATGGAGAAGAAGGAGTCACAAGATATCTTGAGTGGTCACGGTGGCAGACTCGGACCGCGTAAGACAAAACCTTTCAATAATGAATAATTGAATTGAAGAATTTATCTACAACCGGATAAGTGTCTCCCAGGTGCTCACAGGACAAGACCTCGTCCCACCACCGGAGACGATAAAAAGAGTGACACTCTCGGAGGTGTGCAAACCCCGCATCGACACCCGTCCTCCACTGCCGGTCGGGAGGACACCAGCAGCAGACGCTGTGTGCGAAATGGCTCCCTCGACCCTGGGTAAGCTCTTGGTCGTAGTGACACGCGAAGCGGTCCTTTACTTCCCCGACAGGAGGGACGAAGCCCTTGTGGGCACCCAAGGGCCGACACGAGCCCCGCCCAAGGGCCGACGCGAGCCGCCGCCGGCTGTCTGACTGAGGCGCAACCGAGACGAAGGTCCGAGGTACCAGGGGAAAAGGTACGCCTAGGACGTGCGCCTCGAGGTCGTCATGGACCCCTTGGGGGTCCTCAGGGACCTGGCCGAGGTGTCCCACTTCCGGCAGACGTCGTTCCATTCGAGGCGAGGCCGACCCGGCGGGGGACGGGCGGACCACCTCGCGAGTGGGACTACGGACGGGAGTGTCGTGTGACAGGGGTGGGGGTAGGGGCGCAGGGGGAGGTCCTTCCGTCCACCGGCTCGAGGAACACCGGGACGACGAGCGAGAAGGACGACTTCGACAAGACCCCCTACCACCCACCCAAGACCGTTTCGAGCTCCGAACTTTGGGACGAAGGACCACGGCAGTCATTTACTTTTCGTCTTCACAAAGGAGAGCACATTTCAGTGTGGGCACTTGTACACGACGTCTTCGCAAAGGAGAGCACATCTTTGCTGTGGGCACTCGCACACGGGCCCGACGGCCGGCGGGCGTGCGGACGCCTCCGAGGCCCGCGGACGAGGTACAGGGCGTCCGCGACGTCGGCCTAAATTCCTCTATTCCGACCTTCGCGACGTCTCACTTGCGTTTAGTGTGAGTACTGCTGAGGCAGTACTGCTACACCGTCGACGGCAAGCATAAAGACCGAGGCTTCCGTCGACTCCAAGTTGCGACGTAGGGCCCAACAAGAACCGACATTTCGTTGTCAGTGCACCGTCCGCAGCTCGCCGCAGTCGTCTAGTCCGACGAGGGGACTCGCGACCCCGCCTCTACAGACCGAACCCCAGAGGGGCCGAGGTCGGGGGACGGGCGGGGGACGGTCGACCGGGTCCACGTCACGAGAACCTCCCACCCCCGAAAGCCTCGACACTGACACTCGTCAATCCTCACCGCTGCAAACTGTCTAAGCATTTTACCCCAATAAACATGGACGACTTGAGGAGGCCAGGGGTCAACGAGAACCACCTGCGAAGACCTCGAGGACCCACCAGGAGACCCAAGGGTCTTCCTTCACTCCCGACCAAATGGAACAGTAACTTCAAAGAGTGAGACTCGACTGACCCTTCTCACAACAAAGTTTCATATTACGAGCGGCCCGTGTAGTTGTCCGGCACCAACCTCCCTGAAGCCTCGGTCCGTCTGAGAAGGATCGCCCTACTGACCGGGAACCTTCGGAACTCACGGAGCACAGTCCTCCTCCTTATAGGGGTCAGAGGAGATCCGACGGCACCTCAGTCTACTACCTACGCCTGGTCGTGAACCGAGGACCCTCACGAATTACGAGGAAGTCACCGGACCCCGCGGAGGTTCTTCGGAGAAGAGTGAAACTTTTCGGAGAAAAGGTCTTCAGACCTTCTCTGACCATCCAGACCCTTCCAGGATCTTACGAGGTCCCCTTAGATTCGGGGAGACACCTGAGTCACCCAGTAATCACTCAGCAGTCCCGGTCGCGGGTCCCCAGACTCCTGACCTGTGAAGTATGTATTTGGGTCAGGAATCTGGTAGGGGTGGGCGTCGGGCCCTCTCCGACTGGAAAAAGAGGACCTGTCTTGGCTGTTCGCGGTCGGAGGACCCGGGACCCGAAGGGAGGCGACGACAGGCACCACGACTCCCACGGACAGGGCGGGTCCTGGTCGGGTCCTACTCGACCTGGGACCCGCCCCCGCTCCACCAGTCCAAGGCACGTCGGAGAGTCGAGACCAGTGCGGTCGGGGCGGGCGTCCCACCTCCTGGTAGAGGGTCTGGGTGTACAAGAGGACTCAGGAGGGCGGAGTGGAGGTCCGTCGTAGAAGTGAAAAGTCTCGGTGACAATGAAGCCGTGACGTCGACGAAACCCTCGACACACGAGACCGGACCTCGACCCCACCCCGACTGGACGGGGGGTGGTCGTGGAGGGTCCGACTCGCGTGACCCACGTCGGGCGGACCCACCAAGACCCTCCGTCTCCGAGTGCCGGAGGCTGGGTGTGGGCAATGACGCGGAACGCCCGGGTGGCCTCGGACGGGCCGGGAACCCGACCCTCTCGGTCCGGGGACGAGGGGAAGGAGCCGCAGAGGTCGGAACGAAACATTGACAGGGGACGGTCCCAGGTCGGGGTCACCTAGGTCCCTTAAACTTCGCCCCTGTCGCAGCCGTTAAACTATTAATAAGTCTCTATATTTCTCTCTAATCCCTTCTTATTACATCACCTCTTTTATTACCCCTTTTCTCCGACATAAGGAACCAAATGTGCTCTTCGGTTATTTCAGAGTTCTGTTCTCTGAACGTGGCAGATGCACTCCGGCGTCCGCGGAAGGGCCAGAGGGCTTCCTCACCTCTGCGTTTCGCGGAGGGGCAAGTCCAGAATCTTCGGGTCCGTTTTAATCATCTGTTTCGTTCGGAGACACAAGGTCTACCCTTAAGTCGGACTTTTCCTCTCCCTCTCTTCTCTGTTGTGCCCCTTTGGTCAGAAAGGTCCTTGACCAGGTTGAGAAATAAAAAGTCCTTTCGAAAAATATGTATCTCTAGTTACCGATTATGTTTCAGTACGCCCCAGTTGTCCGGACTGGAAATAGCTCTGGTCCGTGAGAAATACGTACGTATGTTTCCAGAATCCACCGAAATGTAGTAGAAGACCGGTCCCCGGACGATTGTAAAATACCGGAAAAGAAAGACTATTGTCAGCCAGTTGGTCTTTTGAATAAAAAAGGTTCCCACTAAAAAGAATTTGGTCCGCGGTGGGAGGTTTCCGTGGTCTATTTCAACGAAAGGACTGTCCCGTTTCCACGTTACCCAATGTTAGTTCTTTTCTTAAATGATCGAATTCCAGATTGCACTAATTATAGTTTCCAGTGATGAATAAAAAGGTATACGGTCAATATAGTTAATTACATATATTCCCCGTTCCCTAGACCTCTGAATCGTCGTTTATAACCGAGTTATTACTTTGGGAGGTGGCCATATAAAGATTGTTGGGTGACTATGATGTGATTATTAAATATTGAAGAGTTTTCTGAGACATAAACCTTTCAAGTTTTGTAGAGCACGGAGAATGCCAACCCTCCGACACTTGTTAATGCACACTAACATTCTCCGGCCTGTTTGAACAGTGCGTCCGATCTCTCGGCAGTCTCTCCAAAACCTGACTTTGTGCGAACAAGGCGGGTCCTCTGAATAATGGACCTCGAGGTTCAATTGAGGAAAGTCTCCTTCCGCCACCCCCTGTCGGGGGAATTTACAGTCTTCTCATCCACCTTTCGTCTTGCGTCCTTTCGTCCGTCTGAGACCAAAACCCCCATCTACGAGCTCTTTCAGCCCCCCTTGGGGACTCCGGACTAGCGCGGAAATGCAAACAGTCCGGGGGAAGGGGTCCTGGCAACGGTGCCCGCCCTAAGGGGTACGACCGAGGGCCGTCAGGGGAGAGTCACCCGGTAGTTCTGACGACAAGGACCAGTCCTCAGCCGACTATTCATCGACCTTTACACCGGACCAAACCTGGTTGATCGAGTAGAAACGTCGACAATGTGAACACTGTGTCCACACAGGGCTCGTCAGTGCCATCCTGTCCGGAAACACAAGTGCCGTGCAGCAGGAGGAGGACCACACTTCGCGTCGGGGAACTCCCGCTCCTCCGGGTCACCGGGTAGGACCCGTGTCCCTGCTCCGGTCCCTCTCGGACCTCGTCGACGAAACGACCGCCGCTCGAAGGGGAGACCCCACTCGGCGCCTCCCGTCCCACTCGGCGCCTCCCGTACCACTCGGCGTCTCGCTCCCACAGAGACGTCTCGTGCACGGATTTCGCGCAGCAGTGTCTCGGTCCTCGGGAGGCGGACAGAGGACAATTGTGCCCAAGTGAAAGGAGGGGTCGTCTGTCGCAAGTGACGACCGTCGAAACAGGAGGAGAAAGACGGCGGCACTCCTAGGTGGGAAACGGGTCTAGGGGCCCCGTCGTCGAAGGAAAGAAGGTCCCCTTGTCAGTGTTTTCTTCACTGAGTCCCGGTACTCGGTTTGTCCTTTTCGCCACGTTTCATTGTCTACGAGTCTTGAATTCGCTATCTAACTGTGTCCCGGCGCGCCGGGTCTGCGGGACCTCCTCGCTCTGACTACGAAGTGTCCTCACTCTTTAGCAGGAGAACCCAGGGCATGGACCTCGAAGGGTCTGTCTCGAGGCGCACAGCCCGAGGAGTCCGCGAGACGCCCGTAACAGTCGGGATTGGGAGGAACTCGGTCTCCCGGTGGCGAGAGAGACGGCAGGCGGGGCACGCACGGCTCGCCGCTACGGAATGAGCACAGGGGCCCTTTGGGAGGAGCCGTCTCTTTGGACGACGAGGACCTCGTAGAGTCGTCTCGCGGGTCTCCGTCTGAATGAGGACAGGAACGCACAGGGCGTCTAGGACCGGTTGGACCTCGTCCCGGACCGCCTCCTGCCCCGGTGCGCGTCGTAGCGCGTCCTCTTGTCCGTTCCAGTCACGGCGGGCGCAGGGGCCGCCCGACCGGGGCGGACGAGGCCCAGCGTCGGAGGTAGGCGGAGTGAGTGGGAGAGGGCGCGCGCAGAGGAGCGACGAAAGGAGGACCTTGCTCGTAGGAAAGATCCTCCAAGAATGGAGTCTCAACGAGGAACCAGGGCCGTCGTCCTCCTCCCAGGAGGGCCCCGGACCGGACGGGGTCGGAGAGGCGGGAGGGTGGGGTGCAGAGGAGGGGGCGGTCGGGAGTCTCGGGCCGCTCCGTCGACCAAATCATTGGCTACGAAGGTGTATTCGCCCACCCTGTGGGTCCGGAGCCCGTCCGTCCGACGACAGTGGTCTCGACGCCACGACTGTGGGTGCACATTGACGGGTGTCGGGGTATCACCCCTCGGGGAGGACAGGTGTTGGGAGGCCCCGCCGGGACGATGTGCTGCCCGAGCAGAGGACCAGGTCAGTCCGAGACAGGGGGACTTCGACCCGCCGGCAGCTCTCGTGTCGGGCTCCTCACACGGTTCGCCGCGTCCTTCGGCACCGGTCCCGTCCCGGTGTCTGCACCCCCGAGGTAGGCAGCCACCGACCCGACGACCGGTGCAGGGGCCCGCGAGTGGGGAGGAGAGAACGTCGGAGGCACGTCGACACCGCCAGGGCGGACCCGGCCCACTGCACGAGGTACCGGTTGACGGACGACGAGTACTTCCATGGTAAAGGGTCTCCACCCCTCGGGGTCCGGGAGCCTCCCCCTCCCGGGGGTACACCGGACGTTCGTCTCCCCGGTCGCCGTGCGGACCCCAGGTGCACGAAGTCAAAGATGATTCGGGGCGTCTGAGCCCAGACTTGCCCCGAGGACTTCAGGAGCACGAGACACGAGGGGCCCAAGGGTTGGGACACGAGCGGTTCCCCCAGGGGAACGAGACTGAGGCGGACGATAGACACGAGAACCTTGGGTCGTGTCTTGGTTGTGCCGCGAAGTCTTCACGGACATGATGTTTACGCCAAATTACACTTTAAAATCTACTAAGAAAGCACAAGAACTCAATTTTTGCTCACTTCGTAGAACGCCAGTGTCGGAACCGTGTGCACGTAGGTCGACGGTGGAGCCCGTTCGGGCAAATCTGTCGTCGCACTCCGGCACCACGGCTCGGTCGGAGCGCCCACCCCCCGTCACCCGAGACCGTAGTCAAGACGGCCCACTGGACTGTCAGCGAATGGAAAAACTACTACTCGACAGGTAGGCATACGGAGTCGGGGTTTGCAGGCGGGCCTTACGACAGTCCGTCTCGCCGGGCTCAGTGCCGGATCTGCAGGGGGTCGGGGCTCTGTCCAGTGGGACGGGAGGGGTCGGGACACGCGACCGGCGAGTACCGTGGTAGTCCGGCGCCGACGGGCTGGTCTCACCTGCCGTGAGAGGGACCTCTCGAGTCACGTCGATTACAGGGACTTCCCCGTCGCATAGGAGTGGGTCGTCCCCCGACAGAGATCCTTGCCGGAGGCCGGCTGTCGTCGAGACCAGTCCCGAGACCCAGTGCCCGCCGACCAGAGGACCCTCGTGTGGACTCGGGTCGCGACGTCGGCGGGGTCCCAAGGGCAGGTTCTGACTCCCCGGGCCCCGGTGGCGTGGGGGTCCTATTCCGGGAGCGGGTGACGTGCGAGAGTACCTGTGCCCGTGAATGTGCACACCCCGTACCCGTCGCCCACACCGGCCGAGGGGTGTCCGTGGCCCCCAGGTCAAGTAAGGTCACTCGAAGTGAGTTTCCACGGTCCGACCGCCCAGACGCGGACCAAAAGGACACCTCGTAGGGGCCAGTAGATTGCGGGGTCAGTCGTCTGATCGCTGACGTCAGGGGTAGACGCACTCCTGCCTCCACCTCCGTTCATTTCTCTCTCTTCATGGAAGTCCCCAAACTGTCTGGCACCTCCGGACACCAGACGCTGGAGTGGGCAGTTCTCTATCGCTCGACAACCGTGCTCGGGGCCTGCCGCAGGTGTCTGTCCTATCCGGCGGACGGCAGGCTCGAACCCGGGGTCCCGGACTGTCTTCGTCCTTTTTCAACCAGGCCCACTTTACGATCAACGACGAGCCACCTACCTTCCTCTTTCTGGGGGTCCGGTTCGCGTGTCGGTCTGGGGCCCTCTCCTCCCGAGACCCCTGGCCCCGGTACGGGTCTGGGGCCTCGGCCCGGGCGACCCGGCAGGCGGGGGGAGGACCACCCACGACACAGGGGAGAGTGCTCCAGACACACAAGGTACACGCGCCTCGCCCTAGAGGACTGAGAGTTCACAAGGGCGTCCTGATGCACGACCGGCACCTGCGCATGGCGCGCCAGCAGGTCAAGGTGGGTCTCGTCCTCGGCGTCCACGACTCGACGTAGCCGGCGTAGAAGGACGTCCACGCTCCCTGACCCCCCAGCCCCGACGTGGAGTCGTGCTCAGGACATCCATGACTCATAGTTCGGAGGTCGAAGCTACACTACCCCTCCGGTCAACGATGTACACTTACATGCATCTAAAGGTAGTCCGTCGCGTCTCTACCCACTGACTCCGTAACGGGACAACGTCATCTTCGCACAACTGCGCTCCTGGACCGGTGGCACCCGAGGAGAGGGAGGGGTTTGGGGGGTCCCGGGGAGCGCGGGAGGAGGGGCGCCTCCTCCCTCTTCGTCCACACCCTCGTAGAAGTCAAGGGTGGTGGCTTTGTGCGTCCCGACGCGAGGCCCCCGCCCGGGTCGAGAAACGTCGACGACAACCAGACCCAAACACGTACGTACACACACACGCATGTACACACATGTGCACACATGCGTGCATGTACACACGCGCGTACGCACACACGCATGTACACACACGCACACACACACACACGCACACACATGGGTGACAAGAGTCGTCGTGAATCATAGACAAAAGACAGAAGTATCTTCATCGAACGAGAAAGAGAGAGACAAGAGTCTATTAACATCTTAATAGACAAAGACCTTCTACACTTATGGACTGAGTTTCTCCGGACTCGGTGTGAGGACCCCAAACACCCTGTTGAATAATTGTCGAAATCACAAGGTACACACCCCCTCCAAAGAAGAGACAAAGGCCCTAGTTAAAACCGTTAAAGTCAAGTCAAGTCAGTGAGTCAGTACAGGTTGAGAAACGCTGGGGTACTTAGTGTCGTGCGGTCCGGAGGGACAGGTAGTGGTTGAGGGTCTCAAGTGAGTCTGAGTGTCGGTAGCTCAGCCACTACGGTAGGTCGGTAGAGTAGGAGACAACAGGGGAAGAGGAGGACGGGGGTTAGGGAGGGTCGTAGTCTCAGAAAAGGTTACTCAGTTGAGAAGCGTAGTCCACCGGTTTCATGACCTCGAAGTCGAAATCGTAGTAAGAAAGGTTTCTTGTGGGTCCCAACTAGAGGAAGTCTTACCTGACCAACCTAGAGGAACGTCAGGTTCCCTGAGAGTTCTCAGAAGAGGTTGTGGTGTCAAGTCTTCGTAGTTAAGACGCCGCGAGTCGAAAGAAGTGAATCTCACAGTTTTATTTCTAGCGTACAGACGAGGTACACGAGTGTACGTAGACGAATCTCAAGACACTTCGTCAGGAGAAAGTATTAGTGAAACCGAAGTAGAATGGACTCCAGTAAAGACAATATAGACATTAAGATAAAATGAATGCCAAAGAAAAGGAACTAATCAAGAAGGTGAATAATAGAGTACAAAAAAGAAGTTTATTGATCAAACCCAAACAAATAAACGAATGATCTGTATAGTGTCATGAAAAATAATATAACGGAAAAATTAACGGAAAAATATATTAAATTAGTGAGTGAAAGACTGTGCACCTGTCTACAACTGTAGGACGAGGCAGGATTTACCGAAAAAGAAAAACAAAAAATTACCTTTTACTGTCAATCATTCACCGAGGTCTCAAGGCGGCACGGACGACAGATTAGAACAGACGTCGTAGGAGTGGACCGCAACCCCTCGACAGACACACCCACACCTAAATCGCAAACAGTGGACTTAACTGACGAAGTAAAAAAGTTTCGTCTAACCTCTGTATTTTTGTCGACTTTTCATGAAAGTTCTGCATCTCTTTCATTGTGTCTTTGACCTACCTGATGTCCCGTTTCAGTGCCAAAACTACTTGTCCACACATAACGACGAGACACAAAACGTCGAAATGACTCTACATTCATTCTCGTATCACGTCCAAATGCCACACTTGTCCTTGCTGGACCAAAGGTACGTAACACTCTACTACGGGTGTCTTGTCTCTCGTGAGTAGTAGAGTGTATCTGTGTTTCAATTTCTGCCCTGCGTGGGTTGCAGTGTGCGTTGTGCGTCGCCACAACTACCGTAAGCGCCACGACTCGCGGACAAGTGCGCCTCGAAACATGGAAGCCGGGCGGAAGTAGGTCGGGGACGGGAGGAGGGGACCATCGGTGTCTACCTTGGAAAGAGACACTCAAACAAAGCTCACAGCGACTGGACTTTGTGGTAGGCAAGGACAATGTGTCGTATCACTGGACTACAAAGAGAGAGAAAGTGTGACTAGTCCTACTGATCAGATCAGTACCAGACAGACGGGCGTTTCTATTCCGCAATAATGTCTGACGTAAGGGGCGCGGGAGGGGTGCTCCAACGTGAAGCACCTCGACGGGGGAGTCACAGGGGCGGTGTGTGGGCGGACGTAGACTGAAGACCTAGTAGGAAGGGCACAGCGAATAAACGTCTCGAAAGGAAGTGGAGCCAGTCTTATTGAAGCGGCTTCGCGTGTCCAAGAAGTGCCTCTAGGACTCCCACCTGGGCAGCTTACGTCACCATTCTACGGGGCCCGTCTCCACCGCGTAGGCGACCACAGTCCGTGGGAGGTCCCGACCCCCCGGGACCCGGTGGGCGTGTGTGGGTGGGTCGGGACGGGACGGGGGGGTCCGGTCGTTGTTGCGTCGACACACGGACGACATGGACCCGGCGGAGTTCCTGAGCGACGCCGTCGACCTCCGGTACCGGGCCGCCCTGGGCGCCGTCGTGGACGTGCTCTCGCACGAGAAGTTGGACTGGTGGTACATGCTCGACCTCAGCAGCGCGTCGGACGTCTTCTTCGTCCGAGACGACCTCCGGCACCGGCCGTGCCTCCCGCTGACGAAGTTGTGCGTCACGGAGTTCGACCGGATCGCGGGGGCGCGTGTGGGGCCGGGAGGGCGGGCCACAGACGGGTGGGGGAGGAGGTAGTCCGTCCGACGTCTGTGCCCCACGTGTGCGTGTCCCCGGCCCCCGTGGGCCCCGGTGAGGATCGTCGGAGTCCCCTCTCGACTGGCGCATTGTGTGTGTCAAGAGCGGGCTCGGTCTCGCAAGATCTCTAAGCATCTAGTCCCTCTCCCGGGCAAGGGGACGGGGTCTCGACGTCGAGGTGCGACGAGGGAACCCCGGAAAAGGTCGGAGACGCCTCGGGGAGCCTCTTCAGACCACGGCCCCCTCGCCTAGGTAAGAAGCAGGACGCACAAAGGTCGTGTCCCCGCCCCCGCTCCTGTCCCTAGACGCACACGTCACCCCGGTCCTGTCCCCAGTGACGAGAGTCGAGACCCCCAGCGACAGACGAAGGCATGAATGTGGCAGTGAGGACGGTAATTTCACAGATTGCGTGGACTAAGTTCTTGGGACCGTCCCCGGGAAATTCAATGGCTCGAGACGATCATGCAAAATTTCGTCTCAAGTGAGTTCTAAGACTATATTTGCACATAACGTATTTCGTCTCGGTTCGACATAAAGATCAATAAAGGTACCATTTGTGTGTTTACGCCGTAGAGGACCCGTCTGCCAGAGTCGTCAGCAACTTTGTCTGATCAATGGGACACTTTACCCTCTCTGTCCTCGCCGGCGGTGTTCCTGGCCCGGACGTGGAGGTCTCTCTCACTCCCCGCGGAGGCCGGGTCCGTCCCTCCCCTGGGGGTGGGGTGGGGGTGGGTCTCGCAGGCGTCGGAGACCCGAGTGGGAACCCCAGACGGACGAAGTGTGGGACAAAAGGACATTCAAAGATATGGTTTACGTAGTTCATGACAATCGGACGGAAGGCCCTCCCCCCCAGGGTCGGGTCCCCTCTGGGTGTGGGGCACGAGGGGCTAGGGTCTAGGTCCGGAGTTGACGTGTAGTGTGTGGGTCCTCCGTGGGGTTTTGGACGAGGGGGCCTTAGAGGGGTTTGGGGTCGTACCGAGAGACGTCTCTACCCGGAGGTTCCTCCACAGGTCCACCCTACCTCAGGGTTCCCAGCCGTGTGTCCCTGCGTGTCCTCTCCTGGACCGTTCCTCGCTCCGGGTCCCTGGTGGGACGTCGGGGTCGGGGGTCCGGTGCTGTCCAGTCGTAGACAACGACTTCGACAACAGACGCCCCGAGTAGTGGGCTCGACTCTGTGGGTGTGGGGACCCCCGACACGACGAGTGGGGGGCGTCGACAGCCCCTCGGAACACCCTTGTGTACGAGTGTGCACACACTCGTCTTTTTGGTACCTCGTAAATACCTTTTATTTGACCGTTGCCTCAGTCTTTAACACTATTATCCCACAAAGGTAAGTAGTGGTGCGTAAGGACCCCCCGCAAGTGTGTTCTGGTACAGCAAATTTTTCAATTACTGGACCTTTTCAGGAGTTTACACACAAATGTGCTGTGTATACAATTATCTTTTCCGACGTCTGGTTATGAACTACAATTTGATGTCAGTATCCTTCCTACCCGACTTTGCGTAAAGATAAAAGGGAAAATACGAATACAAAGATGTATTACACACACACACAATATTGGTCACCCTTTTTCAGTGGCTTTGACCATTTACAAAACGGAAATTTTTTATTCGTCACTAAATCTCTTCCATCACTTTCACACGGTACGGGCATCGACTCCTCACGTGTGTCACCGATGGTCCCTCTGGGTTCATACGTACTCACACCCGCACGGGCGCGGAGGTCCACAGTCCCAATCCCTACACACACGAGACTTTACGGCAAGTACAAATTTTACTTTATCTATACAACGACTGACACTTAGAAATTACCCTTTCTAATCGCTAGAGAAGTTCTTTGAATCTATGGTTCCCTTGTAAAGTGCGTTTCTACCCGTGTTATTTCCTGTCTTGACCCTACCTGGATTGTCTTCGTCTTCTATAATTCTCCACCGTTCTTTTGTGTCTTCTTGACACGTTTTTTTTAGAAGTACTGGGTCTATTAGTGTTACCACACTAGTGAGTGGATCTCGGTCTGTAGGACCTTACGTTTCAGTTCACCCTGAATCCTTCGTAGTGATGCTTGTTTCGATCACCTCCATTACCTTAAGGTCACCTCGATAAAGTTTGGGATTTTCTACTACGACACTTTCACGACGTGAGTTATCGGTCGTTTAAACCTTTTGAGTCGTCACCGGTGTCCTGACCTTTGTCAGGGTTTCTTTCCGTCACGGTTTCTTACGAGTTTGATGGCGTGCTAACGTGAGTAGAGTGTACGATCATTTCATTACGAGTTTTAAGAGGTTCGGTCCGAAGTTGTCAGGTCTACAAGTTCGACCTAAATCTTTTCCGTCTCCTTGATTTCTAGTTTAACGGTTGTAGGCGACCTAGTAGTTTTGTTCTCTCAAGGTCTTTTTGTAGACGAAGTAGCTGGTGTGATTTCGGAAACACACCTAGTGTTGTTTGACACCCTTTAAGAAGTTCTCTGTCCTTATGGTTTGGTGGACTGGACGGAGAACTTTTTGGACATATGTCCAGTTCTTCGTTGTCAGTCTTGGCCTGTGCCTTGTTGTCTGACCAAGGTTTAATCCTTTCCTCATGTAGTTCCGATATATAAAAGTGGGACGAATAAATTCAATATACGTCTCCTGTAGTACACTTTAAGGTCCCACCTACCTCGTGTCGACCTTAGTTCTAACGGCCCTCTTTACAGTTATTGGAGTCTATACGTCCACTGTGGTGGGAATACCGTCTTTCACTTCTCCTTGATTTCTCGGAGAACTACTTTCACTTTCTCCTCTCACTTTTCGACCGAATTTTGTTGTAAGTCTTTTGATTATAGTACCGTAGGCCAGGGTAGTGCAGTACCGTTTATCTACCTTTTGTCACTGTCTGAAATAACACCCCCGAGGTTTTAGTGACGTCAACCACTGATGTCGGTACTTTAATTTTCTGTGAACGAGGAACCTTCTTTTCGATACTGGTTGGACCTGTCGTATAAGTTTTCGTCTCTGCAATGAAACGGTTGTTTCGATACCAAAAAGGTCACCAGTACATACCTACACTCTCGACCTGACATCTCTTTCGACTAATGGTTTCTCAACTACGAAAACTTGACACCACAACCTCCTCTGAGAACTCTCAGGGAACCTGTCGTTCCTCTAGGTTGGACAGGTAGGATTTCCTTAAGTTAGGACTTATAAGTAACCTTGCTGACTGCGACTTCGAATTCGAGGTTATGAATCCGGTGGACTACACTTCTTGACTCAGTAACCTTTTCTGGGACTACGACCCTTTCTAACTTCCGCCCTCCTCTTCCCCCGCTGTCTCCTACTCTACCAACCTACCGCAGTGGCTGAGTTACCTGTACTCAAACTCGTTCGAGGTCCTCAACCACTGCCTGTCCCTCCGGACCACACGACGTCGGGCACCCCAGCATCTTAGTCTGTCCTGACTCGCTGACTTGTCGTTGTGCTTGTGACGTCTATGTGCACTAGAAAAGTACCCACCACCACCACCACCAAAGAACCGACGCGACCCAGAGGGAACGGTGCGCACCAGAAAGAGATCAACGTCAGCACCCCCGAAGAGCACCAACACCGGAGAAGGAACGGGTCGTGGCCGAGATCCGAGTGTCAAGAGTCATCAGCACCGTCGGTACCAATCGACGGGACGACGCACACCTTAGAAGGGACTCGTCTCTGACCTCGGAGCAACGGCCGTAACCGTCCGTCTAAGAATTGGTCATCTGGTGGCCCCTTCGGTAGACATCTATGTGCAAACGTCTTGACCTCTGTTTGTGTACGCCTCGGAGCACCGAGTCTCACTGACGGTCGCCGTGCCCGCGGCCCCCGACAAATTCCTGTTCCTATGGGAGACGGTGGAACCGGACCGTACCTGTCGCTCCGGTCGTCAGGACTCTCGTAGTTCGTTTCTCGACGACACCCGCCCCCCCTCCGGTCCCCCGGTCGGGTGTCCGTCCCGAGGTACGGGTCGTCCCCACCTCGTCCGGTAGGGGAGGGGAGGGGCCCATCTCCCGGAGACAGGGAGGTCTCCACTCCCGTCCCCCGAAGAACGTGTGGGGAGGTAGGGGTCGTGTGTAGTCCCGCCGTGGGTGGGGTGGGGGCGGACGGACGAGTGGTCGTCCGTCTGGGTCCGACAGGGGTCCCGATCCGGACCCGGTCCGCCCTTCCTGGGGGTCGGGCACTGGCGTAGGTCGGGTCGAACGACCACTGGTTCAGGAGAGTCGGCCAGAGTGCACATCCTCCTCTACCGGTTAAGTCCACAACCCTTAATACACGTTTAACCGGGAGGAACTTGGAGTCTGTTCAGATAATGGGTAATGTCTGCGTATTTATTTCGTCCATTTTATGCACGGTCGGAGGGGGACAGGTGCTGGGGGAGGATCTCTTTTACCTAGGGTGGAAAGGTCATTGACTAGTGTCTCGTAGAGCCTGGAGTCCCGGGAAGTAGGTCCTGGGACGACGTTAAACTCGTGGCAGGGGTGCAACTCGAGGGGGGTATGAAGGGTGGGTCAATGAGGTCTCTCGTCCCATGAACCGCCCACGTCCCGTTCTTCCCACTTCCACGGGGACCCACTGACGGTACGGCCCGTCGGAACACACCGACCACTCGTCCCACCCGAGCGGTACAACACTCAGAGGGTGAGCCCCAGGAGCTTCTTCCTGCACTGACCCCCAGTGGACGCATCCCCGCAGACCCCTGGTCCCCTGGACGTCCTCCAGCCCACCTCTCGACTCGTGAGCCTCGGAGCCCAGAGCGGACTCTTTACCCCCTACCCGACCCGAGTCGAACGACTGTGACGGTGTCGTCTGTGGGTGTCTACTCGTCGACCTGCACGGGGCTCAGGCGTGGAGTCAGGTCCGGTCGTCACGCGAAGGCCCGAGACGCTCCGACCGAGCCCCCCGAGGTCAGTGTCGGGGTGGGCCGGGAGTCCCACGGGTGCGCCGGAGACGGGGGACAGAGGAGAAGCCATTCCTGGGGCCCAGATCCAAGTCCCGGTGGGAGTGGCCCTCCTGGAGGGACCCTCGGCACACGTCAGTGTGGACGTTCCTGGGGTAAAGGTTCATTCCAGTCCAGGGCTCCGAGGTCGCTGCCCTCCGAAGACACAACCCGTGAGTCGGGCTCTGCGGACGACCGTCGCGAGTTCTACACCTTTGTCCGAACAAGGTGAGGTCCCAGGAGGGCCTGCGGGGGACCCTGGAGACGAGAGGCGCCTGGGGGTCCCACACGAAGACGGGCACACAGGGACACCCGGGGGGAGTCACCGGACGGAGTGGTCGGTCGGTAGCCCTAATCAATTGCCACCGCGTCCGGGGTTCTGTGCCCACACGGGCGTCTGACGGGCCTGACGTGACTACGCGGAGACGCCCCGAGGACGCAGGAGTCTACTCTGAGGCAGACCGGGGGCCTAAAGAACCTTGACAAACGTGTTTAGTTTGTTCGTAAACTTTGGACTTTTTATTTTACGTAAGTAATTTTAGGTCCTCCCCTTTGGTTTCCTACCCCCAAACTCATCCCCCGGAGGAAGGAATCTTTCCGTCCGGGGTAAGGTCTTCCCCGGCGTCCCGTGTACCCGGGGTCCGGTGGACCCACAGGAGGGCCAACGGTGGCGTGGGTTCTCGAGTCAAGTCAAGTCACCGAGTCAGCACCGGCTGAGACACTGGGGGACCTGTAGATTCTCCTACAAACCCTTTTGCGGAGGATTCCACCTCGGACCTCTTGTGGACCTTTGCGACACACTGTCGTATGAAGGGACGTGTAAACGTAGTCGTGCACGCCTACGTACGTGCGTGTGTGTGACGTGTGCGTGTGTGTACGCGAGCACGTGTGTGCGTTGAAGGGGGTGCGCACGTGTGTGAAGGGGGCGTGTGTGTGAAGGGGGCGTGTGTGTGTGTGTTTGAAGGGGTGTGTGTGTGTGAAGGGGGCGTGTGTGAAGGGGGAGTGTGTGTGCACGTGTGTACGTGTGTGAAGGGGGTGCTCGTGTGTATGTGTGAAGGGGGAGTGTGTGTGTGTACGTGTGTGAAGGGGGTGCGTGCGTGTGTGTACGTGTGAAGGGGGAGTGTGTGTGTACGTGTCTGTGAAGGGGGTGCGCGTGTGTGTGTACGTGTGAAGGGGGCGCGTGTGTGTACGTGTCTGTGAAGGGGGCACGTGTGTGTGTGTGTGAAGGGGGAGTGTGTGTGTGTACGTGTCTGTGTGTGAAGGGGGTGTGTGCGTGTGTGAACGTGTGAAGGGGAAGTGTGTGTGTGTACGTGTCTGTGAAGGGAGCGCGTGCGTGTGTACGTGTGAAGGGGGAGTGTGTGTGCACGTGTGTACGTGTGTGAAGGGGGTGCGCGTGTGTGTACGTGTCTTCGTGAAGGGGGCACGTGTGTGTGTGTGTNCGTGTGTGAAGGGGGTGCGCGTGTGTGTACGTGTCTTCGTGAAGGGGGCACGTGTGTGTGTGTGTGTGAAGGGGGAGTGTGTGTGTGTACGTGTCTGTGTGTGAAGGGGACGCGTGCGTGTGTGTGTGTGTGACGGGGACGTGTGTGTGTGCACGTGTGCACGTGTGTGAAGGGGGCGCACCTGTGTATGTGACGTGTACGCGTTTGTACGTGCGTGTGTGTGACGTGTGTGTGAAGGGGACGCGCACACGTGTGTGTGTGTGACGGGGACGTGTGTGCGCACGTACGTGTGTGTGTGAGGGGGGTGTGGACGTCGGCGTCGTGATCGCGACCACTACTTCAGGACTGCCACGACGGACACCAGAGATTAGTCCTCGCGACTAGTGGGGTGGGTCACCAGGCCTCGGGGGAACAGGTGGTCGCCACAGTCGAAGGACAGGCGTCCGGGGGTCGAGTGTCCGGGGGGGAGGTGGTGGGGCCCGTCACCAGAGTTCTCCTGGGCCGTCCCGGCGGCGGGGACGGGGCGCGGTGCACTCCTACGTCGGTCCTCCCCGGAGGGCCTTGGTCGGACGGCGGGGGTCCAGACGGCGCCTGTAGAGTCTGGGTCCCTCTACCCGAGGGGCTCGTTTCGTAGCCCGGTCAGAGAGTGGGACCTCCCTTCGACCTCAGATCTTGGAACACCCCGTAACCCTCCCCCGCCAGTGTAGGACGTGCGACCGGGAGGTCGTCCATCTGTGGGCCGGGGGGAGAAGGTTCCGACTCACTGGGGCCGGGGGAGCCGTCTGTGCTTTCGGAGGTCGAAACCCTCTGGTCTCGGCTCGTCCCTCGTCACGCTCCTCGCTCGGGGGTTTGGCCCGATGTGGTTCAGGGGAGGCATTCCCCGTCTCTTACTCCGGTCTCCCGCTCCGAGGCCCCAGTGGATCTACGTGAGGACGTTCGGACAAGCCGGACTCGAGGACCCTCTTCGTTGTAGTCCCAGAGGCCCCCTCCCCCGTCTGGGGACCCGAGTCGGAGGACTCTACACGGGGGGGAAGGGGAGTCGTCCCAAAGGGACCACCGAGTCGACCACTTCTTAACGGACGTTACTTCCTCGGGAGTCGGCTAAGAACCCAGTCCTTCTAAGGGACCTCTTCCCTATCCGATGGGTGAGTAGAAGAACCTGAAGGGACCTCCGAGTGTACCATTTCTTAGACGGACGTTACGTCCTCTGGCCCCAAGTTAGGGACCCAACCCTTCTAGGGGACCTTCTCCCGTATCGTTGGGTGAGGTCATAAGAACGTACCTCTTAGGATACCTGTCTCCTCGGACCGCCCAATGTCAGGTACCCCAGCGTTTCTCAGCCTGTGCTGACTCGTTGATCCGTGTCGTGTCGTCGAGGGGAGTCGTAGGTGGGGGGTTGGGGTGGGGGCGCTCCTCGACCCGGACCTCCTTGTCACTACGAGTGCCCGGGTCCGCACAGACTCCAGACACTCCAGCCCGAGACGAGGGTTGAAGGACGTCTAGTCGTTTGTCATAGCGGACACCCCGTGGGGGTGACGGACACCGAACGCAAAGACGACGATTGAAAGGGAGGAATGGTAGACACGAATCAGCGCGTCAGCATAGGCTAAGACGCCGGGGTGCCTGACGTCGTGTGGTCCGGAGGGACAGGTAGTGATTGAGGACCTCAAGTGAGTCTGAGTACACGTGACTCAGTCACTACGGTAGGTTGGTAGAGTAGGAGACAGCAGGGGAAGAGGACGTGAGTTAGAAAGGGTCGTAGTCCCAGAAAAGTTTACTCAGTCGAGAAGCGTAGTCCACCGGTTTCATGACCTCAAAGTCGAAGTCGTAATCAGGAAGGTTACTGATAAATCCTGACTAAAGGAAATCCTAACTGATCAAACTAAGGGAACGTCAGGTTCCCTGAGAGTTCTCAGAAGAGGTTGTGGTATCAAGTTTTCGTAGTTAAGAAGCCGCGAGTCGAAAGAAATACCAGCTTGAGAGTGTAGGCATGTACTGGTGACCCTTTCGGTGTCGGAACTGATCTGTCCGGAAACGTCCGTTTCACTACAGAGACGAAATTGCGTGACAGATAAGCACTCGGCGTGCGGTGGGGACTCACGACGTGTGGATGTCCCTCCCGTGCGGACAGGTCACTGGACAACTCTGCACAGAGGGAGTGGTTCGTCACGAGGGTCCAGGTGTGCCTGTCGAGCCGGGGGTCCGCCCACGGGGACCTCGGGGACTGACGCTTAGGTATTTGGTGGTAGCAGAGAGACTGACTGCCACGGGTGTCCTCCTCGGTGGGGACGAGGCTCCACGGGAGAGCAGAGGACTCGGGACAGTCCTCCCCGTCGGGGGCTGAGCCCCCCGACTGCCACAATGGGGGCACACCGGTCGTGCGTCGAACTGGGATTCTGGTCGCAAGTGGGTGTGTCGCTCCGGACCCCAGGGAGGCACGGACCTTTGTACGGTTTTGGTTGCACCTTCGTTACTGTATAGGTAAAGGTGTCTTTCTAAAAATTAGGTCGGATTTTCTTATGGGTTTCGTTTGACGGGAAGTTTAGAGTCCGATTAAGTCCCAAAAAGATACTAATATTGTTTACTCTATTAACATAGAGTTTTGACAACTAGTTTTTATGTTTGCTACATGGTTAAGAACAATTTTAAGTTTCCGAACTAACATCTTCTGTAAATGACAAGTTCAAATGGGATCTTTGGCGTGCGCCTCGTCGCGACTGGGTCCTTTGTGTCTGTGTCGACGCGTGTGCGTGTGCGTAGTCCACTACCTCCGGTTGCCCCGCTGAACTTCCTTGGTGTTCGTGGTCTTATATTCCGTCGAGGTTCGGCGGTCGTCTCGTAGTTCCGTCGAGGAAATAAGACTCGTTCTTTCACCGCATTCGCTCACGCACAGGGGGTTGTACGGTCGAAGGGGGGTCGTGGGGACACAGAACCCTCTTTTCACCCACTGGAGAGGTGGGCAGGACCGTGGGTGACAGTGTACGGACGTGTCCCGTCCATACCGGAGCGGACCGTGGACAAATTTTCGGGCTCTTAGTCCGTCGTTCACCGATATAAACCCCTCTACTTTGAGTGACCAGTCTCGACTTCCGAGCTCGATCACACCCCGGTGACTGGGGACTGGGGCTTAGTCTCTTCACTTAGTGGACGGGTTTAAAGGTCGACCAATGTGTAGGTTGGTCGAGGTATCGAGGCAGGTAATTTGTACAAGACTAGTTTTTTTATGACAAGACTAGACTGTTCGAACGTCTCCTCCGAGGGGTCGGAGCTCGGACGTCGCACCTTCGTCCCCCTTCCCTGTCTGAGGTGCGACGGAGTACTCCCCGGGCTCCCCGGCGATTCGGCAGGCACGGTCCTTGAGGTCCATGACGCAGGCCCGGAGTTCCACCAGGCTGCCGGCCAACATGCCGTAGGTGTGCCCCAGAGGGTGCTTGTCGGCGTACCGGAAGTGTATCAAGACCCCTCTGTGTCTGTCGTCACGACCAATGTGTCGGCACTCCAGTGCGAGATACGACGAGTGGGGGTAAGAGTGCGTGTAAGGAGACTTTCCGTCCTCCGGGGTACGAGTCCGTCGGTGTCCCGTCGTAGCCCGGGTGCGAGAGCTGTCTGTGTGGCGGAACGTGCGCCCGGGGAGGGCGTCGTGCCAATCTTTGGACGTGGGGACAGGTCGGTCCCACATGCAGGCCCCCACACAGGATGTCCCCTGTGCTACCGTTTGCGCACTCCAAGAAAGAGGGCCTTGGGTCTCTTGACCTCTGTCGATCGCCTGAGTAGAGAGCCCCAGTGGTGAGGCGTTCATTTGGTCTCACACAGGGTCTCACCGGTCGTCCGTCGACGCGTGTCCGGCCCCGACAGATATACGGCTGTCCTTTGGCAGGGCTTCGCGTCACTCGTCTTTTCTCCCCGCGGTGGGGGCTGTCTTCAGTCGACCGAGGACCCGTGCTGAGTGTAAGCGGACGGTTCGCTCGGCAGAGAGGCTCTTCTGAAGACTCCCGGACCAGTGCCGGTGGAAGTCCCTCTCCGCGACCCCGGAAGGGAGTGTGCGGGAGAGGCTCAGGACTCGGAATTCGACTCGTGTGGGACTCAGAGTCCAGTCAGGGTTCGGGTGCCTCCCTCGGGGTCTGGTGGGAAGAGGACGAAGACACTGGCACAGGTACCGAGGTCGCGGGCTGCCGACTCCGGGTTGTCTGTACGAGAGCTTACTACTTCCTCGTCCCTGGGGACCTCTCCGCGGAGGGCACCCGGACCCGTGCACAGGTCACTTGTAAGTGCCGGGGGCACTTGGGGGTCGGCGAGCGACTCCGTCGAAGGAGCGGACCGCGACGGTCCCGACTCGTAGGTTGTCCGCGCGTCTGGTGTGAGGTCGTCTCGCCGACACTCGGGTGGAAGAGCAGGTCGCACTTCGCCACCATCTACGGCCGCCCGTCCCACTAGTACAGGGGGAAGAGGTACCTCTAGGCCTAGGTGACCAGGAGGGCCAGGGCGTGCAGTTTCATGGGCGACGGCAGGTCCTACATCGCCTAGAGGAGCAGGTCCACATTCACGAGGAGTTTCTTGTAGAACTAGACTCCCCCACCCCCCGAGACACTCGACCGCCGGGGGCCCCCCTCCACCGGCCTTGGTGGGGACGGGGTCGCGCCTGGTGGGCCGGGTGGGGGTGCTCTACGCTTCCGTGCACCAGTGGGGCCGCCCCGTCCTCGCCGCACACGTAGACTCCTTCCGCGAGTCATTTGTGGAGGGCGAGTAGGGATGGACCGGACAGAAGACCCCGAGATAGGAGATTGTAAAGTGTTATTTTTACGAGCTTACACGTGCTTGCAACCTTCGTGCGCGGTCATTTGTGGGTGCGTTGGAAGTGGAAAGAGGAATTGACCGGAAGAATTCTAAGGGGTGAAGAGCGGAGAGCAGGGCCTCCCAAAGTTTCGAGAGGAGTGCATTACGAAGGTGGGAAGACTTGCTAGGTGTCTGCAAACCTTTTAGGGGCGAAGGTCACTCTTGCCGTCGGAGAGCCCGCCCGCTCCGGCACTCCTGTCCACGGGGGCGACGACCCGTGTGTCGGGGACCTCCCCACCCGTGTCGACCTGTACGTGACTGGGCGGTGGGTAGATCCTTAGATGGGACTTCTATGCGGAGGTTGTCGTGCCTTTCTGTACGTGCGCGGCGAGGGACGACACGTGCGCGCCGGGGGACGACACGTGCGCGGCGAGGGACGACACGTGCGCGGCGAGGGACGACACGAACGACAGACAGCGACTCCTTGTGACCTCTGCGGGTCTTCCGTCCTCGTCTCGCCCTACCATGTCAGTTGCCCGTGCGCCCGAGGCTGTCGTCCCGCGCCGCGTCGCGCCCGGTCGGTTCCCCTCGACTCCCCCGGAAGACCATCTCAGAAGTAAAATTCGGACCGATACCGTCGGGGGAGGTCCTGAGGACGGACCCCTGAAGGTTCCTGTCTCCTCCGCCCGCCCGATGTCAGGTGCCCGAACGTCTTTCAGCCTGTTCTGACACGCTGAGTGAAAGTGAAATGTAGAATGTCAGTATTTATTTTTATTTTGTTCGAACCCCGGGCCCCCTCCCCCCCTGGAATTTAGACCTTAGTTCGGTATACGAGTGTTGGTGTCCTCCTTCTCTTTTGAGGATTCACGAAGACTTGTGTCGAGAGACTGATGTGGGAGTCATTCCGTCCTGGCGCTGAGCGGACCTTGAGGTGCCTGTCCGGACGACTAGGGTTGCCACACCTACGTCGGCGGTGACCCGTGGCACCACACACGCCCTCCTCTCTCTGGGCTCCTGCTCGGCGTCCTCGGGGTCCCCGTGCTTGTGGGACTGTGGACTCGATCCCTCGTACCTCCCCGACCCTTGTGCCGCCCCTGCGCCGTCCTGGTGTCTCTCCCGGGGTGGGGTGGGGCGGAGGCGGAGTGGCTCAGACCTGGCTAGACTTGTAGTTCCACCTAGCGCCGTCCTTACCTGTGCCCGGGTACTCCTTTGGTTCTTAGGCGTGCGGGTATGACTGCCCGTAGCTGCCCTCTCTTCGGCCGGTTCAGTCATGTCCTTGGTCCCGCCCCAGTCGTTCTAAGTGAGTGTGGTTCAGGTTCAAACTGTGGTTCGTCTTCTCAGTGTCCGTCTTTCAGTCAGAGGTGTCTGAGGAAGGAATCTCGTCCTTCTCAGCAGGTCAGTGTTGTGCCTTGGGACTACCCGTGGTCAAATCGGTTCAAAACGCAGTACCCGTGACCCTGGGGGTGGGGTGGGGCCCGTGTCCGGAGGCCGCCCCACGGGACTCGTCTGCGTCGTGAGGAAGGCGTCCTAAGGACGGGTTTTGCACAATTGGATTCTGTTGGCACTCTATTAGTCTCTCATTTCTTCACACAAAATGTTCTTGTTCTCTATTCGACGACAATCCCTGTCCCAAAATAAAGTCCTCTTTATTTTATTTTATCTTCCACCATTGCTATTCTTATTAGATTGTCGGTCCTAAATGTTGGTAGTTCGGGGAGGATACCTTCCTTCCCCTGACCACTCTTCTGTCCTTCAGATTTTAAGGTTCATTCTTGTATTTTAAATTTAGATTCTCCCATAGTCCTGAACGTTCGTGAGTCACTCTTTAAAGCCGGAAAACATTCCATGATACTGCGGACTTGAGGTTGGTCGTCCTTAGTGCACGCTGTCTTGTCTCACTTCCCTCTTTGCGGTGCCTTGTGCGGACCCAAACCGTCGGACCCACAGCGACGCGGCGAGGGTAGGATCCCGTTCCGCGACAAAGTTTTTGTGTGTCTTCTGTGGGTTCGATCGCTCCCCGTCACACCCACCTCCGTCGGAAGGACCACCAGCCACTTCTGAGACCTGGTCCTCCTGACCCAAGACCCGGACCGAAATGGTTGTGCTGGTCCCTTCTCCAGGAGTGGGGGAGGTCCACAGGTGTCCATTCTCTTTCTCCGATGCGACTCACCGAATTCCGGCACCGAAGGGTCAAGTATCGAGTCGTACTACCTTTGTCCTTCAGAACCCTCGCTGTGTCGACGGCTTCGAGTGGTTCTGTCTTTTTATGACTCTGATGACGACAACGGTGCCGGCAAAGTATTGCCTCAGTGGAATGAGGACTTTTTCGTTTCTGTTGTTAAGGTTTTTGTTCCGGCAGGAACTTGAACTTGTGTAAGTCGGAGTAATGTTTGAGACGTACAGACAAAGGAGTGAACCGGTTTCTACTCACTCAAAGAGGTCCTTGTCCGTGGACCCTTGGTTGTGTTTGGCTCTTAAATTTTTT
This sequence comes from Capra ibex, assembly GCA_006410555.1. Lineage (NCBI taxonomy): Eukaryota > Metazoa > Chordata > Mammalia > Artiodactyla > Bovidae > Capra > Capra ibex. The sequence goes on along the minus strand of SJYO01046538.1, from coordinate 77,771,541 downwards.
ATTGACTGAGGGTGAAGGTATATTCTACCCCATTGTCTTTGACCTGAAGGGGAGGGTGGAGGTTGTCAGTTTTGTTTGTGGTACATGTTTGACTACCAAACGTTTTGTGGTCTGTGGTCCCTTCCCTTCTCTCACTGAGCCCTCCGTCTTTCGGTCGTTCCACTTGGGGTGTGGACGAGGCGTAAGGTGACCCTCTCTCAAGAGCCCTACGCCTCGACCCTCTCCCGTGGGTCCGTCTCGTGGGACTCGACTTTTCGTCCTAACTCTTAGACCCCTCTGCCTCCCTCGACCACACGTCCTGTGTTACGGGTTCCCCTCTCTGGAGGTGCCGTTTTAGGGTCTCCGGACGTCTCCCGGAGGGAGTTCCCAAGGAGACCTCGGGCAGACACGTGTGTGCGCACGTCCTTTTCCTCGACGCCGACCTCTTCTCCGTAAGTCTCGGAGTCCAAACTTTTCTTGTCAAGGACCCGGAGACGGCTGGACCCTTGTCTCGGACAGGGTGGTCAGTCTGACCTTTTTGGAGTGATGGGGTCCCCGAGACACACCACCTCGTCTCGTCGGACCCCCGATGTCAGGGACCCTAGCGTTCTCTCAGGTTCTTTCAGTCGGACTCTTTCGCCGATTTGCTGTGGGTCGTGGCGAGTCCCTGTGGATTGCATAGAATTTCCTTTCCGAGTTTTCGTAGGTTAACAAAGGTTATTCGAATGTACGTAAGGTCTTCTTTGGACTTCTTATAAAGATGGCCATGTTTTCCTGGGTTGTAGGTTCTCTTATTAGTGTTACGGCCCGTAGGTTAGTTATTATTGGTTCGCGTGATTCTTGTTTTGCACTGGAAATCTGTGCCTCTGTTCCCAAACTAGGGACTCAGTCCTTCTAGGGGACCTCTTCCTTTACCATTGGGTGACGTCATAAGAACGGACCCTTCAGGGTACCTGTCTCCTCGGACCACCCGATGTCAGGTGCCCCAGTGTTCTCAGGCTGTGTGCTGAATCGTTGATTTGTTTGTTTGTTTTTTTGGTGTACCGAAGTAACCGATTAGACGGTTTGTAAATTTCTTTTTTCATTTTGGTAAGATCTGTATCAGAAGGTTTTTTGGCTTTTCCTGCCTTATGAAAAGTCGACTAAGATTCCGGTCGTAAGGAGAGTATATTTGGTTTTGCTTTCTGTAAATTTTTCTTCCTTTCCGAACGTAAATAGTTACACACACACACAATCGACGAGTCAGCACAGGCTGAGATACGTCGGGGCGTCTGACGTCGGGTGGTCCGCGGAGGTAGGCACCCTAAAGGTCCGTTCTCATGACCTCACCCCACGGTAACGGAAGAGAGCGTAAATAATTACCACTCATTAATTGTTGAGGGGAAATCAAGGGAATGGAAGAGGAGCATCAAGCCATCAAACAGAAACGTATACCAATACTACAGGTAGGTCCTCATCAAAGAGAGAAAAGCCTAGAAGAGATTAAGACCTAGCAAGAGCATAAACAGACGTAGGTCGATTTTCAAATTTGTTCGTTGTTTGTCCTCCAGTGCACTTGTGTGGTTTTGTGGCTTTGTCAGAGAAAGACCTAGAGGTTATGCTAATATGAACCTTAAATAATGGATCAGGGCACAGGTGTAAGACCTAGAGGTCCTATCAATATGAGGTGTACATGACGTAACTATAGTGAACCAGGAACCAGGATTTGAGTGGAAAGAAGGGGAGGAAAGAGACAGAGAACCGTACGAAAGGGGATTTCCGATTTTGGACGTCGACACAACTTAAGGGTGGAGGGAAGAGAGGTCGTCGCGACGGTCCCTCAGATAACTTTGACGTGCGAAGGTCAGGGCGGTGGTCCTCCGCCCCTTCGAGGCTAGCGGCGCGGACATTGCCCGTGGAGGGGGGTGGCGGTACAGGACAGGGAGCCGGAGGACAGGTGAGACGTTCCGCCGGACTGGAATCAGAGATACCGTTGAGGTACCAGTGAAACAAAGGCGCTCGGCTTTGTGGACTTCGGGAGACTCGGGTGTTTATTTTGGGTTCAAGGAGTCCGTCTGTTCTCCGAAAGATGGGGCCCGGGTCGACGGAAAAGAAAGAAAGTTCAAAATAAATGCGCAAAGACGAACCAGAAGTGACGACACACGTCCGAAGCACCTCGACGTCTCTCGGCCGTGTACCCGGGTCACCGACGTCGAGGGGCTGACGTCTCGCGGCCGGTCCGTCGACGCCGCAGGAACGGGGTCTGTGCACTCTCGTAGGTTTGGTTGGACACAGAGGACGCAGTCGTCCGTCGGAGATGGCGACTCGGCGGGTCTTCGGCCTCGGCACTTAAAGATTTGCTGGTGGGGGTGTGCTCGTCTGGGGGTGTCACGTGGAAGTGTAGGCCCACTCTCAAAGGGTGTGGGATGGCGCAGTGACTCTGGTGTCCGTTTGTCAGGTTGATAACAGGACGAGGTCTAATTCCGTAATATTTCGCGTTTTTCCGGGTCCCGCGACCTTCGTGTCTCATTTGTTCAGATGTCCTGAGGGACCTTTTCTGGGACTACGACCCCTTCCGACTTCCGCCCTCTTCCCCTGCTGTCTCCTACTCTACCGGTAATTCAGACCCATTTGAGGTCCTCAACCACTACCTGTCCCTCCGGACCGCACGACGTCAGGTACCCCAGGGCTTCTCACCCCGTTCTGACTAGCTCATATGTTCAAATTAAGACTGTCAGGACCCAGAAGGGTAGGTGTCCTCTTGGTCCTCGGTCCTCCTCGGCCTGAGCTGGACCGCCTCCTCGACTTTTGTGTCGGAATGAAATAGGGGTCTGTGAAAGTTCCGAACCGGTCACAGGTGAGGACGAGGTTTTGACAGGGCACCTGTCGCTCTGGCTTCCCGTCTCAGACTTGTTTGCCGCGGAGGGCAGCTCGTCGGGGGGTGGGGTCCCTCTGCGTGTCCCCTGGGAAGTCCCTGGGGGTGGGCGGGAGGGCGGAGGGGCGGGCCCGGGGACTCCTGTCCGGGCGCGGATGTCCCGGGGCCGGAGGGTGACCCCGCGGCCCCTGGGCGCCCGGGGCCCGGGCGAGAGTGAGGCTGGGGCGGCGGGGTGCTAGCGGCTAGGGGCCGTGGCTCGTGCGCCGCGCGGGGCGCCACCTCCGGGCCTCCGGCCGGGCCGGCGCGGCTCGGACGCGTGACTCGAGGCGTCGGGGCGGCCGGCCTTCCGCCTCGCGCGCGCCGGCCTCCCCGCGGACACGGCGGCGCGCCCGGGGCGCATGGAAGGTCATTTCCTGGGGCTCGGCCGCGTCGACAAGGTCCGGCTGTCCCGCGCGCCCGAGCCGCGCCACGCCGTCGGCGCCCAGCAGCCGGCGGAGCAGGTACATGGTCCGGAGGTGGTACCGGCGCTTGACTCGCGCCCCGGACCCGGCCCCATCCGTCCCACTCAGCCCCGGACTCGGACCTGCGTGCGCCCGCGGGGAGGAGGAGGGGAGGGAGGGGGAAAGGGGAGGGGCCCTCCCGCCCGCCCCGCGCGGACCTTCGGGCCCCGCCTCGCGGAGGAAGGGCGGCCGCCCGCCCGAGGCCCGCGCTCCGCGACAGGGACCTCCTTTCGACGTCCCGAGCTTTGTCGGCGGGCGACTTTGAGGTCGACGCGAAGCGAACACCGAGTCGACCATCCCTTAGGCGGACATTGCGCCCTCCGGACCCAGGCTAGGGACGCAACCCTTCTGGGGGACCTCCTCCCTTGCCGACGGCCCAATTTTGAGGGGTGACAAGCAAGTCAAGTCAGGTCGCCGAGTCAGCACAGACTGAGACGCAGGAGTACCCGGCGTCGTGCGGTCCGGAGGGACAGGTAGTGGTTGGGTCTCGAACGAGTTTGAGCAGGTGACTCAGCCAGTAGAGCAGGAGACATCAGGGGAAGAGGACGGGAGTTAGAAAGGGTCGTGACCCCAGAAAAGGTTACTCTCGAGAAGCGTAGTCCACCGGCTTCATGACCTCAAAGTCGAAGTCGTAGTCAGGAAGGTCACTTGTGGGTCCTGACTAGAGGAAATCCTACCGGACCAACCTAGAGGAACGTCGGGTTCCCTGAGTTCTCAGAAGAGGTTGTGGTGTCAAGTCTCCGTAGTTAAGAAACCGCGAGTCGAAAGTTCTTGAAAGAGGGGATTTCTTTCCTTACCTGTAATTTTAACTAATGTAAGTCGAGGGTCGGTTAGGGTCAGAGGTCGTCCAGAGTCCTAAAGGAACGGGGTCAACAACTTTCGATTGATTATTTTTTATTAGAACTCCTTTTCGTCTGGGGGAGTTTTGCTACATAGAGGCGTATATACAAAAGACATGTATGGACGAGAGAAGAACTGAACCGAGTCGTCGGGTGACTGGACTGACGACGGGAAGAGCGGAGTAATTTCCACTAGACAAGGACATTTCACGGCCAGAGCAAGAAAGAGGCTTGGAGCCGAAGACATTGAGGGAATGGGATGTAAAAAACCACGGCTTTGGACCCTCCAACTCCAAGGAGGAGTCAGAGCAAGAGGTGCCGGTCGGGAAGCCTCGCACCTTTGGACGGAGCTAGTGAAAGGGTGGGCCCGAAAGTTATGGAGGAGCCCTCCTGGAAGTAACCAAGGGTACTTGGGGTTCCTTATAACCGGAGAGAGAGAGAGAGAGAGAAGGAGAAAAGAGATGTGAGAGACAAAACGTTCTGACTGGTTGAGGTCCTGTCTCCGGAAAACGGTAAGCTGGAGGGAGGTAGGTGGTGTTTAAGAGTGGACTGGGTCATCGGGTCCCTTCGAGCCTGCCATGAGATCCCGCGGCATCTGATAGTAGGAAAGACGCAAGGGTCCCTTGGGAGCCCGGGTTTCCGGGAGACCCCTCCATGAACCCCCTGCGGGTAGGGAGGAATTCTCAGAGAGAGAGAGAGACAAACGGGCTAGTTTTCTAATCCACTGTTGGAAAAGAGAGCTGGTCTGTCAGCAATCGGTAAACGATACCCCAGTTCGGTTAGGCCTCTTCCGTTACCGTGGGGTGAGGTCATGAGAACGGACCTTTTAGGGAACCTGTCTCCTCGGACCATCCGACATCAGGTACCATAGTACTTCTCAGCCTATGTTGACTCGCTGAAGTGAAAGTGAAAAGTGAAAGTACGTAACCTCTTCCTTTACCGTTGGGTGAAGTCACAAGAACGGACCTCTTAGGGTCCCTACCCCCTCGGACCACCCGACGGTAGACACCCCTGCGTGTCTCAGCCTGTGCTGACTTCGCTGAACCGCCGTCGTCGGTTAGGCAGGGCACGCTGACAGGGAATCGGACACACTTTGCTTTGGAGTTTGGAGATGAGAACTGGCTGGAGTTCCAAGTATTTGACTCCAGTGAAGTATGAGTTTAAACCGGAGTTATGTTTGACCTATTGGTTTTGGCGACCGGACTCAAGTCTTGAAGGTTAAAGTTATAAAATAGTCTAGAGTGATTGAATGAGTTTACCTTACCGTTTACCAACCTCCAGGGGATATGACTTCGGAAGACCCTCGAATCTTCGGGAGGAAGAGAGACGTTCACAATCCCCTCCGTGTGACTGACTGTGGTGGGGGGAGTGGGGGTGAGGGGCCGGTCCGTGGTATCATTGGTGAACGTACTCGACAAAGTGCTGTCCTCCAGTACCATTCCCTGTGCCTTGATTATTCGGCGGTGGTTGGCCTTCTCAAGTCCTTTCCAGTTTTCCTCTGTGGTGTACAGGTTGGTGGAGGGTCTTAGGAAGAGTGACCGGAGGTAGAACCGACTCGCTCCGAACATGGTGGTCCTTCCTGAGACTAGTCTTACTAACCGCTTTCTGTTGGACCTTTGATTAGGGTAGTGGTATTTGGGCTCTGACGCTCGGTACACCGTCTCGCCGGGAGGACCCAAGGGAATGGGATGGAGAGGGGTGGGTCCGCGGTACAGGGTCATTTTCGAGGAGGAAGCAGTCGTGTACACAGAGGAGCCTGTTAAGTGAAGACTCACAATCTGTTCTCGGGTCAAAGGCCGGGACCTTCCCCAGGGGGAAGGACGTTGTGTTCCTGACAAGATGGACAGCTTAGGAGGACACGGGAGAGAGGGGGAGGTGATGTTTTCTTAGGTTTAGATTTCGGGGATTTTCCGGGGGATTAGGGAGTCGGGGGCTAAAGCTGGGCCGTCTACTCGGAGTAGGGATGGTAGGGCCTTTACTCCGAAGGTCTCTGCTCTGGGTGGGAAATAAGGAAGGAGGAGGTTCAGCCCTTCGTTACTGGGGGTTTTGGGGTTTTCTCTAAATGTGGGAGGGAGGTAGTTGGTCCGGGGTTTCGTTTGTGAACAAAGGAGGGTCTCTCCATCGCCCTGGTCTCCCGGGATGTGCCGAGGGAGGTACACGGAAAGAGGTAAAGACTATACTCGGTTTAACTTCTTTTAAACCCCAGAAAAAGTCTTCTAGCATGATCTATGTCCTTCCTTAAGGAGACGGAGTGTGTTCGTATGGTAAATTGGACCTTACTAGAGATAATGTAGGATTTGCGGCGTAATCGGGGACCACTTTTCCTTGTCTACACCGTCCGTCGGGTCTGAGTGCGACTGGTCGAGGCATTGGCTCTGTCCCGACTAGGCCCCCGGCTACTACGTCGGGGAAATGGGCTCGGGGCCACCTGCGTGGTTCGGACGTTGCGGCCCCCGGCCGTGGGCGTGGTACACTAGTGGACAAACGATTGTCCTTACGATTTTTGAGAGTGTAAGTGCAATTGATGCTATTCTAATCCCTTCACTGAGTTCTTTTCCTACTCTTGGGACGGGAAAGGTGCCGCACGACTCCGTCAGGTTTCCATGTGATTAGATCTGTAAAGGTGGGGACGACCTGAAGGTATAAATGTACAGGGTAAGTATTCAGTCAGTCGGGAGTTATAAGCGGGGTTTGATACGGTCAATCTTTTCCCGGGGGTTTGGGGAGTCGCTCTAGAGGATCTTTATCGGAAATTTCAAAAGTTATTATCCCTCCTTCTTCGCTTTTTCCTTTTTCTTTTCCTTTCTTCCTGGTTTATACGAAATAAGCGACGTCGATAAGTTCTTTTTCTAAGTTGGGGAGACCGGGCGGTTGGAGCTGGGTGGGCATACCCTGGATTGGAAGGTCCGGGGACGAAATCTACCTTGGTTTACCCTGCTACCCGGTTTAAGACGGGTTTGAGGGCCGGTGGGTGGTTTGGGACGGGGTGGACGTTTGTTACCCCAGGGACCTTTTACCTAACAGGAGTCTGTGATGGGTAGTTTAGAGTCCCAGGTGGGGTCTGGGTTGTTGTTACCCGGCCCTTGGTCTGAGGCCCCCCGGGACGTGGGGTCCGGTGTCGAGGAGCCTACTCCACTCTCTACTGGGTCCACACGGACTTGATAAGGTCACTGCCTCGGGCTCGAGGTCTGGGGTTCGGGTGGGGTATGTCTGTCTGAGCCTCGAAACCTATTAACCGCGGCACCGACCTGTGTTTCAGAGTAAGGATTGTCTGTGACCTCGCCGGAAAAGTGAAAATTGGAGGAAATTCCCGGGAGAGGTTGGAAGTCTTCACCGGTAGCTTCCCCAGAGTCCGTAGGGAAAAATAGGGTTTTATTGGGGAGGAGAGGACACAAGGAAACCGTTTTGTTGTGATTGTGTAAGAAAATATCAAGGAGTTACGGGTTCCCGTAACCACCCTACACTAGAAGACCAACTCGTTGTTTGAAGATATTTGGAGGGTAAGAATCTAGGGTATAGTTAAGAAACGTAGGTTTACCGTGGGATTAGGGACCGGTCGAGAGTGAGGGTTTTGGACGGGGGACTGGAAGGAGCTCTCTAGGAGGCCAGACCCTTGGTAAGGGGGTAGGTCAAAAAAGAATTTTTAGGGAGAGTCCAGTATTGGGTTTGAGTCATATGGGACGGGTGTCTTAGGGCTGTTCCTGAATTTGGTTATTAGAGACCTGACGAGTTTCGACCGGAAAACGTCGGGTAGACAAGAGGAGTATAATATGACCGTCAGTTTTTCCCCGGGGTGAGGACCGCAGATCAGGTTCTGGAAGTGTTCTAGTTACTCCGGTATTATGGGTATGTGTGGCACCAGTGATTAGGGATGGGGGAAGAGAGTGTATAAGGGGGCTGTGGGAGATACAGCGCCGTAATCTGGAGTTTCTACGAAAGAAATGATGTGGGGATGTGGTGAAGAGTGTCGGGGATAAACGGAAGTGAACCTACCTGGGTCGCCTCTTTCGTTACCGTGGTCATGAGAACGGACCTTTTAGGGTACCTGTCTCCTCGGACCACCCGACGTCAGGTACCCCAGTACTTCTCAGCCTGTGCTGACTCGCTGAAGTGAAAGTGAAAAGTGAAAGTACGTAACCTCTTCCGTTACCGTTGGGTGAGGTCACAAGAACGGACCTCTTAGGGTCCCTGCCGTCTCGGACCACCCGACGGCAGATACCCCAGCGTGTCTCAGCCAGTGCTGACTTCGATGAATCGTCGTCGTCGTCCTGCCTGGGTCTGTGTATAGTTAGAGTTGTTAATTGAACCTGACAAAATGGAGTTCCCAAATCTCTATCGGGAGTAAAAAAGACAGTTCGGGAGGTTTCTCCGGACGTTTGAAATCTGGATCCGAGATGATGGAGTGAGGTTGTACGTCTGCTGAGTGACAATGCGTCAAGGAGAGCGCCGTTGACGAATCAGGTGTGACGTTTCCATAATTTACGGGGTCCGTTACCCCGATGTCTCGGAGGGAGAGGTTTCGTGTTAACGAAGGTGGTGACAGTTAATGTACTCTAACGAAGAGTGAGGGTGTAGATTTTATTAGGGTTGAGTCTCTGAAGGTTGGAACTGTGTCTGGGGGTCCAGGGTTTGGTTCTCCTTTGTAGAAAGAGATAATCCAGATAATTTGAAGAAGACTTATACCCAGGGTCTAAAACGGGAGGTACGTTTTGGGGAGATGTTTCGATGAGTTCCTTTGAATCTACTTGGGAATGACCGGGGGTGGAGAGAGGTGTGGGGGTATGTCTGAGAATAGTTTGTAAATGATGTCCGGGGAAGAGAAATGAATGGACTAATGTGGTCCGGAAAAAAGGAAAAACATGTAAGAGCTGTTCTTGAACGGAATCCCTAAGACACGGTCTTTGCCCCCCTGTATACCCCGGGAGATCGAATGAATACGTTTGTTGATCTAGAACAGTGCGAGTCTACCGGTGGAACAGAGGTCCGGAATCAACGTTGGTGGGAGAATTATGGACTTCGGAATTTGGATTAGACTTTGCGGGGAGATTTACATACGAGAGTAAGGAAGTTTCTAAATGAGAGAGTATCCCGAAAGGTAAGAGACGGGGGACGAACTGCTGTCTAGGAGTTGGGTAGGGAAAGAGAATGCGGAACATTTGGAGAATTAGGACGATCGAATGAGGGATGTGGTCTAGGTCTTCGTCTTGTGGATAGGGTACTGACACAAATCTGGAATCTCCACTGTGAATTAGGGAAACTTGTATATTGGCTAGTCGGGGAATGACTGGGGTGTCAGGGTAGGACCAAGTGTCTGCCGTCACGGGTCTTCGTTCGGGGAAAGTCCCGACTTATGTGATATCAGGTCCCTGTCGGGCTGTTTCAATAGGGGGGATGGGGGTGGAGTAGTTCAGTCGGTGTGAGGGTCGAGTGTGTAGGAGTGTCGTCCGACTTGACTATCGAGAATGTGTTCGAGACTGGGATCGGTTTCCGGTCTTCTACTCGTAAATGTGCCTGAGGTTTATACAGATGTTGTGTAATGTAAGGTTGTAATATTAGACCTCCCTCTCCCTGTAAGGACTGAGTCTTCCCGTGCGGATAAGAGTCACGAAGGTAATAAAGACTTGAGGAGGTACGCCGAGTCGAGGGTTTTGTTTGACGACACTATGTAACGGCCCCTGTAGTCCCTGTACCGGAATAGAGGCAAATGTTGTTGTATCGTCTGGCGTTTCGTTTCGCCGTCCGGCGGAGACAATCAGGACAGAAATGATATCGGGTCTAACTGCTCGGTTTGTCGGTGTGTAATGAAAGTATAAAGGTAAGAGAAAAGGTGGGGAGACGTTTTCATGACTTCTGAAAGGAAGTCTTGATGACTCAATTGATTTCTACTACACCGAATAAATTTATTAGACTGGGTTTGAACATGGTGAACAGTCACCTGTCTGGGATTAAGATTGTAAACAGTGGGTGGGGAAAGGGGTGGGTGGTTTAAGCGCCTGTAGAAGGGCGTGTTCTGACCGTCCATCTAAAGTGGGTGTACGGTGGGTAATTTTCCCAATTTAAAGGGGGTCAGAAGTATCTATGTAAAAGACCTACCTAGTTTAGAAAGGGCTGAAGATTGTTTGCTCGGGGATGACATCGAGCGGAATAGGAATGGCTTTAGGAGGGGTCCAAACCCTACGGAAGGAGGGAGGTCAGACTGGTACCCGGGTTCAAGTGTAGGGTTTAGTGGGTTTTATAACGTGCTCGGGACCTTTAAGGAACCTCCAAAGTGTAAGGAATAGTTAGGACCAGGAGACCATTCCAACTCCCTCGGTTGGTTCAGGATTTTCTTTGAGACTGGTTTAATTGTTAGTTTGAAGTAGTTCTAACCTGATTTGAGGAGGGAAATCGGGAAAATTTCCAGGTCAAGATAAGTCAAGTCAGCGAGTCAACACAGGTTGAGAAACGCTGAGGTACCTGGCGTCGTACGGTCCGGAGGAACAGGTAGTGGTTGAGGACCTCGAGTACAGGTAACTCAGCCACTACGGTAGGTTGGTAGAGTAGGAGACAGTAGGGGAAGAGGAAGACGGGAGTTAGGAAGGGTCGTAGTCCCAGAAAAGTTTACTCAATCGAGAAACGTAGTCCACCGGTTTTATAACCTCAAAGTCGAAGTCGTAGTCGGGAAAGTTACTTGTGGGTCCTGACTAGAGGAAATCCTACCTGACCAACCTAGAGGAACGTCAGGTTTTCTGAGAGTTTTCAGAAGAGGTTGTGGTGTCAAGTTTTCGTAGTTAAGAAGACACGAGTCGAAAGAAATATCAGGTCGAGAGTGTAGGTACGTACTGGTGACCTTTTGGTATCGGAACTGATCTGTCTGGAACAACCGTTTCATTACAGAGACGAAAACTTATACGATAGATCCGACCAGTATTGAAAAGAAGGTTCCTCATTCGTGGAAAATTAAAGTACCGACGTCGGTGGTAGACGTCACTAAAACGGTCCGGAATGGGTTTTGGGGAGAGTTATAGTCGGGTGAGCTCCGACGCATGTCCCCCGGGTGTCCTGGAAATCCTGAGGAGGGGAGGGTACTCCCAGGGTCCGACGGTCGGGGGGAGGGAAAGGGGAATGTGCGGGTCTATGTTCTGCGGGAAACCGTTGTATACCTATTGGATGAGGGAGCTGGTGTAGGGCTAGAGGACATGGGTTGGGAGGTTTATCCTCCGTTTCAGAGACACTGTCGAGTCAGGGCGAGTCTACATTGGGGTTTACCGTTCCTGGGATGGGCCATTAAGACGACGGGGGATGGTGACGTTTTAATTTTCTTTAGTGGGGAACCCACGTGTAATGATCTGATTTTTTACAATACGTCGGGTTACTACTCTTACGAATGGTCTGGTTACGAATCGTCTGATTTTGATTGGCTCAAAGAGGGTGTCCGGGATGTTGAGGTTTCAAGAGTACCGAAGGTGACCGGGGTTGACTGTTGCCTACTCGGACAACCAAAGTGCCGACGTTAATGAAGACCTTGTTGAGGACTGTCTATAGACTCAGAGCTCAGGAGTTCCTAGGTGCAAGTTTGTGCAACTCCTAATGTAGAGGTGGGACACCGACGTCCCCTGGTAAATATTGAAAATGGGAAAACTTTAGGTTGAGAAGAGGTGTTATCAGATAGAATATAAGTGAAGGGGTTTACAACCAATTGTAGAAGAAGGATAGAAGAAAGAGAGGACACTGGTTCTTGAGAAAGTTTTGGGATTTGAGTTGATAGATAAGGCCTGGGAATTAAATTGGGTATGAGAGGGGTTACGAAGAATGGGTGTTGACCGATTTCTGACGATGTATACAGATAGGTATTGAGGAGACCCTCTAAGTCGGGAGGGGTGTAGGTAGGAACTGACCTGGTGACTATTGCATAGGGATGTGGTGACTATGGCACCCCTCGGAAATAAACAGAGTATAGAATTTATGGAAGTGTGATCACTAGTTTAGGTCTTAAGCCTGTTTGAGAAGCTTAGAAAGGAGTGACTGGGAGGGAGGATGTTACCTTTTGGAGGTTATCCTCCGGGACAGCGGGTCTCTCATTGTGACAATATTGGTCGAGGAAGAACGTATAGATCTTTGAGGCCTTTGTCAAGTGTACTGGTTAGACACCCGTATTAGAGATTTGGGTACACATTGGTATAGAGGTGAAATGAGAAACGGTGACCTTTCCGATATATATATTACAAAGACCCGGATGTCCCGAAAGAGATTGGAAATGTCCTGTCAAGGGAGTAGTATGAGGAGGCGCAGAGGGTAGCGACCCCGGCGGAATCGTCCCAGGGACAAGAACTCGCTTACTAGTTTGGGGGTGGGGGTGGGGGGGTTGAGGAGAAGTGGTAGCTGAAGTCGACAACATAGCACTGGAACCGGACAAAGAGAACACACCCCGTAGGTGTATGGAGACAAATGGATGATTGACCTAGCCTTGGACGTGGGACCATATGAGGTCAGGTTTGTAAAAATATCGGGGGTTACGAGCTGGGGATGGATAAGGAGAGTAAGTGTTCACTTGCTCTGTTCGGTAAGTAAAGTAAGGCGAGAATCACCCTGATCCTTACGCCGACCTTTACCTTGTCCTTGACGGTCGGATTGGTGGAGGTAGGTGTTGATGGCCCGTGATAGATTTCTGGATAGTCTGTCGGAGGTCCTTTATCGGGTTCCAGATTATTGAGAGGTTTTAGTTGCGCTAAGGAACGGCCGGTATCAATGTTGTATCTTCCCCTAATCTAGATGATTGATATCTCTTCCCTCCAGACACGGAAAAAGATCCACTTAGGACGACGAAGATACGGTTGGTCAGCCCACAACAGGTCCTTCGACTTTTTTTTGGAATTTCTAGCTCGGAGAGTTTAGACGGTCTCTAATTCGTTGAGGACCATCAGTTCCGACTACCTGATCTTGGCTGCGGAACCCAAAACGGTGAAGGGCCTGGTAAGTATAAGTAATAGGAGGATAAGTGTAGACCTAGAAAAAACGAATTAGAAAAGGTCCCTAAGGAGGTCCTGGCTTAGGCTCGGTAAAGAGCTCTAGTTCAGTTTTGAGAAGACGAACTCTGGGACCGTCGATCTCATCTTTTAGTTGTGATACCCGGAATCTGAAGGAAGGAGGGGTTGGTGTTTGGACACTGAGACGCTGGGGTGTCTGACATCGGGAGGTCCGATGTCGAGGAGACAGGTACCCTAAAGGGTCCGTTCTTTGACCTCGTCCAACGGTAAAGGAAAAGGTCCCTTGGAAGGGTTGGGTCCCTAGCTTGGACTCAAAGAACGTAGAGGACGTGACCGTCCGTCTAAGAAATGGTGACGTGGTAGACCTTTCGGGTATGACCATGGGTGAGGACTCACGGGTCTCGTCCGGTTACCCCTACTCGATTACTTTGTCTCTAGTCGTCAGAGCCAGAAGGTCTAGGAGGTAGGCCCTCGATTTCACCGAGACGAATACTGGAAGAGAACACCGACAATAGGGGAGGAAGTGGGTGCTTACGCGTCTTGGGGGCCCCCGAAACGAATACACCTAAGATAGACGATTGTAAGTAGACTTTCCTCTTTTTATTATCCAAAAATACATAATTAAGTAGATTTTATTGTTACTAGTGGTAATACAGAATCGTTTATTGTAAAATCACTTCTTCAGTATAAAATGTTTATTTTTTACTTTTCTCATCGTAAAAAAAAATTAAATATGTTAAGAATAGACCGAATTATCGTCTTTCTCCCTGAGAGTAGACGAAGACGTTTCTCAGAGAACTATATACAATAAAACCAACTTAACATACTTCTTATAGGTCGGAGTGTGTCCATACATCAACCTTTTCCCTCCTCATAAAATTATTGGAAGACCTATCAACATCTACAAGTATGATATGGTTTAAACATCGATAACTGCGATGTACTTTTTAACTGTCAACCACCAAAGGATTTTCAATCAACGTTACACCTTAGATTGTTGATCTCGTTACTAAAGTTTAAGACAATATAGGTACATAAAACTTGAAACTTATCAATTAAACATGTACTAACACATTGTCGTACGTGATCAGGAAAACTCTTATGACAAGGTGTTTCAATACCTAGAGAAAGTTTATAACTGTGTCCGACCAGATGTTATGGTGATCCGAATGGTCTTTTTAGGTCCTCATCCTTTCGACATTTGCAGTACCCCGTCTTTCAAAGTGTTACAAACTTAAAAGAAAACTTTCGAACTTAACCGGTATTTATAACAGTCAACAAATGAACGACTAAAAAAACCGGCGTGGAGTTCTGTGCGCCCGAGAATCGAGGACTACTCCCTGACTTGGGCGTGGGGGACGTCACCTTCGAACCTCAGAATCAGGGACCTGGACTTCTCTGTCCGAGTGGGATAAACCCCCTTACAGACGGTTTGTGGGACCAACCTTATTGGTGCCAATGGACGACCGCTCTACCCAAACATCGAGTCAGTATGTTCTCGAAGACGGAGTTTTGCTGGTCCCGTGAAACAACTTGTCATACACTCTCCGAAAGACAATGAAGGATGAAACAGGGACTCCGATAATTTTTGTAACCAGAAGTCCCCAGTCCTACTTATTTTGACTTTCACACTAACGAAGAAGCCCGGGAAGAATTCTCTTTGGCCCGACAAAACGAAACAGAACACTTCTTGTGCTAGTTACTACCATCAAACCTCGACGTCGGGTTGAGTGTGACTCCGTGGTTGTCACACTGGCGGGGGGGGGGCGGGGCGGGGCGTCCCGTGGTTGTCCCACTAGGGGAGCCCCGTGGTTGTCTCACTAACGGAGGGTCCCGTGGTTGTCCCACTGGGGGGGGGGTGGTCCCGTGGTTATCGCACTAGGGGTCCCTTGGTTGTCCCACTGGCTGGGGGTCCCGTGGTTGTCCCACTGGCTGGGAGTCCCGTGGTTGTCGTACTGGGGGCCCCGTGGTGAGTCGGGACGTCCCACCGTCCCCGTCGTCCACGACCGGACCGGAGGAGTGGTTTGACAGGAGGGTCCGCGGGGACGGGAACTTCTTCCGTCGAGAGCCCTTGTCTGTGTCGGCGAGGCACATTTCACCTGGTCGTGAGCCGCACCCTTGACTAGGAGTGGCAGACCATTGCTGACTGTTGCCCTGTATTAGACGTTTCCATGACTGAGTGACACGACAAGGGGGCTCTACTTGTCGCAACATTTGGTTGAGATGAAGCTAGAATTTATTTTTTATGGGTCGAGACTCGAGAGGACCAATCCCACGTCCACAGTCTCTGCGTCGGTCGCCGATCTCGTCTGTCTTGGGTTGCCCCCAGGACAGAGTGCACGGACTCTTCCGGCCCGCGAGGGGCGCGGGGCGCGCCGGGACCTGAGAGCAGGGAGTGTCGAGTCGAGCGGGCCCCGCGACTGAGTGAAGAGTGGTCGGGCCCTCGAAAGGCCTGGACTGTCCTTTGTCGGCGTCCTCGGGACTTTGCTCCGAGCGAACACTAAGCCGCCTCTCGCGAGGGCCGTACGACACGCCTGTAGGCCCGAGTGCCTTCGCAGGTCCACCGGCACGCAGGCGCAGAGGTGTCGCACAGAGGCGCCCTCGGGGCCCGGCCAGCACCGGTAGCGGCTCCGGCGTCGGGCCGTCGCGGCAGTGTCGGGCAGTTCCGCCCGTCCCCCTGCCGTCGGGGCCTCCCCTCCTCTCCGACTGCGCGTGTGGTGCCGGTTAGAGGGGAGGACACCTCTCGAAGCTGACTTTCTTACTCCGTCTGCCGTGTCGCCGAGAGCCGAGGGGCGAGGGCGCAGAAGTCCCCCACGGCGCGGGAGGGCCGGGGTCGCTGGGGTCTCGTGTGGGCCAGGGGGCGACCGGACACAGATCTGAGGAGAGAGCACTCCCGGCCTGAAGGCCTTTACAGAAAGATTACCTTCCTCGACGTCCCAGAAGACCTTATGTGTCTTCTGCGAGTCCCTCTCACCGACGGTGTTTATTCCTCCCGTCCTCGGCGTCTCCCCGTGGACACTTTTTCGTGTCGAAGTCTTCGTAAAATTGCCTTTCTCGATCTTTGCCCTCAAACGACACTCTGTGTTCCCAGGTAGACAGTTATTTCCACTCCGATTGTCATCCTCGGTGTCTTCCTTAGGTCACCCCGGGTGGCCAAAGTGTGGGCCGTTCATTTTTCTGCACCGTTTAAGTGATTGTGTCGGGCATTGTCCTGCTCTTCCACTTATCTCGCCTCGGCCCACTGACTCTTAACTTCGAAGTACTTTGACAAGAGACACCACATTTAGACTTGTAAAGACTGCGATTAAAAATCTTTTTCATTACCTTAAAACTCAACTCTTCGTTCGCCAGACACGTACTCGAACCTAAAGAAGTGTTTCTTCAGTATAAACCTTGGTCAACGGATCTCCGGGGTGAGTCGTTTTAAAATAAGTTTGATTAATTTTCCTTTCACAAAGAGCTCCAGAATTATGTCGACGCTTTATCCCAGTTTCTGCCGTCCGCGGGACAGGACCCCCACGCCCGTATAAATGTCGTACAGCCACTTAAGAGGGTTGGAGACACGAGGACCGAACTTCTATTTTGGCTACGCATAAGGTCACGCAGTGGAGACGGTAGAAGTCGAAATGGTCGTCTGACAAGCGTTTTGTGAGCGAGGTTATTACGGAAAGGGGCTCACACGAGGTTCAGTGTGTCCCACTCCTTTCCCTAAGTTCTTTCCCCAAGGTTCCAGTTTGCGAACCTCTTTTGAGACGACTGTAGTAGAGGGAAGACTCTTCATCACTTCAAACAGTCCCTCTTTAACAGAGGACCTCTGTTTTGAATAAGCACGAGACCTCTTTCTTTCACTTTCGACGGGTCAACACAGACTGAGAAACGTTGGGGTACCTGATATGTCAAGTACCTTAAGAGGTCCGGTCTTATGACCTTATCCATGGGATAGAGAAGAAGTTCCCTAGAAGGGTTGGGTCCCTAGTTTGGCCCCAGTGGACGTAACATCCGCCCAAGAAATGGTCGACTCGATAGTCCCTCCGCGTAGCCGATTAAGGTTTACGTGGAAGAAACATTTGTGACAGGTTTCAAGTCTGTATTGTCCTCATTGCGGTTGCCTCGCGGTCTCACCGCTCGTCGTTCAACTCTAGGCGTGAGTTGGTCTGTCTCTCAGACGCTTACCCTCCTGAGGTGGGATTTGTACCTTCCTCCGACCGCACACACCCACATCGGTCCTCCAGCACTGACGACTGAGAAGTGTCACTAACGACTGTTGTGGTGTTAAAAGAATTTTTGGCCTTAACCAGTCATCAATGGAGTATTGGTCAAACCCCCTTTGGTAAAGTCAACACGGGTACTAACGTCTCCGGATTCGTTCTTTACCGTGAAGGGTCCACCGAGTCACCATTTCCTAGACGCACGGTTTCAACCTCTGCGTCCTCTTCATTCAGGTCGGGGACCCACCCCTTTTAGGGGTTCTCCTTCTTTATCGATGGGTGAGGTCATAAGAACGGACGTCTTAGGGTCCCTGTCTCCTCGGACGGTCTGGTGTCGTACACCCCAGTGTTCCTCAACTCGATGACTACTGTCCGTTCTTTCGTTCTGTCCTGGGTCCAGTCCTGAGGGACCACCAGGTCCCCAATTCTGAAAGGGAAGGTTACGTCCTCCCCGCCCAAACTAGGGACCAGCTCCCTCAATTATAGGGTGTAAGGAACGTTGCCTTCTTGGTTTTGTATTTTGCCTTCGTCATAACATTACTTCAGTTATCTGAAATTTTTTATTTTCTCTTCTGGGTTCAGTCAGACCCAGGGGACGAAACAGACGTCCCGGTCTCACGAAATCAGACGAGTCCCCACAAAGTTCCGTCCAGACAAAAAACAAACAAAGAAAAATAAAACTGACGTGGTGTGTCGTACGTCCTGGGATCAAAAGGTTCGTCCCGAATTTAGACTCGAGGGACGTTGCCTTCGTGTCTCAAGACTCTCTTAATTGAGAATCCATCCAACTATTCTTCAGGTCCCACGGATACTCATCTTTCCCCAGATCCAAGAGCTCCTCCTCTTTCCCTGTTTGCAAAAAAAGATGTAACGAAACAGAATCAGTGTACTCTGTAAAAAAGAATTTGAAACTCAACAATACTGTTGTTAGAAATTCTGTTTGAAAGAAATTCGACTCTTGATTACCAAGTCAAGTCAAGTCAGAGAGTCGGAACAGACTAAGAAACACTGGGGTACTTAGCGTCGTACGGTCCGAAGTACAGGTAGCTCAACCACCACGGTAGGTCGGTAGAGTAGGAGATGACAGGGGAAGAGGAGTACGGGGGTTAGGGAGGGTCGTAGTCTCAGGAAAGGTTACTCTGTTGAGAAGCGTACTTCACCGGTTTCATAACCTCAAAGTCGAGATCGTAGGCAGGAAGGTCACTTGTGGGTCCTGACTAGAGGAAGTCTTACCTGACCAACCTAGAGGAACGTCAGGTTCCCTGAGAGTTCTCAGAAGAGGTTGTGGTGTCAAGTTTTCGTAGTTAAGAAACCACGAGTCGAAAGAAGTGTCAGGTTGAGAGTGTAGACATGTACTGGTGACCTTTTTGGTGTCGGAACTGATCTGTCTGGAAACAACCGTTTCATTATAGAGACGAAAAATTATACGATAGATCCAACCAGTATTGAAAGGAAGGTTCCTCATTCACAGAAATTAAAGTACCGACGTCAGTGGTAGATGTCACTAAAACGTCGGGGGGTTTTATTTCAGACTGTGACAAAGGTGACAAAGGGGTAGATAAAGGGTACTTCACTACTCTGGTCTACGGTACTAGGATCAAAAGACTTACAACTCGAAATTCGGTTGGAAAAGTGAGAGGAGAAGGTGAAAGTAGTTCTCCGTAAAATCAAGGAGAAGTGAAAGACGGTATTCCCACCACAGTAGACGTATAGACTCCACTAACTATAAAGAGGGTCTTTAGAACTAAAGTTGAACACGAAGAAGGTCGGGTCGTGAAGAGTACTACATGAGACGTATATTCAATTTATTCGTCCCACTGTTATATGTCGGAACTACACGAGAAAAAGGATAAACCTTGGTCAGACAACATGATACAGGTCAAGATTGGCAACGAAGGACTGGACGTATATCCAAAGAGTTCTTCGTCCAGTCCACCAGACCATAAGGACAGAGAGTCTTAAAAGGTGTCAAATAACATTAGGTGTGTCAGTTTCCGAAACCGTATCAGTTATTTCGTCTTTATCTACAAAAAGACCTTGAGAGAACGAAAAAGTTACTAGGTCTCCTACAACCGTTAAACTAGAGACCAAGGAGACGGACAAGCTTTTGGTCGAACTTGTAGCCCTTAAAGTACCAAGTGCATAATGACTTCGGACCGAATCCCTTAAAACTCGTAATCAAATGATCACACACTCTACTCATGTTAACACGCCATCAAACTCGTGAGAAACCGTAACGGAAAGAAACCCTAACCTTACTTTTGACTGGAAAAGGTCAGGACACCGGTGACGACCCAAAAGGTTTAATCGACCGTATAACTCACGTCGTGAAAGTGTCGTAGTAGAAAGTCCTAAACTTTATCAAGTTGACCTTAAGGTAGTGGAGGTGATCGAAACAAGTATAACTACGAAAGATTCCGGGTGAACTGAAGTGTAAGGTCCTACAGACCGAGAACCACTCACTAGTGTGGTAACACTAATAGACCCAGCACTTCTAGAAAAAAACATGTCAAGAGGACGATTACTAATATGTTTTTTTAATGGGTAGAACGAGTTCCCATACAAAAGGGAATTCGAGACATGATTCTTAAGTCAAGTCAGTGAGTCAGACAGACTGAGAAACGTTTGGTACCTTACGTCGTACGTTCCGAAAGGACAGGTAGTGGTTCAGGGTCTCAAACGAGTTTAAGTACAGGTAGCTTAGCCACTACGGTAGGTTGGTAGAGTAGGAGACAGTAGGGGAAGAGGAGGGCGGAAACAAGAAAGGGTCGTAGTCCCAGAAAAGTTTACTCAGTCACGAAGTGTAGTCCATCGGTTTCATAACCTCAAAGTCAAAGTCGTAGTCACTTACTAAGGATTCCGGATGAACTGAAGTGTAAGGTCCTACAGACCGAGATCCACTCACTAGTGTGGTAGCACTAATAGACCCAGTACTTCGAGAAAAAACATGTCAAGAAGACATATAAGAACGGTGGAGAAGAATTATAGAAGACGAAGACAATCCAGGTATGGTAAAGACAGGAAATAACTCGGGTAGAAACGTACTTTACTAGGGAACCATAGATTAAAAGAACTTCTCTAGAGATCAGAAAGGGTAAGATAACAAAAGGAGATAAAGAAACATAACTAGGGACTCTTTCCGAAATAGAGAGGAACGATAAGAAACCTTGAGACGTAAGGTTACTCATATAGAAAGGAAAAGAGAAACGGAAAACGAACACAAGAAAAGAGTTGATAAACATTCTCGAGGAGACTGTTGGTAAAACGAAAAAACGTAAAGAAAAAGAACCCCTACCAGAACTAAGGATAGAGGACATGTTACAGTCCTTGGAGACGGTGTCAAGAAGTCCGTGAAATAGTCTAGATTAGGGAACTTAGATAAAGAGTGAAAGTGACATATTAACATTCCCTAAACTAAATCCAGTATGGACTTACCAGATCACCAAAAGGGATGAAAGAAGTTAAAGACAGACTTAAACCGTTATTCCTCAAGTACTAGACTCGGTGTCAGTCGAGGGCCAGAACAAAAACGACTGAGACATCTCGAAGAGGTAGAAACCGATGTTTCTTATATTATTTAGTCTCTTCGACCAATCATATCTCTTCGAGACATCCTTCCTAATATATTGTTGTTCCTGTGTAAAGAGGAAAAATTGTTCTTGGGAGACTGACTGTAAAATACACCCTAACCCCTTCTGGAAAGACGACAGCTAAAGGTAGAACAGTCAAGTTCTACCTACAACAACCTCACCCAGATCACTTTCGTGCTCCGGAACTGTCCTGATCGTCCCGCCCCCGTGAGACGGGGGAAGACTACAGGTACAGTCTTCGAAAGACAGGCAAAAATATGAAATTATATTGAGACGATGTGTTTTCGAGCTCACTAGGTCGGACCAGGGACCAGGGCTTCGATTTGGAAGAAACCTCTAGCAGTTAGATGGGAGCAAGTGACATTCGACAGTCGAGATTGGTGACCTGGGGTCTCCGTCAGGACCAGACAGGGGTAAAATTGCCGTGGGTCCAACCCCTCGTCCTTCATCTTTGAGCTCCGGCTCCCTCACTTCGTGATCCTGGTTTAGAAGAATCCTTATTTTTGTGTTCTGACATCTTTATTATCTAGAACTTTGGACTTGATGTCCCTTCAAAAAAGTCTTTCGTTTAGAGTGAGCCTACTTTTCATTTGAAGACGGTGTCACCGTCTAGGGGTGCCCAGCCCACGCGTCACTGAGTCGTGGGGGCCCGGAATTTGAGGACTGGCGGACGGGTCGGCAGGGTCCAGTGGGGGCTCCCCCGTCCCCCGTCAGAGGAGGGTCGAGACCGGGTCGTGGGCGGGAAGGGGAGGCCGGAGGCAGGCGGACGGAACAGGTTAGGCGTAGAGGAAGCCCGACTCTGGGCGGGCCGAAAGGCCACAAAGAGTTAGGTGAGGTGTCTATACATGCCTTGGACAAGACCCAGTCCGCGCCACGAGCGGGGCCCCGCGTCGTCACTCGCTTGTCCTTTTGTGGGGGCGGAAGTGTCTCAACCAAAGCGTACGCCCCTGTGTGCCTTTTCGTTGTCGGCACCCAGTCTGCCTCCCCACGAGCCACCCTTGCACCGTGTCCGGTTCTCCTCCTTCCCACGGTCGGGGCCCGCGTGTACACACACTCTGTCCCTGCCCTCCCTGTGTCTCAGCCACTTCCGTTGCCCCTCCGTCTTGACGTGGCCTCTCCTCGCCGGTCCTTCCGACCGCCGCTTCACTGGAAGCCCGTCCGCACCCTCCTCCGACCCGGTGGACCTCCTTTCGCACTACGGTCCGGCCTCCTGTCGCCGTGCCGGCTCCCTCCCCGGACCCCGGGTCCCCCGCGCCCCAAGCTCGCAGGGTCCCTTCGTCTCGGGTCCGACCTCCGCTGGCGTCCCGAGACCCATCGTCTCCCGCCCCCCGACGCCCGGTCCTCCCTCCCCCGACGTCCTAGACGTCGTTGTCTGGCCCGTGCCCCGAGTCCCGAGAGGGTCCTAGAGCCGGCTCGCGACCCCTCCCCCAAAACCACGGACCTCTACCCTTCTACCGCCCCGCCGACCCTCGTGTCGGGGGTCCGAACGCCCCGTGTGTAGCCGGCCAGGCGGGCACAGACTCCCGTCCACGACTCCCCTCAGTCCGGACCCCGAACCCCTCCCAGGTCCGACCTTCCGGCACGGGTGCCCCTGAACAGACGCAGAGTGTCTGTGGCCTCGGGGGGTCCCTCTTCCGTCCACCCTTTCCCGTCTCACGACTGGTGCTCCGGCGAGTACGACACCAGTCCCCTGCGGGGAAGCCGACCGGGACCGAAGGAGGTCCGAGGCCGGGACCCTAACGGAGTGGTGACCCAGACCCCAGGGAGGGTCGAGTTGAGAGTTTCGGGTCGGGTCGTGATCAACGAGACTGTCCGTCGTTTGGTTTTTCCGCCGTGTGTTTCGGGCCTCAGGGTCGAGATGTGCGTGACGAGGAGGAGTCGCACAAAGGTAAAATTTTTATGACGTCGTCTCAACCACATGCGAGGTGCATTCAGTGTCTCGACGACATACTGTAGTACCCCCAATGTCCACGTGTTGTGTCACTGCGTGTCGAGAGTGGCTAATATGGAAGGTCCGAACGATGTCTTATCCCGGAGATCAAGGACATGTACGTACGCCAAATACTGAGCATTCACTGTGTCTGCCATAAACAGAAAGAGACTCAATTAAATCCTCTTCCGTTACCGTGGGGTGAGGTCCTGAGAACGGACCTTTTAGGGTACCTGTCTCCTCGGACCATCCGACGTCAGGTACCCCAGCACTTCTCAGCCTGTGCTGACTCACTGAAGTGAAAGTCAAAAGTGAAAGTACGTAACCTCTTCCTTTACCGTTGGGTGAGGTCACAAGAACGGACCTAAATTCGTATTATGGGAGGTTCGGGTAGGTACAACAACGTTTACCACTTTAAAGTAAGAAAAAAAGATACCGATAATAAGGTGACAATAGATACATACGTATGTATGTGTGTGTGTGTATATGTGTGTTGTATGGTGACATAGATACGACGTCTGTGTGTGTGTGTGTGTGTGGTGTGTGGTGACATGCGTACGTATGTGTGTATGTGGTGTGTGGTGACATACGTACATATGTGTGTGTGTATGTGGTGTGTGGTGACATGCGTACATATGTGTGTGTGTATGTATGTATGTATGTGGTGTGTGGTGACATGCGTGCGTATGTGTAGTACAGAAGGTACAGGTAAGAAGACGACTACCTGTGATTCCAACGGAGTGTAAAGTCGTTAATATTTATTGCGACGACACTTGTGTCCGGCCAGACTTACTTATAGCTGTAAAATCCTTAGTCACTAAAGTCTACTGGTAATTAGATGATGACACCCGTTTTGACGGAATCTTCTTTACCTCATCCGGAGTCAACTGTTCTCAGGTTTTACGTCATGAACCCACGTCAGAGTTTTTACTGTCTCACTAGACAAGTAAAGGTTCCGTTTGGCAAGTTATAGTGTCATTAGGTTCAGATACGGGGTTGGTCATTACGACTTCTTCGACTTTGACTTGTCAAGATACTTCTGAATGTTCTGGAAAATCTCTTACGTGACCAGTATCGTTTGTGGGAGAAGGTCCTTGTGTTCTCTTCTGAGATGTGTACCTGTAGTGGTCTACCAGTTATAGTTTAGTCCAACTAAGATAAGAAACGTCGGTTTCTACCCCTTCGAGATATGTCAGTCGTCTTTGTTCTGGTCCTCGACTGACACCGAGTCTAGTACTCGAGGAATAACGGTTTAAGTCTGAATTTAACTTCTTTCATCCCTTTTGGTGATCTGGTAAGTCGACACTGGATTTAGTTTAGGAAATGTTAATATGTCACCTTCACTGTTTATCTAAGTTCTATTCTAATAATCTAGACTATTCTCAGGGACTTCTAGATACCTACCTCCAAGTACTGTGACATGTCCTCCACCACTAGTTTTGGTAGGGGTTCTTCGTCATTACGTTTTTCAATCTTACCGACAGACTCTCTTCACTTTCCGTTTCCTCTCTTCCTTTCTATATGGGCAACCTTACGTCTCAAGGTTTCTTATCGTTCCCCTCTCTTTTTTTCGGAAGGAGTCGTTAGTTACGTTTCTTTATCTCCTTTTGTTGTCTTACCCTTTCTGATCTCTAGAGAAGTTCTTTTAACCTCTGTGGTTCCCTAGTAAAGTACGTTTCTACCCGAGTTATTTCCTGTCTTTACCATACCCGGATTGTCTTCGTCTTCTATAATTCTTCTCCACCGTTCTTATGTGTCTTCTTGATATGTTTTTTTTTTAGAAGTGCTGGGTCTATTGGTGTTACCACACTAGTGAATGGATCTCGGTCTGTAGGACCTTACACTTCAGTTCACTCGGAATCCTTCGTAGTGACGTTTGTTTCGATCATCTCCACTACCTTAAGGTCAACTCGATAAAGTCTGGGATTTTCTACTACGACACTTTCACGACGTGAGTTGTACGGTCGATTAAACCTTTTGAGTCGTCACCGGTGTCCTGACCTTTTCCAGTCAAAAGTAAGGTTAGGGTTTCTTTCCGTTACGGTTTCTTACAAGTTTGATAGTGTGTTAACGAGAGTAGAGTGTACGACCGTTTCATTACGAGTTTTAAGGGGTTCGGTATGTACTTGACACTTGAAGGTCTACAAGTTTGACCAAAATCTTTTCAATCTCCTTGGTCTCTAGTTTAACGATTGTAGGTAGCCTAGTAACTTTTTCTCTTAAGGTCTTGTAAATGAAGTCGAAGTAACACGTTTTCGATAACTGACACACACCTTTTAAGAAGTTCTCTACCTTTGTGGTGTCGTGGAATGGACACGGAAGACTCTTTAGACATGTGTCCAGTCCTTCGTTGTCAATCTTGGTCTGTACCTTGTTACCTGACCAAGGTTTAACCCTTTCCTCATGCAGTTCCGACATATAACAGTAGGACAAATTGAATATACATCTCCTGTAGTACGTTTTACGGTCCGACCTACTTCGTGTTAGACGTTAGTTCTAACGGCCCTCTTTATGGTTATTGGAGTCTATACGTCTACTGTGGTGGGACTACCGTCTTTCGTTTTCCCTTGATATCTCTGACCTACTTGTTCCTCTCACTTTTTCAACAGAATTTTGAGTTGTAAGTCTTTTGATTCTAGTATCGTCGGCCAGGGTAGAGAAGTACCGTTTATCTACTCCTTTGTTATCTTTGTCACTGTCTGAAATAAAACCGCCCCCCCCCCCCCCCGGNCCGGAGGTTTTAGTGACGTCTACCACCGACGTCGGTGCCTTAATTCTGTGAACGAGGAACCTTCTTTTCGATACACATTAGATCTGTCGTATAATTTATCGTCTCTGTAATGAAACGGTTGTTTCCAGACAGATCAGTTTCGATAAATCAGTCCATTCTTACACGCTCAACCTGGTATTTCGACTCGTGGCTTCTTAACTATGAAAACTTGACACCATAACCACTTCTGAGAACTCTCAGGAAACCTGACGTTCTAGTTTGGTCAGGTAGGATTTTCTTTAGTCAGGACTTATAAGTAACCTTCCTGACTACGACTTTGAGGTTATGAAACTGGTGGACTACACTTCTTGACTGAGTTACCTTTCCTGGGACTACGACCCTTTCTAACTTCCGTCCTCCTCTTCCCCCGCTGTCTCCTCCTCTACCAACCTACCGTAGTGACTGAGTCACCTGCAAACTCGTTCGAGACCCTCAACCACTACCCTGTCCCTCCGGACCGGACGACGTCAGGTGCCAGCGTCGCAGTCTGTGCTGTCTCACTGACTTGACTTGACTACTTGGACCGTCACGTGCGACATAAAAGGTTAAAAAAAAAACCGCCCCGCCCCGCCCCCCCCCCCGCCCACGNCCCCCCCCCCCCCCCCCACGCCCACGCACTATTTGTGGGTCCTCACCTTAACGACCCATTGTCCCGTCAAGATAAAAATCGACTCTTTGACGATCACAGAAGGTATGACCACGTATACCACCGACGCGGTCGACTGTAAGGGCGGCTGTCACACTCCCCAGGGAACGAAGGCGTAGGATTGTCAACACCCTACCGACGGTAAGACTGTCCACGCTCCGCTAAGAAGGAATTAGACAAAATTCGATTAATTGAATACTAATGTGGTCCAGAAACAACGACGTACGTCCCTCACCCTCGAGGCCAAGGGCCGAGATCCCACGACCGACTCATCGACACCACGTGCGCGAATCGACGAGGTTCCGTACACCCCAAAAGGTTCTGGTCCCTAGCTTGGGCACAGGGGACGTGACTGTCCACCCAAGAATCGGTGACGTGGCTGTCCCTCCCGGAAGGACAAATACAAGATAAACGTACACAAACATAATTTGTACATACTGTTGAATGGGTTCTTAGTAATGTTTCTGATCGAGTCGGTTGTGGGAACTTTCAGAAGCATCCGTGACACTGGGACGTCGGGCTCCAGTGGTAAAGATCAACCTTTGGAAGGCTTGAAGGTACACGACTTGACAGGGGAGACGAGCCCGCAGGTCTCGTTGTGTGACGTCGGAACCCCGACTCCGTCTCAAAACAGGTAAGCCAGGACCTCGACTCGAATTTCTGCCGGTGCAGTCGTTAGGATGAGGACCCGCAAATAAGGGCCTCCGGAGAGAGGAACGGGACGTCGGAGGAAGGGTGCACAGGAGTGCACCGGGAGGGGGACGCCACAGGGACCCCAGGACTCACCTGATCCCGGTGGGTGGGAGTAAAATTACGTTGGCGGAGTCCTTTCCGAGTTGTAGGTTTCGGTCGGTGTCGGATACGACCCCCGCGCTGAGTCGGGGAACCTCGGGGGTACGAGAGCACGTCGTACCGCAGGAGGTCGACCCGGGACCGCTGACCTGCCAAACAGGTCCCTCACGAGACGCGGGGCTGACTCGACGACACGAGGGGGGACGTGGCGCAGTAGAACAGGGTTCACCCCCATCAAGAGGACGTACAGGACAGACGGTCGGGGTGGCGGGAAGGGACTACGGTTGGTTACCGGAGTCGGACCCGAGAGTCGTGGGGGACGGGAGGTCCTCTGTACGTCTTCCACCCAGACAAAAGATGAACTTCGGGGAGGCTTCAGTCCGGTCCGACCCGGTACCGTCCTAGAGTTGCGGGGTCTGGATTCTGGGACGGACACCTAGCTCAGCGGATGAGGTTGTCTAATTCTGCGGGGGCGGAGGGTGGGGCGGTTTTATTGCGTCGATTAAGAGTCCGGAAGTCCTCACTTTTATGACGATCTCGCGTTGTGTAGGGACTGGTATTCTGGGACTAAAGGCGCTACGACTTTGGATTTACCCGTAGAACTTCGACGACTTGACGTCACCACGGACCTGTCTGAAGGGCCTCCCGGGAGTCGGGGGTGCTGGGATTAGGTCCTCTACGACCGTCCCGGACGGGCCACGACCCTATACTGTCCTGTGTAGAGTTGGGCTCACCTACGTCCGTGTTGACTCCGGGAATAATGTCTGTGTCTTTGCATTTTAGAGGGGGTTTGTCCTTTGAGTGTGACGTCGACCTCTGCCTGTCGTCCTTTACATGAGAACACTTGTATTTCTCGTTAGTTCTCGGTTGACTTTCCGAGGAGGGTGTCGGGTCTCGTCGACGTCCGACCCATGCTGCCCGACTTCAGGTGGTCTTTCCGAGTTCATGTGCTCAAGTACTCGATATGTACAGAAATGTACAATATTTTGTGTATTTCTTTAGGGGGATTAGCCAGTGGAAGAGTCCTACTGTCCCTCGGTTAGAGTCGTGAATAGGACGGAAAGCATACACTGGAGATGGGAGACCTCGGTTTTAACTACTCCCCTTCCTCGAAGACTTTGGTAAGGTCGATTATTTGTTCGTCCTACCCTCCCATAGTCGAAAGACGGTGGACACACTGAATTGCCTGGGCCGGGACTCGCGGCCGTCGACGGGTGCGCCCTTCCTGCTCCAGTGCACGGAAAACTACTCGCGGGCCCTGTGTGTGCGTGTACCCTCCTAGGGCGACGGTTGGACGTCCGTTGGCTCTGCGCTCTTGTGCGATCTGCCGGGTTCTACCGTTCGTTGTCTAGAGTTTCACCCTTGGCCGTCCCGTCTAACGAGTCCGAGAAGGTGTCTATTGGACATCCCTGTGGTTACCCAACTCCCTCTTGGACCCTTGACCTCTGAATTCTTTACAGTCCAATCCCCCACCCCCTCCAAGTTCTCCCTCCCCTGTATGTGTCTGACTGTCGCCTAAGGACAACAACACTCCGTCTTGGTTGTGTCACACCATCTCGCTAGTCGGAGGTTAATTTTCAGTTAATTTCTCTTCTCTTTGCAGTTCCATTCTTTGGTCGTCCGATTCGTCGGTACCTCTTCTCGTCAGTCAGCGAAGACGTCGTCGCCCCAAGACCCCCGCGCCCGCGACACGCACCTCCGCGGCCCGGCCCCCCAGTGTTCCCACAAGTGAACGTCCTTAGTAGTATTGCCATTGCCATAAACATCGTCATCGTTGTCATTAAGTTATTCGATAAGTAAATAAAAAAATAGTAAAAGACGTACGAAAATACTGGTTTAAACATTATCTTTTTTTATTACAATTTCAAAAATTAAAAGTTCCACGAAAATTGTTTTTATTGGCTCCTGTGAAAGTGTCGTAAGTAAATGTGGACGTCAGAAGTCTGCGGCCACTGACGACGATAGACCGCCCGTGCGTCGTCCCTGACGGTCCCCGTCCACGGGGCGGAGCACGGGTGGCCCACGCCGGTGCAGGGGGCCCGACTCGTACCCAGGACCCCCGTTTTCCCCCCCCCCGGCGTGGAAGGAGGTTGGGGCGCCTCCGTGGCCAGGTGGACTCTCAGGGCTGAGGTAGGACGGTTGACCTTCGGTTTACTTGCGAAAGTCTTTTGTAGGTCTAAAGAACGGACACAAAAATTTGGGCACAAATGGAGTAGGAACGTTTTAGTTCCGGGACTGCAAAAACAGGTTTGACGTTATGTTGATTACTCTTGTCATAGTTCGGGTTATTTCGTATTACGATTCTAGAGTGTTTTAAGAGTTTAGACTTGTTACAAGTAAAATACTTGGTAGGTTGGTCGAATTGACGTATGTGGTGTCTGGTCGTCGGGCGGAAGGCCCAAGTCAGACTTTCGGCCCAGACGGGTGACTGCCACCCCGGGTCGACATCGAAACAAGAAGTGGGGTCAGTCATTTCCCCTGCGCCCGGTGCCGAGTCCCGAAGGTCCTCGGTGTCGTGGACGAGTCAGACGCCCGACGAAGCGCGGAAGAGAGCGATCAGACAGGCGGAGAAGCAACGGAGATTTAGGGCTTACCGGTCCTTGTACGTAGACAATTTATTTTTCAAAGGAAAATAAGAATGGTCAAAAAATTTGTTCGTCGTGTAGTGATGTACGAGTGACGTCATGCTCGGTTGGGGAGTCTCTCCCGCTCGCGCCGTCGGGGGTGTCGGGGGGAGTCACGTCGGGGTCCACGCACGGGTAGCGTGAGCTCGTGGTCTGTGCGGTCGTCTTTGGTGACAAAGAGGTGTCTGACCCGAAGTCGCGAGATGACCAAAAAAGGGTGAATTACCACTCGAAAGTCCATCTCGTCACCATACCTACCTATACATGCAGCGTGCGTGTGTGTGTGTGTGGGGAATGTGTGTGTGGGGAATGTGTGTGTGTGTGGGGAATGAGGGAGAGTCACGACGATGTGTCTTGCCCACGTGAGCACATTGACTTGACAGACGTGAATCCAATGACTTTCCGTTCAAATGAAAAAATAAAACACCGACTTGACGTTCCGAACGCCCTGAATCAAGGGACTTGTCCCTAGTTTGAGTACGGGAGTCGTCACTTTCGTACCTCAGGATTGGGACCCGGTCGTCACTTCAGGGACTTTCCGTTCAAATTTACTGTCTGTCCAGTAGTCAGTTCTCCCAGGACCCGACCCTCTCGTCCGATCCCAATTCTTTCACTGACCTGAAAATTGAAAGAGAGACAACAAGTTTTTCTACTAAAAGAACCCCCTCGTACCTATATGTAAGACGTGCCCTATACCTATATATATGTAGGTCACATATATGTCCCGACTCGGGCGACAGGTGGACTTTGATAGTGTGGTAGCAATGGACCGACATGAGGCTATATTTTGTTTTCCGCCCTTTTTTTTCCATTAAAATTATTTTCGTTGGATCATATTGTTTTTTTTTAGTGTAATGATTTCAAGTAGTGTGTTAAGGTGAGAATTACTCTGTGTCATGTGCAATCAAATGGACTGCAAACCCGGTGAAGGTCTCTCTGTCCGTCGACCGCGAGTGTCCGCCGAGAGCGCCCCCGTCCCCACCCCACCCCACCCCACCGCCTCGTCGGGCGGAGTGCCCCCGGGAGAGTGCGACGCCGTCGCTACGTCCGGTAGGGGGTTTGGTGCCGGCGCGATCGAGTGACTACGGGACCAGGAGCGCCGGCTCACCACTCGCGCGCGCCCGGCCGTGAGTGGGTGACTTACAGGTACGGGGCGCGGTCGGCGAGGTCGAGGCGCTTCAGGAGGAACAACCAGTGGAGGAAGGGCCACGACCAGGAGGTCGGTAAGACGAAGGTCGGGAAGTGGGTCCTCCACTACGGACCCGCTGTGCGTGCGAGTCTCCAGGGAGGGCGAACGTGGGTAGAAGGGAGGAGGGATCTGCCGGGAGACTGGCGGCGAGGCGACCGTGGTCTCAATGGACAGACCTGGGAGGAAGGGGGGGCCCGGCCCGCGACCGAGGAGGCAGGGAGGTGAGCTGGATGTTGGGCGCCGAGACCCCGAGTCCGGGGGTCAGGCGGGGGAGGAGGTGTTGGGGGTCGGGGGTCGTCCGGCACCCAGGTGTGCGTCTTGAAGGGTCTCCTTCACGTGCACGGGTAGTGCCGGCTCGGAGACCCCGTTGGGGCCTGGTCACGTCCGAAGGAAGTCGGGGGTGTGTGGTCGCGTTGGGGGTGGCAAACCCAGGGCGGGACTGTGTGGTGGAGGAGGCCCCTTCCTGTGCGCCTAAAGGGACGTATTAGTAGGGTTTTTGGGTCCTCTTCAGTTTGTCTCGGCGAATGGTAACTACCATTTGTACGACAGGCACATCTCTTGGTCGAATCACTACAGGACTCGGAATCGAACGAGCTACCGAAACGTCCGACGGAACTTCTCTGTGTGGTCAAAGTACGACTTTTCTGGTAAGTTGAAAACGGTGACAACAACTTTTAATGACTTTTTAAATTTAAGGAAAAGGGCACGATTGACATTCTTATTATAACAGATACACTTTATTCCGATGTGTATGTTAGGACAAGTCTGTAGATGAGTTTTACTTAAAATAGTAAAAAGATCTTTTGAGGATAAGTAGTCCTGACAATGTCGGGGTTTGAAGACCTGAGACTCATAAAATGTATGTTCCTCTCATCTTTCAGGTAACTATACAAGGTCAGTTATCATTTCTTACTACTTAACTGTATAAATCATCTTTTTATGTAGGTCATTGAATGTACTTAGAGTCGGGAAACCAAACAAACAGCGGGTCCTTCAGATTAAGGATGTAAAGACCATGTTTTGTCATGTTTCCTCTTATTCTAGTGTTGTGATTAAGAGTTTCACTAAGGACTCAGCGAATTACCGAGTATACGAAAGTACGTAAAAAGATTGACTTTACTTACCTTCGTAGTAAGTTCTCGTGTCGGAAATTTCTAGTTTGGTTCTTTGGGTTGTAAAATAACTCTTCGCGGTACCACACCAGATCATCCTTTTGGGACCTGGTCCTCCGTTTTGGGCTCTAATTAAAGACCTGCACTTTGTGTGATCGCAAACCAGGACCAGTCCATGATTGGGAGACCTACGAGTGTGGTGGGCTCGAGTGGTGGGGCACCTCCCAAGTTCCGAGTCACTCCGTAGTCCACCTCCGCCCGCCTGCACGTCCGGTCCTCCGCGCTCTCGTCGTGCGACGAGGGAGGGCCCCGGCGGGTCCTTGGACCTGTGGCCACTCGCCGATGAAGCGTCCCGACGTCAGGGAGGAAGTACACTTAAGACCCGGCAGTCAATGAGTTCAAGGCGTGAACCCCGTCCGCGCACACTTGTTAGAGTGAGGGGGAGTGGGACTGAGACGCGGCAAACCTTTGGTACCCAGGGGGGATTCGAGTGAGTAGAAGTCCTCACCGTCCCCGTGTCCCAGGGTCAGACCCCTGGGCGGGTACCTCGTAGGAACGTTTTTGGTGACGGGTCCCTGGCAGGGCGGTGGGGACGGTTGCGAAGGTTTGTTAGTTTGTCATCGTCTGCGACGGAGTAGGCAAGGGTTCAAGACTTCACACTGAGCCAATTTGCAATTTACACTTCGAACTATTTTCGGTGGCAAAGACCGAATGAATGTTCCCTACGGGACCGGGGGTCATGTGCGGCTAAGGACGCGCTCGGGAGAACGCGGGCAATGACCTCGTCGTCGGCAGTCACATCTGTTGGTGCCTCAGGGGACACTCACCCTTTGTGTCACTCGTGGGCCCCTGGTCGTGGCACTCTTTGAGCTTAGGTGGACTTTGTGAGTGTGTCAACTCTTCCGTAAGATGAGGTTCTCCCGTAAACACGAAACCTTCAAAGGACACGTCCTCTTGTGATGATTACGGGGTACCTCCGTGAACTGAGAAGGGTAAACGTTAGGTGAGTATAAAGTCAGGACGGACGACCCGCTCGAGTTCACTTTCGCTAGTGAGGCATTTGGATCTTGGACGACGACAAATGTTACAAACGAAATCTCTGGTTGGTCGTTACGGTAGCCGGGGAGGGGTGTCCCCACCACCAGCCCCCATGCAAATGGAGCTCTTCGCCGGGTACTTCCCGGAAGGGACGGACTTCCCTTCGGGAGACTGTTTGCGCCCGGATTAAAGACAGAACCCGGAAAACGATGATCACTTGACACCAGGACAAACGAAGAAAGGTGGTTTCGTCTCAAACTAGGTGTGTGGTTATGACATATTCCTTGTTCCGTCTCTTCGTCGCTGAGAGTCCGGCGACTACCGGTCGTCTCGTGAGTCGGCCCACCTCCCTCGTGACCCGACGGTCCGCGGCCCCTCGTCCCCACACCCCGTCTGTCTCCGGCACGGACTCTCCGCACAGTCTCGTCCCGTCTGATGCGTCCCCTTCCGTTCGTCCCGCGTCCACTCTGCACTCTCCCACCCCGATCCTCGGAAGCTCTGGTGCCAGACGACTTCCTCTACGACCCGTGCTGACGGAGGGCCCAGGAGCCGAGACACGGCCGACACTACTGGGTAATCCGTGACTCCACCCCTGGGAGCGCGAAGTCCGTTGACGACCACGCGACCCGTGTGAGTAGAGGGTCAGTGGGGTGTTTATAGACGAAGTGAACTAGATTTAGTAAACTAAAACGAAAAGTACATTGAAGTTTGTGTCAAAGGTACGTCACACTGGTTTGCAAAAAATGACCAAAGGGAACTTAAGTCTTAAGGGAACTTAATATTTTACCGAAGAAGAAACCCTTTTGGACCTTGGGTGTTTATGTGACCAAATATATTTTTGACGACGAATAAGGATAAAAAGTGAGTACGTACATTTTCTGTTTTTCCTCTGCGTACATGGTATTCAGTGATTTATGTTTGTTGACTAAGGATCTCGATTTCCGTTTCCTCTTTAAGTGTTGATAGAACGGAGTGTCCTCTTCTGTCCAAGTACAGACAAAACGTTTCTGCCGTACATTTGCCAATTCTACGACCACGGTCGGTTGTATGTTTCCGCGAGACAGGTCCCGGAAAGAATGGACTTCTCGACTTCAGAAAGGTAAAAAAATCCCTGGTCTTTATAACACAGGTATCTCTTGTTACCACAAATGTTTCTAGTGTTAAAAAGTACGTATCGAATATATTATCAAAAGTTCACTTACAGGTTTTAAGATTATTAAGACGTGGTAAACTGTCTAATATTTTCTCACTGGAATCTCTAAAAATTTATTGAAAAAGTCCATTCTTCCAATGTGTATTCGAGTTTAAAGCGAATAATTCTCTTTTTTCAAAAATGTGTATTTATTAATGTCATGATTTTAAAAATTTTGAGTTCTGTCTGTATGGGTACATTCTTTTCCACAGAAACGATTGACCTCCACCACCGAGACACGAGACAGAGTGCACGAAACGTGTGTGGAGACGTAAAAGTGGGAGTAGGTTCCCGAGTGCCTCAGCGAACGAACGAAAGTGGACACCAAGAAGATACACAAATCCAAAAACGGGACTTTCTGTCAGAGGAGTTTTCGATCTTTGTTGTGTCGTCCTTTACTGACTCTTAGGTCTTTAAGTGGTTCAGTCCGAATTTGTGGACGCCCCGAGACATTCCTCCCTTTCTGACGACAGGACCTTTCACTGAGATTTAAAAGGAATGCTTCGAGGTGTTCCCGTCCCACTCGTTTCGTTTCGAAGACGATTCCTTCTGGTGACCGACGGTACCTTTACCCTCTCTATGGTACCCACGACTTGGGAGGTCCCGAGTCTCAAACTTTTAGGCTCTCCGAGAAAGGGTTCTCTTTTGTTGCTGGGTCAAAAACATGTATTCGACTCTTGTCTGCTACCCTACATAATTCTTTCCCTTCACCTTCGGTTTTCCATAACGTCGACCCCGGGACGTCCCTGCCGTGGCGTACCCCCTACCGTGACCGGCTCGCGAACAGGTCTCACCTGGACTCCACTGGGAGTCCCCTATGAGTGTGGTGAGTCCGATATCGAGCGAATTGAGAAGGTGCATTAATACCGTCGACTGCGTCTTCTTAATCTGGTGCTAAGTTTGTTTACCAAAGTTAGACTCGAGATGGAAAGTAGTCGATACTTGAGGCAGTTTACTGGAGTGGGTAGTGTCGACGACATGTTCCTTCGTGAGCCACTGGACTTCGGCGAAAGGGACGCGAAGGGAAAGTACCTCGTCTTTGTCCTTGTGTCTCTAGAGCTTTTGGTGGTGGAATTGGGTTGTGATCTCCCGCGAGGGAGGGAATTTGGGATTTGGTCACGTAAGTGACTCGTAACTGGTCTGTCCGTAGGCGTCGTCGGGGGACGGGCCGCGCCGGAGAGTGGGGTGTGAAGAGTGTCCGGCCGTTCCGGTCGGACCGTCTCGACCTCCCTTCAAAGGTGAGACAAAGGTGAGACTACGTGCACCTGATGGAGTGTCAATGGAACTTTCGGAGGAGGTCCCCTGAAGGGACCACCAGGTCACTAATTCTTAGACGAGCGACTATGTTCCCAATGTCCAAGCGAGGGACCAGACCCCTCTAAGCTGTGCGGGTTCCCCGTTGATTCGGGGACTCGGGTGTCGATGGTTTCGGACACGCGGATCTCGGGTACGAGGTGGTGGCTCTCAATAGGGGTGAGTGGCTTTGGTCTCTCGCACGGGTGCGTAGTTGCCTCCCGGTCGTGCGGGTTTTTATTTGGAATTTTTTTTTTTTCCTGGGTTGGTTCTGTTCTGACTATGAAGGTTTGATCGAAGGATAGGGTTCGACTTAAGAGCAGACCCCTCTTTTACCTTGACAGTGTAGTATGAGGGCAACTTTCCGACGACCGTCTATCTCCTCCTCCGTCGGTGTGTCCTCCCACCCAGAGGAGATGGAGCCTTTGAGCGGAAAGTCCCGTCTAAGGGTCGTCCTGGAGGGAGAGGGACTTGAGGAGAGCCGGGTCTTACCAGTGTTGTCGGGTCTCCTCGTGAACAAGTTTCAAACTCGTGGAACCACTCGAGGTCTCTGACGAGTTTTCTTCGACTAAACTTTATAAGAGGAGAGTCGGAAGTAGGTGACGTCATTTCTTTACGGACTTATTTCAAGTACTTTTATTTTTTGTGAAGTGCTATCAAATTTGGAAACACGAGATTGTGTCAGCGAGAGCCACAGGGAATACAATCAGGAATTTGCAGTTAATTGAGATGAAAGAGTGTGCACTTGACGTCCTTCAAGGTTAAGTACTGAAGCAGGTTCCATTTTTCTTTTGCGGTGTCTCCACGTACGACCCTTTTCTTGGTGGTAGTAGCAGAATGTTGATCTCGGGTATATTAGGTGCTTGTTCTTACTCACAAAAATTTCCTCCTTAATTCGTGTCACTCGTGGGACTTGTCCTCTAGACTCAGGACCGAACAGAGACCTCAGGGATTCAATTTTACGAAAGTCGGACAAAGGATTAGACACTTTGTCTTTGTTGGTATTATAGAGGAGAGACACAAATCTCCTCATCGATGTATCTAGTGTCGTCTCTTGTCTCCTGGGCCACACGACACCAGGTGCCTCAGTGTTTCTCACTGTGCTGAATCGTTGACTCGGTAGTGGTGCTGTATCTTTAGTTCTCTGAGGACCCGATACTGTCCGAGACTTATCCGATTTTCCAGTGTTACTACACTCGACACTCATGGAAGACTTACTGACCCCGAACGTCGGGACGACTGTTTCCGGGTCCGAAGGAGGAGACACCGCTTGAAGAATTTAGACCGACGTCCTTTGGCCAGGTGGACACGAGACGTAAGGAGGGACTTTGCTTTCCGTCGCAGTGGAGGAAGCCACGATACTGAGTGGGATGAAAGGTTACCTGGTGAAAGTGTCCGACCCTTGTCAGACTTTTTCCAACTCCGACGGTCGAGGAACTTTCCGCTTCCCAGTTGGGAGTCACAGACGTCAACGTAGGACACACAGGGTGGGAAACGACACCCAGTACAATGCGCGGTCGGTCTGTCGTGTGCACGTGGTATTCCGGAAGGAGTTTCGTATACTCTTGAAAGCTCTAACTTAGTGAAGTAATGTTGTATTTCCCCCGAAGGGACCACCGAGTCTCCAATTTCGCAGACGGACGTTTCACCCTCTGGGTCCAAGTTAGGCACCCATCCCTTCTAGGGGACCTCTTCCTTTACCGTTGGGTGAGGTCATAAGAACGGACCTCTTAGGGTACCTGCTTCCTCGGACCATCCAATGTCAGGTACCCCAGCGTGTCTCAACCTGTACTGACTCACTGAAGTGAAAGTGTTGTATTTCTAGTCGAAGACCCGCGGAGAAGGAGTGTCGTATCGGCGTCCCCCGTTGTGACACGTAAGTGTTGTGTATGTGTTTATTGTCTGGAGTTACTGACTGCGTCCCCCTTCTCGCGACCAGGATCTCGGGGTTGTGGACCGAAGTTCTGGGTGTAGACAGTGAATGAGCCGGGCAGCTAATGATATTGTGCCATTGATGTGGGGTTGTACTCTTAGGGTGGATTGAGTGTCCTAACAATGCCCCTGTATTTGTGATCAACTGTTCTTAAAGAGAAAAATTTTCGTCTTCTACTCTAATCCGCAACTCGAGGTAATACACAGGGGCAAACCTTTTAGAAAGGCACGTTGTCTTCCCTTCTTCACTTCACTACAGTGAGTCAGCACAGGCTGAGAAACACTGGGGTACCTGACATTGGATGGTCCGAGGAGTGAGGTGTCTTAAAAGGTCCGTTCTTATGACCTCACCCAACGGTAAAGGAAGAGGTCCTCTAGAAGGGCTGGATCCCTGACTTGGGCCCAGAGGGGGTAACATCCGTCTGCAAAATGGCAGACTCGGTGGTCCTTCCTAATTTATCTTCGTTCGGAGACCGGTTGGGACTGACATTCACCGCAAAGACTTTCAGGGTCGTTTGTGCTTCGCCTCGGCTCCGGATGGTGCAGTCCTGGGGGCGCGCGGATGGGGTTCGCTCCAGGCGCCCGAGGCCTCCCACTGGCGGCGGGGGAGCGGCGCTTCGGCGGGTGTGGCGGGACCCAGCCGCGCCGAACGAGTGGTCCAGGCCTTCTGGGGCCGGAACGCCGGGGAGGAGTGCCGTATCTTGTACCGTTCTGACGCCGTCGAGCCCTATGACGTCGGGTGTCACCGGTTTCGGTGAGACACGTGGTGCGGGTCTTCGGCCCAGTAGCGAGTGAGGGCCGGTGGCGGCTCGTGTAGTCGAGGGCCCGCTCTCGGCGGTAGTGTCTCGGGCTTGAAGGCCGCCGCCGCGTCCCTCTACTGCGTCCGGGTCGCGGCTCCCACCCCGGGTCTCGGCTCCCACCCCGGGTCTCGGTTCACGAGAAGACTTAGCAGTCAAAGGGCCTACAGACACTCCTGCGCCCCGGACCCGCCTTCAGAGCCTCAGGCCCGGGTTCTTCGTCGCCGCCCCTGAAGGCCCCGCCCCCTGAAGGCCCCGCCTCGGGGTGCCTCTACCAGGCGCCCCGCCCCGGACGCGCCCCCCGCACGAAGGGCCGAGAGCGGGCGGACGCGAGGCCTCTTGGCAAGACCCCGACACCACCCGCGACCTGCGAGACGCGCGACCCGCAGCCCAGGGGTCGGGGGCCGGGGTCCAGTCGGGGCGCACAAGGCGCCGAAAGGGCCCCACGCCCCATGTGAGTCCCAGTCGGTCCGTGCGCCTACCCGACCAAATGAGCGGGTGACAACAGGACCGGCCTTTCTGTAACCCCAGGTGTTCACTTTTCCCCACCCACGTCGTCTCCCTCTTTCCCCTCTCCCCACTCGAGCGTGGGCGGCGGCGGAGGTACCAGGGGAGTTCAACCCCCCTTCCGTGCAACAGGGGTGGAGGTGGATCCGCGACATTGGTCTCCCTACAGGTCTTGAATTACGTGACACTGGGTTCCCCTTTAAATGACCTTGCAATTACAGAATCTTATAAGAGAATCTGATAGTCAAGTCAGCGAGTCAGCATAGACTGAGAAACGCTGGGGTACTTAGCGTCGTGAGGTCCGGAGGGACAGGTAGTGGTTGAGGACCTCAAGTGAGTCTGAGTGCAGGTAGCTCAGGCACTACGGTAGGTCGGTAGAGTAGGAGCCAGCAGGGGAAGAGGAGGACGGGGGTTAGGGAGGGTCGTAGTCTCAGAAAAGGTTACTCAGTTGAGAAGCGTACTCCACGGGTTTCATGACCTCAAAGTCGAAATCGTAGTAATGAAGGCTTCTTTAGGGTCCCAATTAGAGGAAGTCTTACCTGACCAATCTAGAGAAACGTCAGGTTCCCTGAGAGTTCTCAGAAGAGGTTGTGGTGTCAAGTTTGCGTAGTTAAGAAGCCACGAGTCGGAAGAAGTGTCAGGTTGAGAGTGTAGGTATGTACTGGCGTCCTTTTTGGTATCGGAACTGATCTGCCCGGAATCAGCCGTTTCATTACAGAGACGAAAACTTATACGATAGATCCAACCAGTATTGAAAAGAAGGTTCCTCATTCGCAGAAAATTAAAGTACCGACGTCAGTGGTAGACGTCACTAAAACTTTGGGGGGATATATTTCAGACTGTGACAAAGGTGACAAAGGGGTAGATAAAGGGTACTTCACTACCCTGGTCTACGGTACTGGAAGTAAAAGACTTACAACTCGAAAGTCGGTTTAAAAAGTGAGAGGTGAAAGTGAAAGTAGTTCTCCGTAAAATCAAGGAGAAGTGGAAGACGGTATTCCCACTCGACGTATCGACTCCAATAACTATAAAGAGGGACGTTAGAACTAAGGTCGAACACGAAGAAGGTCGGGTCGCGAAGAGTACTACACGAGACGTATCTTCAATTTATTCGTCCCACTGTTATATGTCGGAACTGCATGAGGAAAAGGATAAACCTTGGTCAGACAACAAGGTACAGGTCAAGATTGACAACGAAGGACTGGTCGTATATCCAAAGAGTTCTCCGTCCAGTCCACCAGTCCATAAGGGTAGAGAAAGTCTTAAAAGGTCAAATAACACTGGGTGTGTCAGTTTCCGAAACCGTATCAGTTATTTCGTCTTTATCTACAAAAAGACCTTGAGAGAACGAAAAAGCTACTAGGTCGCCTACAACTGTTAAACTAGAGACCAAGGAGACGGAAAAGATTTTGGTCGAACTTGTGGACCTTCAAGTGCCAAGTGTATAACGACTTCGGACCGAACCTCTTAATACTCGTAATGAAAATCTTGATTGTGGGTTTTTTCTACAGGAAGAGTAATATCCCCTGACCTTACGTTTTCATCCTTCAGTTCTTTGTGGACCTCATTGTCCGTTTAAACCGGAACCTTATGCCTTACTTCGTCCCGTTTCCGATTATCTCAAAACGGTTCTTTTACGTGACTAGTATCGTTTGCGGGAGAAGGTTGTTGTGTTCTCTTCTGAAATGTGTACGGTCTACCAGTTGTGGCTTTAGTCTAACTAATATAAGAAACGTCGGTTTCTACCTCTTCGAGATATGTCAGTTGTTTTTGTTCTGGTCCTCGACTGACACCGAGTCTAGTACTTGAATAACGGTTTGAGTCTGAATTTAACTTCTTTCATCTCTTTTGGTGATCTGGTAAGTCCATACTGGATTTAGTTAAGGGAATACTAATATGTCACCTTCACTCTTTATCTAAATTCCCGGATCTAGACTATCTATCTCACGGACGACTTGATACCTGCCTCCAAGCACTGTAACATGTCCTCTGTCCCTAGTTCTGGTAGGGGTACCCTTTCTTTTCACTTTTTCGTTTTATCGACAGACTCCTCCGGAATGTTTATCGACACTTTTCTTCTCTTCACTTTTCGTTTCCTCTTATCCTTTCTATATTCGTACACTTACGTCTCAAGGTTTCTTATCGTTCCTCTCTATTCTTTCGGAAGGAGTTGCTAGTTACGTTTCTTTATCTCTTTTTGTCATCTTACCCTTTCTGATCTCTAGAGAAGTTCTTTTAATCTCTATGGTTCCCTTGTAAAGTACGTTTCTACCCGAGCTATTTCCTGTCTTTACCATACCTGGATTGTCTTCGTCTTCTATGATTCTTCTCCACCGTTCTTATGTGTCTTCTGGACATGTTTTTTCTAGAAGTGCTGGTTCTATTGGTGCTACCACACTAGTGAGTGGATCTAGGTCTGTAGGACCTTACACTTCAGTTCACCCGGAATCTTTCGTAGTACTGTTTGTTTCGATCACCTCCACTCCCTTAAGGTCAACTCGATAAAGTTTAGGACTTTCTACTACGACACTTTCACGACCTGAGTTATACGGTCGTGTAAACCTTTTGAGTCGTCACCGGTGTCCTTTCCAGTCACAAGTAAGGTTAGGGTTTCTTTCCGTCACGGTTTCTTACGAGTTTGATGGCGCGTCGACGTGGGGAGAGTGTGCGATCAGAATCTGACATTAGACGGGTGCAAAGTGTGAAACTAGACATTCGGTTACCTGAAGAAATTTTCAGGAGAGGTGACTGTTCGGAAGGAAAAGATTATTCAAATTTGAGGGATTAAAAGTTCTTTCTTTTAGTCAGGACTTATAAGTACCTGACTACGACTTCGAAGTCATGAAACAGGTGGACTACACTTCTCGGCCGAGTGACCTTTTCCGGGACTACGACCCTTTCTAACTCCCGTCTTCTTCCCCTGCTGTATCCTACTCTACCAACCTACCGTAGTGACCAAGTTACCTATTCAAACTCGTTTGAGTCCCACTGTCACTTCCTGTCCCTTCGGACTACACGACGTCAAGTACCCCAGCTTTTCTCAGTCTGTCCTGAATCGCTGACTTGTTGTTGTTAAAAGAACTTCAGAAGTCACTCGGTCACGGACCTCCCGGTCCCTTACGTCGTCACGCACTCATTCCAAACTTCCTATTTTCCTCGGAAGTGAGTCCACTTAATCCGTCTCTTCCTTCAGACTATGAGGCCTTCTTCTTTGTCGTTTGCACACTAGTCACACAAAAACGGACACTTGAGTTATTTATAGGTGAACTTTAAAAGTTGAAATGATTAAATTTAACCGAGAACAGGTACCGAGTAAGGATAACAATAACGTGAAGTTCCATCGAAGAAAGTTTTTGCAACGGAATTTTTAGCTCATTACTGACTACCGGTGCAGAGAAGACACCTGTATACTACTCTGAATCCCTGCCGGGTCACTGGCGAGAGTCTTGCTGGTGTCGGGGAGAAGAACTCTAGTAAGAGGTAAACGGGTCCCGGAGACCTCGAGGACATCGGAGGACCACTCGTGTCCGGTCCCGGAACCTTTACAATGAAAACTGGATGAAAAAATCTGCGTAGTGGGTGAGTGGAGGAGGGTCACCGTGTCCACTTCAACACCTGTGTCGACCGTGGACCTTCTCGACTGAAGACTAACTCTTCGACTTCACCTTTATTCAGTCCCGTCACTCAGTTTTCGTTTACAGAAGTTTCGAACCTTTCTTGACCCTAACAGTCGGTCTATACTTTACTATTGTTAACACGTCCTATATCTGTCGACATCCGACGTCACAACGGACCTCCTTCTTCCTCCGACCCGGGGACCTTTTCACCCCAGACTGACATCGGGTGGAGAGTGATCGAACTGGGAACGTAGACTGGATGAATAAATCTCAACGAAAAAGTACATTCAATCGACCGACACCAGGAAATAGTGTCTCATGAGTCGTAGGGACGTTTCAACAACAAACTTAGTAGACTCATACAAGTCTTTTAGTAGACGCACCGAAAGACGTTAATGTTTCGACAGAGAGGACCGTAAAAACAACTAACTACTGGCATTTATAAAAAATAGAATTAGAGAACGAGGTCCACACACTGAAATGAATGGGACCTGTTTTTGACCGGGTAAGAGCTGTTCCATGTCTCGGGACCCGGCCTCAGCCTTCTACGACGGCCCCTATAAACGGGGGCCCACCCCTACCCCGACTCACCGTCTTCGCTACTTCGCAAGGACACTGAGTCGGGGGGCCAAGACGACGAGAGGACGGGGACTCGCCACCGCAAGTGTTACGCCTGACTTTTAAGGTCGGGGTGTTAAAGGTAGACATATTCAAACCCCTCAACGAATTTCAGAGACAAGATACGAAACTT
The DNA here is from genome assembly GCA_006410555.1 of Capra ibex. Taxonomy (NCBI): domain Eukaryota; kingdom Metazoa; phylum Chordata; class Mammalia; order Artiodactyla; family Bovidae; genus Capra; species Capra ibex. The sequence continues at coordinate 77,728,415 of SJYO01046538.1, read as the reverse complement.
TTTACCTCTACGACGACGACATAGGTCACCGACGCTCATGGGTGACTGAGACACACCTGTCACACCAGCTATGTGTCGCGCAGGCGTTTCCACGGTTAAGAAAAGTAGAACACGTACAAAGTACTTCTACGGACCCTTCTTACCGCAACGCAAACTACTCTATATAACTTCTACTCGTTTGTTAATCAAATACTATTTTCAGTTCACATAATTATAAAGATATTAAATCTCTAATTGTAGAGTCGTTAGTGGAAGACGGATGGCTGTCAAGTGGCCATAAAGATGTCCGGTGGATACCATTATGTCCTTTTTACTGGAACTCCGAGAGGTCTTCTTCGGTCACTGGAGCGAAGTTAACTTACGTATTCTAAAAGTGTAAGTAATGTCCGGACACGTAAATAAAGTGAGTGTACAAGGAATGTGACCGACTATCTATTATGTTATTTTTAGGACGGTCGATAATTCACCTCCCCTCTCTTTTGGAAGACAATTTAAGTCAGGTAATTAAGAACTGGTCTGTCCGTCCGGGTATTTAAGTAGAATGTCAGTCGAGTAGTCATTGAGAGGAAAGCAGTGAAATAGCACTGGTAGTCCTCGACACTAGACCTCCCTTCTCTTAACAAGACTGCAGATTCGTAAGAGTGGGGGAACTGGAGATCCGAAAGACGAAGTGTCTCGACTCTATTCCGTAAGGGTTGTGTCCCAGGAAAAAGTACCCCTGAAAATATGTTATTCGTTCAATTGAAAAATTTCCTCTTGACTAGAACGAACAAATTGACACGGGAGACGGGACCGTCATAAAACAGGACCCGGTCTTGATGGGTCACATTTTTTAATCACTCGTCTTTGGAATTTATCTAGACCCTCTGGTCTTGCCCTCGAGACGACGGGACGCTGTTACCGTCTCGGTTCTCCTTCTCCTGAAGAGAAGGAACGTCGTCTCTGAACCGGTCGAGTGTCGGTGTCTGACAGAAGGTGTCGGGGGTGGAGGGAGAAGAGGTATCTTCGAGAGAGAAACACCGTCTGGGACTTGACATGAAGGGAAGACTGGGACTTATTCGGGTAGAAACGACGTCTTTACGGACCGTCAGACAAATTCCGGTAGTGAAAAGAACAGGGATGTCCCCGGTCTCTTCCGAGGTCTCGTGAAGACCACAACATCGGTGCGCAAGGCCGTTTGTGAGGGAGTCTTCCTGTCACGGCTATCACCTCGCGTCAAATAATGCGGCCGCCCGGGTCCCGTCTCAGAGGAGAGTCGGTTCCTGGGGCTGGTCAAAAACACTTTTGGAATATATGGGATTCACATCACGGGTTTGGATGGAGGGGATTAAGGGACGTTGATCAGACTTATTTCATTTTCTTTCTATGTTAGTTTCAATTGGGTACTAAGTATACGGAATTCGGATCCATCACTTGTCACCTGTATGGGGACACTAGTTTGGGGTTATTCGTATTATCTTAAATACTAAGATAAGTCAATGTGTCTATTGATCCATAAGAAAATCCGATGTCTCAGATCCATGCTCGGGACCCCGAGAAGGAAGGCCCCCGGACCAAAAGGTCAACCATACAGTAATGGTATCTATGACCCGTATATCGAGTTTCAGGTGTGAGGCCGGGTTCTACCTCAGGATGAAAGTTCTATCTCGGACAAGACAGACAAAGGAGGAAGTGACCCACTCGTTCCTCCCCACCATGGACATAACGAGGAAACCCGAGTGACGAAAAGGACGACTGGGACCTCAAACTTCCATGTAGAAAGAGCACCTAGGTTCGAGTGTGGGAGAAACACACGCTCCAGGAGGTCCGAAATAAACCCTAGATACATTGCCGAAGAAGAAAGGTCAAGTTCGGTACGAGACATACACTCAAACGGAAACCGTGAAGTCAGAGTAGAACTCTAGTCTGGGAAAGTTGGTTTCGACCGACTTTTACGGTGACCGGACCAAGGACCCTTCCCCACAAAGTCTATTACCCCCGAAGGGTCTACCGAGTCGTCCATTTCTCAGACGGACGTTACGTCCTCTGCGTCCTCGGTACCCAAACTAGGGACTCAACCCTCCTAGAGGGTCTCCTCCTTTACCGTTGGGTGAGGTCATATGAACTGACCCTTTAGGGTACCTGTCTCCTCGGACCGTCCGATGTCAGGTTTCCCAGGGTTTCTGAATCGTGTCGTATCATGTCGAAGCCTATTTCATCGTCTCAAAAAGTCGGACACCGGAAAGGGAAGACCTCTGTAACAACATAACGGTTAACCCTTTCTAACTTTCGTTTTCCTCTTCTCCCACGATCTCCTACCTTACCAACCTACCGTGGTCGTTGAGTTGTCCGTACTCAAACTCGTTTGAGACCCTCTAGCACTTCCTGTCCCTTCGGACCACGCGACGTCGAGTGCCCAAACGCTTCTCAACCTCCTGCTCTGGATCGCTGACTCGCGGTCGTCGACACATACCCGTCTACGCTCTCAGCCCCGAGTGACTCGAGTCAGGAAAGCGTCCGTGGAGTCACAAAGGCGTCGGACTGAAGGAGTCCCGAATGATATTCCTCTTCGACGTCAGACTGTCGAAGAGGACCGACTATGGGACAAAGGAAGGACTCAAGGGAGTCCCGACCGGTCGAGAGGAAGTCTCAACCGACGCTGACGACTACTGACGCTGTAAGAGACAAATGACTACACCGTCCGTTATAAGGTAAAGAGTCATAGAGGTAAAGAAATCATAAGGTCAGGTACTTTGTCCGGTCACGGAATAGGGAAAGTGAACTTTCTTTTTGTTGAGCCCCTCTCACTGCGGAGTCCTAAAATGACTCTCAGGAGTAAGAAGTATTTGGGGCTTCCGACTGGGTCTACAATGTTTGAGGACTCCAAGAAGAGACACCGTTGTGCACCTAAACGAAGGAACGAGAGGAAGACCTCGGAGGGGAGTCCTTCTGTCGCAGGTGAGCGATTCGAAAGTCGGTACTTCCCTGGATCCTGACGGTTTCTTTTTACCGTCAAAAAGGTTCAGGTCCAAGCTGTGAATTCCGTAGACGACAGTCTTGTCTACTTTTCGGACAGGAGAGGTCGTGACTCACTGGAAGGAGACTGGAGACCTTCCATCTAAAAGGATTTCTTCCCCACGAAACAACATGGGGGGCGTTGTCTGTGATGAGAGGGTTAGTGACGGGTCTACAAGAAATTAGGACGCCGCATGTTCGAGACAAAGGTGCATCATGAAAGGAGGACGTCCTTGAACTTTATTACATGACTGATCTTCCAAGGACACCTTAGAAGAATTTTTATGTAGAAAATAACATGTAATTTTCCTATTATTCCCTTACAATACTTGTTAAGATGACCTTATTTAAGTTGTTAAATTTACTTTACATGGTCAAGGACATCTTCGTGTTTGACGATTTAAAGTAGGTTATACTTTCTTTATTAGATTTATAGGAACATTGATAAATTTTTTACCTTAAGTAGTATCATTTTTAGGGACCTTTTTCTTTAGAGGTCCGGGACTATTAAAGTATCGACTTAAGTTGGTTTACAAACTTCTGAATTGTGACTAAGATGTGTTAACAAAAGTCTTTTATGTTCTACCCCTCGTGCAGGGTTGAGTAAAATACGACTATAATTGGATTAGGTTTTGGACTGGTTTTGTACGTTTTTTTTCCTTTGACGTCTGGTTACAGAGAACTTATCTGTAATTTGATGTCTAAGTTACAGAGAACTTATCTGTGATTTTGAAGAGTTGTTTTATAATTATTCACCTACTACTCTCATTCTACTACTCGGGTCACTCTTCCTTAATATGGGGTAATGGTTTGTCACAAATAAGGTCTGTAAGTCCCTTCCACGTTATAAACTTTTGGGTAATTCCGTCAGATGTTGTAATTGTCCGACCCTCCTTTTTGAGTACTGATATGATTAATTACGTATTTTACGTAAACTGTATTAGGATGAATACTATTTTTGGGTCTTTTACCCCTATCCTCCCCTGAAGGAGTTATTTCTTGTAGATGTTTGTGGATTCCGCTTGTAGTATCAGTGACTACACTACCTTCTCACGCGAGGGACGTCTACCCCTTGTTCCGCTCTTACGGGAGAGGGTGGTCCGGAAAGTTGTTTCAGGACCTCTGGTCTTTCTGGAAATGACCTACTTGAAGACGTCACGACGAAAGCACCCCACCCTCTGTGCCTTCGGTCCGACCTTTTCACCCGTTTCCCTACCTTTACCGAGTAGCTCCCCCAAACCTTACCACTGGGTCCATTCGAGTGTCCAGTCGAGGTAAAAGAGAGAAGTTGTTCAAGGTTCGACTAAACTCACTCTATTATCAACCGGGGAGAGGGGGATTGTAATCTCTTCATGTCAAGTCAAGTCAGGGAGTCAACACAGGTTGAGAAACGCTGGGGTACCTGACGTCGTGTGATCCGAAGGGACAGGTAGTGGTTGAGGGCCTCAGGTGGGTTTGGGTACAGGTACCTCCGTCACTACGGTAGTTGGTAGAGTAGGAGACAGCAGGGGAAAAGGAGGACGGGAGATAGAAAGGGTCGTAGTCCTAGAAAGGGTTACTCAACCAAGAAACGTAGTCCACCGGTTTCATAACCTCAAAGTCGAAGTCGTAGTCAGGACGGTTACTTGTGGGTCCTGACTAAGGACATCCTACCTGACCAACCTAGAGGAACGTCAGGTTCCCTGAGAGTTCTCAGAAGAGGTTGTGGTGTCAAGTTTTCGTAGTTAAGAAGCCGTGAGTCGAAAGAAATAGTAGGTTGAGAGTGTAGGTATGTACTGGTGACCTTTTTGATATCGGAACTGATCTGCCTGGAACCAACCGTTTCATTACAGAGACGAAAAATTATACGACAGATCCAACTAGTATTGAAAGGATGGTTCCTCATTCGCAGAAAAGTAAAGTACCGACGTTAGTGTATCTCTTCATTTATATCGAAATTTATAGATTCTACTTGTGTTAGAATCATTTCGAACAACCTTTAGAATCTGTAGTGGATCGCAATTGCAAGATTCGTAAAAGGTGTCGTGGACTGGGTACACCTATTAACGAGGCGATTTCAACTGTCCACTCCTTTGACTTCAAGTTCATCTAATAGAGAAGTGTCGGTCTGTGACAAACGATCCAACCTTTACGGGAAGAGGGATCACTGAGAAACGGTGGGGTACCTGGTGTCTTGCGATCCGGAAGGACAGGTAGTGGTAGAGGGTCTCGAACGAGTCTGAGTGCAGGTAGCTCAGCCACTACGGTAGGTTGATAGAGTGGGAGACAGAAGGGAAAGAGGAGTGGTGTCTAATTAAAGTAGAGAAGGTGTCTTAAGGGACCAAAGAATTTCGTACTCAGGGGGACCGGAGGAAATGAGTAAAATGAGTGTACATGTCAATAGTGAACAGTAATGTTTGTGTCAGTCTGTTAAATACAAAAGAAGTGATTTGAAGGGACCACCCGAAGGGACCACCGAGTCGTCCATTTCTTAGGCGGACGTTACACCCTCTGGACCCGAGCTAGGGACCCGACTCTTCTAGGGAACCTCTTCCCTCTCCGATGGGTGAGGTCATAAGACCAGACCTCTCAAGGTACCTGAACATCAGGTACCCCAACGTTTCTCATCCTGTGCCGACTCTCTGAGAGTGAAAGTGAGAGCTTTGACGGTAGAGGGTTCCCGTTCCTAGGTCACCCAAAAGGAGTATCGATCGTGTCTTGTGTGTGGATCTGTTAATAAACACTTAACATAAAAAGTGAGGAGAGCTCCCGTCCTTCAGGAAATGTGTGCACAAGGTTCACTGTCCTATCATTCGTAAAAAGGTTATTTTTTAAGACGACACAGTTTAAGAACTGGGTGAGATTCCGGTAAACGGTAGGGGCTTAGAAAGTGGTGTCGACGTGATTTAAGTCGACAGGTCGAACTCGGGGTCGAAAGGGGTTCGTAGGGAGCAGGAGGAGGACCTTGACGTGGGACAAACCGGGGTCCAGAAACGTCTACCACTGACGTCGGTACTTTAATTTTCTGCGAACGAGGAACCTTCCTTTCAATACTGGTTGGATCTGTCGTATAATTTTTCGTCTCTGTAATGAAACGGTTGGTTCCAGGTAGATCAATTCCGATACCAAAAAGGTCACCAGTATATACCTACACTCTCAACCTGCTATTTCTTTCGACTCGCGGTTTCTTAACTACAAAAACTTGACACCACAACCTCTTCTGAGAACTCTCAGGGAACCTGACGTTCCGCTAGGTTGGTCATGTGGGATTTCCTTTAGTCAGGACCCACAAGTAACCGTCCTGACTACGACTTCGACTTTGAGGTTATGAAACCGGTGGACTTCGTTTCTTGAACAACATCCTTCCGCCTGGGGAAGGTCCCGGGCTTTGAACCGAGAACAGATTGTGAGCCTTTACTTAACATGCTCCTCTGTGCACGACTGTTTCGTTCTCTAAAATAACCCTTTCCCGTGGGCCCACCTCTCGTCGTCCCATTCCTTTGGGTCCTCTTGACGAGACGGTGCACCGAGCGTTACAGCCCAAAATGTCACTACCCTAATCAAAGACCCACCGAAAACTGGTTAGTAAGATTAAGTCTCGGAAAGGACCACGGTGTGTGTAACGAGTCGGTTCTACCTACGATCGCTCTCCCTAAGACCCTTCAACTGCCTGTACGTCACAGAGGAAATCTACAAAGGGCTTGAGAAGGCCAACCACCACCGAAGTCAAATCAAGTCAGCGAGTCAGCACAGGTTGAGAAACGCTGGGGTACTTAACGTCGTGCGGTCCGGAGGGACAGGTAGTGGTAGAGGGTCTCAAGTGAGTCTGAGTGTCGGTAACTCAGGTACTACGGTAGGTCGGTAGAGTAGGAGCCAGCAGGGGAAGAGGAGGACGGGGGTTAGGGAGGGTAGTAGTCTCAGAAAAGGTTACTCAGTCGAGAAGCGTATTCCACCGGTTTCATGGCCGCAAAGTCGAAATCGTAGTAAGGAAGGTTTCTTTAGGGTCCCAACTAGAGGAAGTCTTACCTGACCAACCTAGAGGAACGTCAGGTTCCCTGAGAGTTCTCAGAAGAGGTTGTGGTGTCAAGTCTTCGTAGTTACGAAACCGCGAGTCGGAAGAAGTGTCAGGTTGAGAGTGTAGGTATGTACTGGTGTCCTTTTTGGTATCGGAACTGATCTTCCTGGAATCAGCCGTTTCATTACAGAGACGAAAACTTATATGATAGATCCAACCAGTATTGAAAAGAAGGTTCCTCATTCGCAGAAAATTAAAGTACCGACGTCAGTGGTAGACGTCACTAAAACCTCGGGGGGGTTTTATTTCAGACTACGACAAAGGTGACAAAGGGGTAGATAAAGGGTACTTCACTACCCTGGCCTACGGTACTAAAAGCAAAAGACTTACAACTCGAAATTCGGTTGAAAAAGTGAGAGGAGAAGTGAAAGACGGTATTCCCACCACAGTAGACGTATAGACTCCAATAACTTAAAGAGGGCCGTTAGAACTAAGGTCGAACACAAAGAAGGTCGGGTCGCAAAGAGTACTACATGAGACGTATATTCAATTTATTCGTCCCACCGAATGATCAAGGTATAAGGAATAGTCCTAGAGGACAGTATTTTGTTGAGTACGTTTATCAATGATACCACGGACCGGTCCCACCCGCCAAAGTTAGTCACACGAAGGAGATTGTTTGATTGAGTAACCTTTTCTGGGACTACGACCCTTTCTGAATTCCGTCCTCCTCTTCCCCTGTTGTCTCCTACTCTACCAACCTACCGTAGTGCCTGAGTTGCCTGTACTCAAACTCATTTGAGACCGTCAACCACTACCTGTCCCTTCGGACCGTACAACACAAGGTAAGCCTGTGCTGAACTCGTTGACTTGAGTCGACGTGAAGGGGAGAACCCCACCAAGAAGTCGAGGTCCGGCGGAGGTGGTGTCCACGGGGTTCTGCAGAGTCTTAGTAGTGGGTGTGGTTCGTCAGCTATGCTCTCGGGTCACACCGGACCTCGTCAAGCAAGTTTTTCTCGACAGGGTTCGTAGAGTAAACCAGGAGGTGTCGGGTTTGTCTTGGGTTCAGAGGCCAAGGAAAAGTAACGAAGTCGACCCTGCAATTCGAAGGAGCACAATTCAATCCGAAAACCAGCATAGAAGCCCGCATCGGGTCCGACAAAAGGAGGCCGCCTGGACCCAGGGGGCTGTCTAACGGCGGCCCGGGCGGGTGGCGGGCGGACCTTGGAGCCGACGGGGGTGCCCTTAAGGGCGCTCGTCGGCTCTGTTCCTATTGTCGCGTCGGTTTTTCGGAAGGGTCGAAAGGCCGAGAGTCCTCGGGGAAGGCCGCTGAGAGATCCGACGGAGGCGCAGAGTCACCAAGAAGGCCAAAGAGATAAGCGCGATAAGGGCGGAGAAGGGGAGACGGCGGCCCTAAATTACTTGAGAGCGCTCTATATCCGGAGAAGGATCCGGACGAGCTCAGCCGTCGCCGTTCTTAGAAACCGGCGCAGACGTTCCATGTACCAGGCGCCCGCGGTACGGCCAGGCGGCCGAAGCCCCCTGTGTGCAGACCCCGGGGGCCCACCCCTACGCCGGCTAACAGGCCGGGCCCCCAGGGCTACCGAACACGCCCCCCTCCTACCCCGGCCGGCGAGCGGGACTCGCGGGACACGAAGGTCCAGGGCCGGTACAAGTCGAGGTCGCGGTTCTAGCAGTTCGGGTTACCGCTCTTCGGCCTGCTCAAGCTCAGCCCGTAGAGGGTCCACTCCCCCGCTCGCTCGGCCCCCGCCTGCTCGGCCCCAGGGCCGCCCCCAGCCCCACTTACTCCGACGCGCGCGACTCGCACCCGACGCGGGAGACGGCGGGGCGTCCGAGACGACCTCGACCTCTACTTGAGCCTGGAGTTCCGCGTCGACGCCCTCGACTTGTAGTGCCGGCGGTTCCGTTCCCCCAGGGGGGCCCCACCCGAAGCCCAAGGGGGTCCTGCCCCGCCCCGAGCCCGTGCACGCGCCCGGCGGCCCTCCCGGCCCGAAGGGGAGGGGCGGACTGATGTAGACACGGAGAGAAGGGCGAAGCTGAGATCCTCTAGCTTCAACCGCCACCGGCCTTTCGATAGTAATAGAAGCAGGGGCAGGGCGTCGACTTCAGAAAGGTCTTTTAGGTCCACGCGGACCACGCGCTCGACCTCTTCTTCAAGTCGCCCTTCGTGCAGCAGAAGTAGCGGGTCCACGCGGGCGCCCCGCGCCGCACAACCCAGCGACCGCACTCCCGAGCACAACCATCTCAGTGACCGGCCACGAACGTGGTCCAATTTCTCTATCCCCCATGACGACGACCCACGGGTGGACTACACTTCTGGACTGAGCACCCTTTTCTAGGACTACGACCCTTTCTAACTTCCGTCCTCCTCTTCCCCTCCTGTCTCCTACTCTACTTCTACCAACCCATCGTAGTGGCTGAGCTTCCGGTACTCAACCTCATTCGAGACCCTCTACCACTACCGCTCCCTTCGGACCGCACGACGCCAGGTACCTCACCGTGTCTTCGCCTGTGTTGACTCCGTGCCTTGACCTGACGACGACAACCACAGTTTCGTCGGGGTCACGGAAGGGACCGACGTCACGATATTTCCATGACCCGACACGTCTTCACTACTCCCACTCTACACTTCGACGGCGAACGAGGCGGACCACCCTAAAGAGTCGTCTGAGCGTGGTGGGACCCCTTAATTACATCTACGACCTCCTTTCCGTGCGTTTCCTTACCAACCATCCCATTCCTCCTTTACCCAATCCCCGACACAAAAACAAAAGATTCAATCTAACCCGGAAGGACGTTTGTCTAGAGATCCTGAATTCACGAACTGACTACTCCTTCAATTCCTCATCATAAGACTGAACCATGGACATTCACCCGTCACCCAACCTACTTTGCACTTATCCGTACATTATAAACCCCCTAGTCAGTGTAAAAAGGTCAATGTAAAATAATATTCGACACCCAAGACTTTCTTATTTACTCCAGTCCTTCACGAAGTCTCTAAGAATGAGTGAACAACCCAGATCCAACAAACTAAAAGACCAAACTTAAATAAGTCGGTAATACAGGAAACCAAACATTTCGTCAAAACTATCACGAATCAAAAGACTGTTGAATTCAGAAATTTTCAAACAACTTACTATTAAAAACGGAATGTCTCCTCTTAAGACGGATTCGGTTGAGCTTTTTCGGCATGCTTTTTATTCGTCTTTGCAGGGTCCTCCATCCAAAATAGTCGTACCTTTTACACACATGGTGAGAATTATTGGTAACAACTAACCGTCCCCAATAAATATCATTCTCAATATATTCAAAAAATTTTAATTCACACCTACTACATCCTTTAGGTAAGTGTACCCTTAAAAATAGTTCATTGAACCAAAGACATTGACACACTTTACCAAATTCCAACTAAGACCTCTATTCTTAATGTATATGAGTGCATCCACCATGTTATCCAACGACGTGAGTGTTTTCCACTCTGAAAGTAGGTCAAGAAACCCATTTCCCATCCTCGTCACTCCTCCTCGGTCGACTCGCACCACCCCACTCCGTGTGGGCCGCACCCCCACCCGTCACGTCCCCGTCAGTCCTCCTCGGTCGACTCGCACCACCCCACTCCGAGTGGGCCGCACCCCCACCCGTCACGTCGCCCGAGAGTGACAAGTGAAAACGACACCCAAGCTCCGACTCATCTGCGCAGACAACGAGGACCGTGTCCGACTTCCGCAACGACCACTACGCACAAAAGACTTGACCTGACTGAACGTCCAATAGACGACATTTGACCTAGGACCTCCAACCGAGGAACCAGAGTCGAAAGACCACAAAAGAACCTCAGCGACTCACGTGTGTGAACCAAAGAACCCAGGGACGTCCGGACGGGAACCCGTCAAACTCTTTCCTGAACTCGTAGGGACGACTGTCCCATTTCCCACAGTGAGTAGGAGGGAGCGAGGCAAGTCGGGCACCACGACCGTAGACGTGAGTCGGTCCCTCACGGACCTTCGTTCCGCACTCCCTGGAGACCACGACACCTGTCCACAACTGCCACGGTGCAACACCTCCTACCTCTCCGACCTGTCCGGGCGCGACCCACAATGCCTTGAGCGCGACAACCACGAAGCCCGAACAAAGGTCCCGTCAACCTCATCGTAATCTTACATCTTGAAACCCCCCTCGCCCCGAGAAGACCTATCAAACGTCCTCTAGTTTGTGCCCCATTAGTTCTCGCAAGTCAAACAATTACGACTATGACTTCACCGAAACGTCGGACCCAAGAATGCTGGACTTAGTCATGAACGGACACTTCGTCGGGGAACGAGACGTGCGCCACTTCCACGACTGAGGGCCCAGACACCGGAACCGAGAGGGAGCAGCGTCTGGACGGAGGTGAAGAGTCGACTACTGCGGCCGGACAGGGTCACCGGACCGGGTCTGGGCCCTCAGAAGGGAAGGGGACGTGCCTCGGTAGGGCGGGCAGAGGTCAGGCGGGCGGGCGGGCGCCGGAGAACAGGAAGGGACGCGAGCGGGAGGACGCGGTCGACGCACGTCCCAGAGCCAGTGAAAGGAAGACTTCGTCGACGTCGAGACGGCGGGACACTACCACGACGGTGACGAGAGGGAGTTTCTCCGAAATAGAGCCCGATCTCAACTCACACTCTGGTCGATCTAAGGCAAGACACAAAAATTTCTTCACTAAATGCCCCAGGTACCACGAAAGGATTGGACATTCCCACACGAATCGGTCACCAATCGTCGGTAAGCAGTTGACCCGACTGACAGATTAAACACACGACTCTCCACGACTTCGACGAGAACCGGAACCTCGTCACTCCGAAACGCCAGTAAATCCTCGGGGACGACACACACGCCTCCACGCCTGTCTTTCTCTTTGCTCATCCTACACCACAGACTCGGTGACTCCCCACTTATTCTGGGCCTACGCAAGGCATTGTTTTCCCTCGAGACGTCCGCAACCCTCACTCTCGCCAGAAGGAAGAGCAAGGACCATAGGACACCGTGTCTCGACCATCCGGTCGTCACACCTCAATTAACCTGGAACAGTCCGTCGGTCTACCCAACACTTGAACCTCAGTATAGGTCCTCCCCTCGTGCCGAGGGAACCGTCAGACTGCCCTGCCCGACTTTGCCCTCGGAGTGCCCTCCCCGGCGTAGGATCTCGACCCCATCTGGTCACGGGAAGCCCGCCCCACAGTGAGGTGACGTCCTTGTCCCTCCCCGGACCCACGTAGGATCTCCGGCCCGTGAGGAGCCTCCCTGAAGTCATCCATTTCGGACACCACTGTAGATTAGTAAACTGTTGTGACCTCTTCTAGTAAAATCTTCTCCATTCTCCAATGATGTCTCTTAGCTCACTGACTGTTGGATTTCCACACAGGTTCCTATTCAGTAGTGATTCGAGGAAAAGACGCCTGCTAGCGAGCACTGTCGACCACACACACCGAGTGTCGTACGACCCAAAACTCCACTCTACCATCGTACACAGAGGGAGAGGAGCACCGGCGCCGAGACGACACTATCCTACCTTCGCGCACGACGACACCGAAGTCCTTGGACCTCGCAAGGTGAGTCCCAAACTGAACGGCTCCACGGGGACCCCAAGGGTCCTCCCGTCTGCAACGACTCAAAGAGTGGAAACAGCGACACAGGAAATTCGGCGTGAGACTGGCGGCACGTGCTGCGGTAGGACCTCCTGAACCAAAAGGGTTCACTCTAACACCCGTTCTCCTAGGCGCACTTTGACCTGCCGTCGGCTGAGTATTTCCAGGTAGACCTGTTTCGAGTCGTCTTGTTACACCTCGTGTTCCATCCCCGGCCGGGGGGCCCCTCCCCGGTCTGCGTCTGGGTCCGCTCCCAGTCCAGTCGGGTCGGGTCGGGTCGGCGGGGCCACCGAGCCTTGGGCGGACGACACCCGAGACGCGGCTGACGGAACCCCCGACATCTAGTCCAATTTAACCCTCTACAAAATTTGTGACCTTAACAAAAGTCGACAATCCTCTTTACCTGGACTTCATTAAGGTACCGCACAATCCGACTTGAACTCCGACCACCACCAGCTCTATCTGAGACCCTTCTTCACAGCAAAACGAAGTAAGGGCCATTTGGTAGTCGGGTCCCAGAGGCTCACTGGGTCTCCTCGGTCGTGCGCCACGTCCGCCACCTCAGGAAGGGGGCGTGGTCTGAACTCGAACGGGGCAACCCTGATGCCTCCTGTGCGGGGGACACACACAACACTGCTAAATAGAGAAGAGAACATCCAACTTTGCAAAAGACCACAGATATTCTTCGAGTGTCCGTTCCTACAATTAAAACTTAAGGGTCTCAAAGTTAACATTTCTTTGCTGATTTATTTCACAATGAGAGTCACGAGACCAAACCCGCACCAAAGGTCTGTCCGTCTCGACGCCTACGTCTCGACAGACCTAAAAGGCCAACGAAGGACGTGGTCGACCCCTAGAACCTGACCACCGCGCGGAGCAGTCCCGGGGCGCGACCAAAGTGTCGTGTCACCGAGTGAATGGGCACGCAAGTACAAAGGTCTAAGAACGGGGAACATCCACTGCTATTCGTACTCACACCAAGTACATGTGAGTCATCCGGGAGCCACCACCAGCAGACGCAATGTATCACCTCGGGTGAAGACTCGGCGTCCCAAACAGAACTCCTGTCACTGACTGACTCCTGGGGTGACGGGGTCGGGGGACTGACTGAGTGCCGGAGGTGCCGGAGGTGTCAGGAGCTTGGACCCGCCGGAGGACATGATTCTAGGGAGTCCTGGAACCCCAGAAGCCCACATTGCACGACGCTGCGGAGAGAGGTGGCACCCCGGGACACGAGAGGTGCAAACGTAGGAACAGGTACGACCGACCCGAGGACATAGCGTTCGGTCGCCCGGCACACCTGCCCTGCCCACCGAGACGGTAGTCCTCGAGACCTCCTCACTTGGGAACTCCCCTCCCACCCACTCCAATTACAGGAACACCTGTTTCACAGGGCTCTATGCCGACGTGTCTCCACTGGAGACCCCTTCTAAGGGTCGACCTCTGTGTACCCGCACGACCCCGAACACAGGTCTACAGAGTCAATATAGACTCTTTACATTTATTGTTGACCCTACACCCGGTCTAAGAACAGGTTCGGGAACCTTCACCGGGCCGAGAAACCGCCAGTCAAAACCCCCACCCCCCGTCACCCCACTTCTTCTGGTCTCCGGGGCGTCCTCTTCGCGGTGGCTCCGGCCACCGCAACCACGAGCAAACGTTCCGTCCACATTTGCGCCGAACACTAGATTTTTGCCGAGATTAAATGTTAGATGAAGTTCATCCGTTCAACGTGTAGTTTTGGTGTTCGATAGTGGAGTGTGGACAGTCTTACGACCAGCATCTCCATTGTCCTGCCTCCATTGCTAGAACTTTTGTGGCCACCCCTACACATAATCACGCCGGTGATGTCTCTTCATGCGTCCAAGGAGGTTTTTTCCTCAATGGCATACTAGTGTGCCAAGGTAAAGACTCATAAATACGTTTTCATTACTTTTGTAGTGTCCCTACACACAGGAGGGTCCGAATAACGTCACAATAAGAGTTATCCCGTGACTTTGGATGGACGGACAGTACCCTGTTACCTATTTTCGATGTCTATCTCTACACTCCTTCTTCACACAGGAAGTAACTGTGGACACGCGAAAAGGGACCTCCAGTATTCGATTCTCTCTTAGGTTACCTTTCTGTGATTGAAAGTACACCCAGATTCCGTCGGTCTGATATTTCCCCGTCACCAGCGACCGTCCACCCCTGCCCCTCTCTCCAAGGTCCCTGTGTACACGTCGATCATTCAGGACCTCTCGACTATCGCGTCACGTCACTTGTGTCTGTCGTCACATAATTTTGACAGTTCTAACGACTCTCGCTCTAGAATAAGGGTGGTGTGTTTTCTTTACCGCCTGAAGGGACCACCAGCCCACCGATTTCTGAGGTGAGAGGGTTACGTCCACGGGACCCAAACTAGGGACCAGTCCCTTGATTCTAGGACTCACGGAGTCGATTCTGGACAGTCCGTTTTTCAAAATTTATTTGTAAATTTTTCGTTGCTGTTGAGACTACATTACTTCACGATTGACTACGGTGGGGGCATCCGCTGGTATGTGGCACAAGTCTGCGTAGTCTAGTCACACGTCACGTGGAACCAGAACTTACAACCCACAGTCGATACAAGGTTAATTTTGGTGTCAAAAATAAAATTTTTACGTACGAGAAACAGTTCTACTCCTTTAAGGGGTAGACAAGGGTAAAAAGACTCTCAATGACAGTAGTTTCACACGACCTGAAACAGTCTAGAAAGACGAAGTTGACCACACTGTGCATGGAAAGGACCCAATCAAATAACCACACCGCCTAGTGAAATCAACTAAAAAGTGAACTCGGCTAAAAACTTATAACTGGGTCGGAACGTAGGGGTTTTATGGGGTGTCAGTATCGAATATTTAGAAAAGTGTATAACGAGTTAAGACAAACGATTATGAACCAATGTCTAACTAAAGTAGAGAGAAAAAAGAACGTAGGTATAGAAAACGTTCAATAACCAGATATGAAAAGAAAAACCCTCACGGAAACAGACCGAAACCATAGTCCTATTGTGATTGAAGTATTTTATTTAACCACTCACAAAGAAAATGTAAAGACAAAGGACCTTCTTAATATACCTTAATCAAAAAGAAATTTGTAAATCGTCTTAAGTGGATACTATGGTAGACCGGATCTCTAAAGGAAAACCCCTCTAAATTTTAGTGTTCACGTTAGGGGAATTAACGAGGTCCTGACAACTTAAGAGAGAAGGCACCCCTCAGGCGGCACCATCGAACATAAAAGGTCCTTCACCAGACAAAGGTAGGCTCAGCAGCCAGACTGAATGTGACAGTCCGTTAAACTTATTTGTCAGGCAAGAAGGAGTACGTGAACCCCTACACACACCGTAGACAGACAGGGATGAAGACATTAAACACTATTGAAGAGAACAGTCAGAATTATTCACAAGTAGAAACTGGGATCGACAAATACTAGGATTAAGCGGTTGACAGAAGAATTTACTGTGGAAGTGGGGGGTGCGGGGTGAAGGGTCGGTGTGCCTTCGGCCCAGGTAGGTCAGTAACCTAGACCGAACGCAACGGAATTCACTTTAAGGCCACTCACCCCCCGAAAACGCCAGAACAGTACCCAGTCCCGAAGGGTCCACCACCACCACCGTTCCTTGGGGCGGACGGTCACGTCCCGTGCATTCTCTGCTCCCAAGCTAGAGACCCAGTCCTTCTAGGGGACCTCCTCCCGCACTGTTGGGTGAGGTCATAAAAACGGACCTCTTAGGGGTACCTGTCTCCTCGGACCGTCCCATGTCAGGTATCTCAACGTCTCAGTCTGTGCTGTCTTCGCTGAATCGTGTGTGTGCGTGTCTAATCCAGAGCCGTTCGTCGTCCACCCTTCTGTTGTGTCCTTCAGTCGGACGCACACGAGGACAGACACACTGCGGCCGAGGACAGGCACACTGCGGCCGACCATTGACAGTGAGAGGACACATTTAAGACGACGTGGGGTGTTGTGCTACGAAGAAAAGTTTTCTTTTTCTCCCTGTCCCTTCTACCTGTCTCTTCCCTGACCACACCTTCAAACCCCCCTTCTCACTCCCCGGGACTCTGGGGCTGCAGAGAGTGCAGGGGCTCAAGGGTGTGAGGGAGGAGGCGGACTCCGAAACGTTTGTCCTTCGGCTAACGTCTATTCCGACGTCGGGGTCGGACTCAGCTCAGCGACCGGCCGGCTGTCGGTCCGGTGAGCGGGCTGCACGCCCAGACTCGCGTCTGAGTCGGGCCCCGGGTCCCAGGGGCACCGGCGTCAGTCCTGCGGGGGAGGCGGACCACACGCGGAGTCCATCCCTGTGACGGTCGGGGAGACGTCGGAGCCCCGCCCTGTACTCTCTACGACCCCGATGCTCCACACCGACGAACTCCCCGTGGCCCCCATGACCCACGCCCCGCCTCGCCAGACGAGGTCCAGCCGGACAGTGTCTCTGGTTCCGGCCCAAGTACCACCTTTGACGGACCTCGGCTGGTTCCTCTTCGTGAATCACATGGTCAATGATCCTCTGGCTCCGTTCGGGGCGGTGCGACTGAGTTCCGCCCCTCTTCGTCGAAAAGGACTCAGGGTCGGCCCAGGCACGGGGCGTCCTCCTCGCGGGGCCCCTTGACGAGGAGAAAGTCGAGTCAAGTCAGCGAGTCCGCACAGACCGAGAAACGCCGGGGTACTTGGCGTCGTGTCGTCCGGAGGGACAGGCAGTGGTGGAGGGTCTCAAGTGGGTTTGAGTGTAGGCGGGTCGTCGAGACCCACCCTGAGTCACTGCCCTCAGACCTCCCCGACGTCTTCCGTTGACAACCCCGTTTAGCCCAGGGGAACACAGCCCAGGAAAATACTAGCCCCTCCCAGCAGGGCGGAGGTCGTGACCCGACACGTCGCAGCGTCCCCGTAGGGGGGGGTCGGCGGACGGACGCCCGACTTCGACCCGGCGTCAGGACTTCGACGTTCGTCTGCAGACCCTCGGCGACTCACACACATTGACCCAAAAGCCAAACTACCCTTTGCACAACGGGACCCACACTCGTCTCGTCGTGGGGTTTGAAAGTGTCGAGGGGTTAAAATGAATGCCAGAACTTGTTGCATATACGGTTTATTCTCCTGTGTGTCTATTAAGGACATTTCAACCCCTCCCCTCATACCTTTTCCGGAGAAGGAAACTCCCAGAACCATTCTTCTGTCTTTTCTACACACGGAAACCCCATTGCGACCGGCACGACGCCGGCGTCCCCTCTGGATCACAGTGGCGTCCTCGTTGTGTCGCTCACCCCACGCCACAGACGGGGGCTCTGGGCGCCGCGAAGGCTCCTTGCGCGACGAGACGTCCGTGAACTCCACGGGTATTCCACGACCCAGGCGACACCCGTAAATTACTTTTGCCTGTTAACGTACAAACCGCACGTCCTTCGGTGTAAAAAAAAGTAACGGACAAAGTAAGAATGGTCCATGGAGAGGATTTTCAAGGTTTAACTTAAAGGAAAGGGGAGGTGTTTCGACGGAGGAAGTGCCTCCTCTCCCAGGGTCAGAGCGCCCGAGACCGGAGGGCCCAGGACCGACCCTCTATTCCCACCACAACAACTTCTCCGCGGTCCTCCTTGACGTCGAAGGACCAAATGTCTTGTTTTAAGGAGAAGATTCTCCCGTCCTTCCTCGGACTTCCGACCCTTCGTCCGAGGGTGGTCCCAGACGGGTGGGGTTGACGACGACCGTCCTGGACGACCCACCCACCCGTGTCTGTGTGCTCGCCCGTCTCCCGGTCCCCTACTCCCTTCCCGACTCCCGCGACAGGCGGTGGGTCCCAGGAGGAGGGCGACGAGGGGAAAGAGCTCTGGTTCAGCCTCGTCAACAACGACAAGTCAGCGAGTCAGTACAGGTCGAGAAACGCTGGGGTACCTGACGTCGTGCGGTCCGAAGGGACAGGTAGTGGTTGAGGCTCAAATGAGTTTAAGTACAGGTAACTCAGCCACTACGGTAGGTTGGTAGAGTAGGACAGCAGGGGAAGAGGAGGGTGTAAGTTAGAAAGGGTCGTAGTCCTAGAAAAGGTTACTCAGTAAAGAATCGTAGTCCACCGGTTTCATAACCTCAAAGTGGAAGTCGTAGTCAGGAAGGTTACTTATAAGTCCTGACTAAAGGTAATCCTACCTGACCAACCTAGAGGAACGTCAGGTTCCCTGAGAGTTCTCAGAAGAGGTTGTGGTGTCAAGTTTTAGTAGTTAAGAAACCGTGAGTCGGAAAAAATACCAGGTTGAGAGTATACGTACTGATGACCTTTTTGGTATCGAAACTAATATACCTGAAAACAACCATTACAGAGACGAAAAATTGTACGATAAATCCAACCAGTCTCGAAAAGAAGGTTCCTCGTTCGCACAAAATTCACGGTCTCGTTGTCCAGAACGATTTGTGGGACCATCAGAGGACTGCGTCGACAAAGATCAATCTCTCCTATAAGAGTACATGTGAAAACTAATTTTGTTAGACTTGTACCGGACGTAGGGTGTTTGTGGTTAGCCTGTCACAGGTAGCTAGACTCGTGTTCGGTAGACGGCGATCTCGCCACCAAGGGAGAGAGGGACGGGGTCGGGAGGACGACTCTACGGAAGAGTAGCTACATTCCTCTATTGTCTTCGGTGTCTACGGACGTCGTAGGACCTCGTGTTTACGGCCGATTCCCGAAGGGACCACCGAGTCGTCATCTCAGGTAGACGTTTCGTCCTTTGTTTCCAAGTTAGGGACCCAGTCCATCTAGGGGAACTCCTCCTTTTCCGTTGGGTGAGGTCATAAGAACGGACCTCTTAGGGTACCTGTCTCCTCGGACCACCCGATGTTAGGTACCCCAGTGTTTCTCAGCCTGTGTTGACTCGTTGATTTGTTCGTTTTGTCTAAACTCATTTCGTCCATTCTGGCGCGTCGCACTTCGTCCTAGGGTACTGACTCTCGGCCCGCGTGATCGGGACGCGACAGGTCCTTAGGCGGCTCGGCTGAAGTCCCGTCCCCCTCGCCCGCCCGAGTGTCCACACCCCTGTACGGGGAGACGTCCTCTACCCCGACCCCGTCCGCGGTCTCTGACCCCAGTTCTGTGGCAGCACACTTCCCCGTCGAGAGGTCGCAAACCAAAAACTACGACTTGCGTGGAAACACACACAACTTGGAATCAATATTTCTTGGTCTTCTGTTCTTAGACCTCATTGTGGAGGGTCCTATCAGTAGCAACAGTGACGACCCGTTTCCCCTGTAGACCCACCTCCAAATTCAACCGTGGGCTCACTCTTTCTCTGTCTCCGTCTGTCTCTCTTCCTCTCTCTCTCCCTGTGGGGTCCTGCTCCCCTCGCCGGGGTCCGTCCGCCGGACGCGCGACAGTGAGTGACAGTCCGAAGGCCTTAAGGGCAGTGACAAATAAGGAGGGGGGAGGGAGGTCCTCAGTCGCAGGACGGTCGGAGTGGTACTTTGCCCGAGACCGAGACGACCCGGACCGGAAGGAGACACACGAGGCCCGACCCCGGCGAGTCGTCTGCCACCTGCTACGGACGAGACACGTCTAGGAGCAAGGGCCGGAGTTTCCATGCAAGGGTCCGGAGGGCCCGTCGCGGCGGGTGCACCGGTAGCCACCCGTCCGCCCATTGGACCCTTTGCGTTGGTCCTCCCCCAAGATTTCTTACAAAATGTGTCTCTGGTTAACAACATCCTTCTCAGTCGTTAAAATTTGCCAGGGAAGACTTAGGGTTATTTTACATGTTTACGTGTCTTCAACCTTCTTTTCGACCTTCCTCTGGGTGGCGGCAAAGTCGTCGGCGTGAAGACTCGTGTCTCGGGTCCTCCCGCGCCGCGCGGACAGATGTCGAGTCGGAGCAGGTGTCTAATTTATGTTTTGCCCCCGTCGTAGATCTCAGTCCGCAGACCCAAATGTTCGTGTAGAGCTCCCGTGAAGACTCTTCTACGACAAAGGTAGACGAAGCCCTGGTAAAGACGGAGTAGGTCTACGCCACAGAGACTGGACGCACGAGGCGTCCGGGGCGTCCCGAAAGAGGGGGTGTTCGTCGACGGGGTCCCTGGCCAGCGAAGGAAGTCGTCACCAGAGAGTGGTGGATCGTTGCACGACGCCCGTCGCTACTCGGTGACTTGACGGTCCTCTTCCGGCCAGCGTCTCTCGACTGGCCGACAGGGGGGGTGGGGAGGGCGTGCGTGTCCGACCCGCCCACGTCACTCGTTTGCGCTACCCTTTAGAAGACGTCTCCCCCACACGACCACTTAGACGACCCTAGGACGAGCGGTTCCGAGTGGACGGTCGTCCGCCAGCCTGCCCGAGGTTCGCCACCGTACCCTACAGGACCTGGCACCCGCTGTGCGACAGTGAGCCGTGCGTCAGACCCAGGGCCCAGAGTCCCCGTCCTACAGACCCCGGCACCCGCTGTGCGACAGTGAGCCGTGCGCCAGACCTAGGGCCCAGAGTCCCCGTCGGAGTAGAGTGTGCACATCAAAGTACGATCAGATAGTTGTAGTTTAGCCGTTAAGGTCACCTCTTTGAAGGGTCATGCAAATGCTTTCGGGAACCTTTAGACCCGTCGACCAAGAAAGAATCTATAGGTCGACGACTCCCTATTGACCGTTTGTCTTCGACGTCGTCGATGAGCCCCGCTCGAAACACTATGACCTAAGACGTCCGAGGAACCCTTGGTCGGCGTCTCAGTGCGACTGCCTGGACGGGCGTGGAGCGGACCAATGAGAGACGTCGCACAAGACTGAGTCTTGACGTCCCGGCGGACTCTCGGAAGACCCGACTCTCCTTCGACTGGCCTTCCCTCCTCCCAAGTCACAAGACGCGAAATGCCCCCCCAGCCCCCTCACTCCCCCGTCGCCCCCTTCCCACCTCCTCTCTGCGAGTCCAGGTGCACGTACGTACGGGGGACGTCTCGCTCCGAGGCGTAGTGTCGTCCCGGGTGGGGGCTCTGCACCCCGGGACACCGCCCCCTCTCCCCCTCGTCCGAGTCGGCCGGGAGTGGCGGACCCAGGGGCCGAGTGTCGAGGTAGAGACTGGAGCGTCCACGAGACCCTACGAGGGGCCGACGTCTCTCGTCCTCCGGGGTCCTCGTCTCTCTCCGGGAAGACTGGGGTCCGGGAAAGTACTCCGAGTCCCAGCACCCCGCCGACCCTGAAGAGGTCGCGAACCACACATGTCGTAGTCGCAGTGTGGGTCGAAGTCCCGTGTCTCCTGCGGGACGACGGGGGACGGGAGAGGTTCACCGAAGGGTTGGTGACCCACGAGACCGGTGTGTCCCTCGGTCCCTTCCCTGCTCCCGAGGCGGCCGGTGTGGACGAGTCTTACACGGGTGTTCTCGGACACTTTCGAGACTACTGGTGTGCACAGTCCTCGCCGGAACCGGTCACCCCTACCTTCACTTTTGTGTTATGCCCAGGACGAGAATTCCACTTTCTCCTCCATTCACCGGAGGCGAACAGGTAATCTGTTTGCGACCCGGTCCGAGTCGGGTACTCCTGCTCGGCCACGGGCAGAGGAATCTCTCCTCGGACCTCCGTGTCCCCTAGAATTTACGACGGCGAAGCGGGCAGGGTACGCCTGCGAAGGAGGTGGCTCAATGTCCCCGAAGTCCAGGAAGAGTCGTGCTGAGGTCCGTCGGAAGGGGACTGACCGTGACACGAGTTCCACTCCAGGCAAACGTCTGGGTTTTTATCGTCCGAGAGAAACGTAAATCTCATTCTCGGGAAAGGTAATACCGACCTTGTTACCCCAACGTCCCTCCTCTCGTGATCACACATAATCGTTCGGACGGTGAGTCTCTAAAATTTTCCCGTACCAATAAGACTTCCAAAAAAGGTTAACTAACCAAGTCAAGTCAAGTCAGTGAGTCAGCACAGGCTGAGAAACGCTGGGGTACCTGACGTCGTACGGTCCGGAGGGACAGGTAGTGGTCGAGGGCCTCAAATGGGTTTGAGTAGAGGTAACTTAGCCACTACGGTAGGTTGGTGGAGTAGGAGACGGCAGGGGAAGAGGAGGACGGAAGTTAGAAAGGGTGGTAGTCCCAGAAAAGGTTGCTCAGTCGAGAAGTGTAGTCCACCGGTTTCATGACCTCAAAGTCTAAGTTGTAGTCAGGAAGGTTATTTGTGGGTCCTGACTAGAGGAAATCCTACCTGACCAACCTAGAGAAACGTCAGGTTCCCTGAGAGTTCTCAGAAGAGGTTGTGGTATCAAGGTTTCGTAGTTAAGAAGCCGCGAGTCGAAAGAAGTGTCAGGTTGAGAGTGTAGGTCTGTACTGGTGACCTTTTTTTTAACTAACCTCCTTCCAACTATTTTGGTCAATCCACTGAGTGTGTGCGTGAACCCTTAAAGCGAGAAGACTCTACAACGAGGCCCGGACATGGCAGAAGACGTCAGAGGGCCCGGGAAGGAAGGCAACGACCCCGTGGAGACGGGACTCGAACCGGACCCCTCCAGACGGGCGTCTGAGTCGTAAACGTCGTCCACACCACTCTCGACTCGGCGACACCAGGAGGAAGCCACCGACACCTGAGTCGGACCGCTACGCTCAGGACTGCCCGTACGGAAGGTCGAGCCCACCTCAGAGGGGCTCACGCCAGATCCGCGCCCTCGAGCGCGTGCCAATCCCAATCCCAATCCCAATCCCAATCCCAATCCCGCTCCACGCGTCCGCGCCCCGCTCGGCATGCGTTCCTGTGCACCAGAAGGGAAGGCACTCCGACCTCCTGTATGCGTGTTCCGGCGCCCTTTACTCGTTCTGTCGCCTCGCAGTCGGAGACGACCAGGTCTGTGATGCTTATGGGCAGTAAGTCTTGGACTACATCGTTTAGCCGGAGTCTAGTCGCGGGCTGTCTCTGGGCCGACACCCCTTTCCGAGGACGCGAGGGCCCGCACACGCGCAACGGCCTACGCACATTGCACACATGCGCCCTCCCCAGTCCCCAGTCCTTCTGTCAGGGGTCGCTCGTGGGGGGTCGGGGTGTCCTCGCGTCCGAAATACGGGGGTTTGTCGTCTGTGGTACTTAAGTTCGGGACGGCTTGTGGTTGTCCCGAACCTTTGTTGGACACAAGGACATTCGCGCAGATCCCGTGCAGACGTTCCTCCTCCAGTTCCAGTTTCAGTGTCCTGTCCATCGGTGCTCGAAAGGACGGCGACTCAGAGCCCCAGACCCGACGGAGGGTCCCACCCACCCCTCCCCCCCACTCAGAGGTCGCTGGGGGTCGTGCGGCACACGTGTATTCAGTAGGGGAGAAGCAGTCTCTACTCCCTCGGTCCGTTCTGTCAGATGTACCGGACCCTACTCCTCCGGGCGCCTGAGGTCCAAGACCTGAGGGGTGCCGTCCTGGAGCTCCTTCCGACCCCGGAGGTAGGTCTCGACCCCCTCCGAACTTCCCGGACAGAGTGTCCAGTCTCTGTGTCTCGGAACCCTCTTCCCGCTCCTCCCCCAAAGACGGATCTGAGCTCTCCTCTCCTTGGGGAACCTCCTCCCTCCACCCTTCCCCCAAGTCCTACCACCCCCCTTGTGCACACATGAGCACCGACTCAGTGCAGTTACATGCCGTCTCTAGTGGTGTTATAACATTTCATTAATGGGATGTCAATTTAATTAATCTTTTTTTCTTTCGTCGGGGTACCTGGGGCGAGGAGTCCTTCGGAATTGACACGACCCGCTACAGAATAAGGACAAGGACAGAGTCGTTCCTCTCAGACCCCTGTGCTCCACTGTAAACCCCGAGAAGTCCGAGAACGACTGGAACCTAGGAATGAGGGTTGGGGACGAATAGGAGCCTCTTCCCGGGCACCTTCACCCACCTACGTCCCGTCCTCCACCGCACTGTCCTGCGCCAGGACTGCCGAAGGAGAGGGGCTCCTGCCCGAACCGGCGGACAGGAGAGGGGCCCCGAACCGCCAGGGCCCTCCGCACCGGACAGAGACCGGACATAAGTAGGCACTGCACCTGTGTCAAGGGCATAGTGTACCCCGACGTCCCCCGTCCCCGGCTCCACCACTACGGTACCTCTACTCACTTCGTCGCGCACTCGAGAGCCTCAGGCAGAATTGGTTGCTTTCTTTTGGACCACCCAAACGACCACGATGAAAAGGTCCGAACAACTCCGGGGGCACTCCAGACCCGAGGGGTCCACGAGAGTCTTTACACCTGTGTGAGAGGAGTGATGGGAGGGCGCTACGTCACCCACGGGACCACCCGCGAAGGGAGGGCGTCGGACCGTCCAGCAGACCAGGGTCGCGGTCGACGAGGCCCGAGGGACGGGCGGCCGGGTCTGGGGGACCGAGTGGTGAGGAGTGGACGGGTCCACCAGGAGAGGGGGCTGAGGGCGGACCCACGTAGGCGGACGAATTCGTCCGGAGGCAGTCTTCGGCGTAGTAGCCCCTCCGGGGAAGACCAGACAGATGTAATGCCGGAAAACAACTTTTGGACGGAGCAGAATAAGAGCATCGGGTGCAGCGGCAGCCCCTCAGAGGCAGACAGACTGGGGGTAAGTGCACGTGCGTCCGAAATTCGCAAGGAAAACGAACGCAACGAACGCCTTAAGAGAGAAATGAGGCCTGCGGGGCACACAGTGAGAGCGTGTATACTCAGTAAAGGGGGTAAAAGAAGACGACGACGAGGCAGCCGCGAGCGTAGTGCGGGAAGTACTGGAAGGGGTCTCGACGGCTTAGTGTCGATACTTCCGAGTTTGCAGACAAGGGGAAACGACCTTAAGGACACACCACCCACACCCCTAAACACCCAAAAAGAAGTTGAGGGCTGAGCTATTGAAGTTTTGGCTTTGTTTTGAAAAGTCGGGACATAGGTTCAGGAAGATAGATTAGAAAACAAAGTATTTGATCGGAACAGTAACCGACAAGACAACGAGTCGGACAGATACACACACAATTCGGCGAAGTCAGCACAGACTGAGAAACGCTGGGGGTTCCTGACAGTGGGAGGTCCGAGGAGACAGGTACCCTAAGAGATCCGTTCTTATGACCCCACCTAACGGTACGGGAGGAGGTCCTGTAGAAGGGTTGGGCCCCTACCTTGGGTGCAGAAGGCGTAACCGTCCGTCCAAGAAAAGGTGATCACAATGGACCTTTCGGGGTAGATATCTCATTGACCAAAACCTTTAAGTAAACTACGTCTTCTGGGGATCGACCAGGAAGAAGTCACGGTAAACGAGGACAAGGGAGAGTAGAAACGCCCTAGGAGACCCAGAGGAAAGTCTCGTCCAAGCCCGACGGGGGACTCAGGGTGGAGGACCCAACGAGGAAGAGACAGTGCTACGGCCACCGGGACGTCTCAGACGGCTAAAGACCGCCACTGCGGGACGTCTCGGACGACTAAGGACCGCCACTGCCTCCTCGGACAGTCGACCACGAAGTCCGGCCTGACGGTCACGAAGAGGGTCGCGGTAGCGACGCTGCCAAGGGAAGGAAAAATTTCTCTCTTTCTTTCACCTCAGCGAGTCAGTACAGACTGAGAAACGCTGGGGTACCTGACATCGGATGGCCCGAGGAGGCAGGTACCCTAAGAGGTCCGTTCTCATGACCTCACCCCACGGTAAGGAAAAATTTTCTATTGTTTAGGGTTCTTGATAGGACGTTAAGTTCCCGGGCACACCCACGACGTGCACAGCCAGTCGGACTCATCACCGGGGGCCTCGGCGGTCCCGCCACTGTGCCGGGGGGCGGAAGGTCCAGAGGAACCGTGAGTGAAACGAGCAGAGAAGTGCGAAGCCCGGTCTACTAGCCAAACCCCTTACAGTGACCCCTCAGTCATTAGAGTCTCCTCGCCCGGTGGGTCACTTCCACGTACCCCCGGCAAGTCCGTCCTGCCTTCACGTGAGCCTGAACACGTGCGGCCCCTTCCGCACAGTCGGTGTCGGTGAGGGCCCTCGTCCCCGTCGCCCTCCGACACACTCCGTACTACTGACACCACTCCTGTCCGAGGGGCAGAGGTCTCTTCCCTCTGGGTGGAACGCCCCCCGCTCGCCCACTTCGTGTCGGAGGACCTCCCAGGCTACTACTCTACTTTGGGGAGGTCCACCTTCGTCGCACACTCTTTCTGGACCCGAGACGTGTGTCCGAACACCCCGAATCTCCGCCCTACAATAAAAATCCCTGTAAACCGACAACCACCAAAACTTAGAGGTCGGTTCCCTCCACAGGATTGCCCGAGACACAAAATCCTTCCAGCAAGACCTCGCCTCTGGCCCCGCCCGCCCCCTCCGGACCCACAAGACAGTCCTGAGTGGGGGAGCGAGGGCGGTGTGGGACTGGACGAGACCGTGTCAAGAGACGCTGGACACGGGACAGTGTTCGACACACTCCCGTCCGAACACCAGGTGTGCGGGGGTCTCGACGTCTCTACGTCGACTCGCACCCCCGGGGACTCCCCTGGTCCCCTCAACCGACCGGACACGCGTCAGCCACCTGTGAGTGACCGAGTCGAAGCCGGGTCAGAAACCGAGTCTACCATTTTTCAGACGAACATTGCGCCCTCTGGGTCCAAACTGGGGACCCAGCCCTTCTAAGGGACTTCTTCCTTTACCGTTGGGCGAGGTCATAAGAACGGACCTCTTAGGGTACCTACCTCCTCGGACCAGTCGATGTCAGGTACCTCAACGTTTCTCAGTCTGTGTTGACTCGCTGAAGAGACAGAGAAACACTGGCGTACCTGACATCGAGCTATCGGAACCACTCCCCCTACCTTTTGGTCTTTACTGAGTCCCGGACCCCGAACCGTAGACCCGCTCAGCTACAGAGTTGCCGTCCTTTCAGGTGTCTTCTCTGATGAAGACCCCCTTTGGGACCCCAGCTAAACCCTGTACGGTTCATACACCATGGACCCTCTGAGTTGTCTGTCGGGTAAAGGGGAAAAGTCAAAACTTGTTTTATTTACTTTGTCTCGGGTCACTGCTCTGACCCGCGGTCGGGACTCCCAACAGACCTCTCCCCGGCCACGTAACGACGTTCTTCCCCCACCCGCTCCTGTGTCTCAGGACTCTCGTCTGGCCCCTCCCTCTGGTCGATCCTCCCCCAGCCCTTCCCCCCACTTCGGGGACCCCCGACCCGTCCTCCCTCCAGTCCCGGGGCCGACCTCTGTATCTGCACCTCGTCGAAAGAGACCAACGGCGGAGGCGTGTCTCCGGCCCCGGGTCGCGAACCGCACTCCAGGATTGCCGGACACCGAAGAAGGCGTCCCCTACGACCACTCTTCCCCCTGTTTCCGCGGGGTCCTGCCGGGCCCTCTCAGCCGGGGTGCCCTCTCTTTCCATGGACGGCGGGGACCCGGGACCCCCGCGACGACCCCCTCTTCTCCCTCCCCCTCACTCACTCGTCCACGGGTCTCGCGAGACATTTATCGCGAGGGTCAGGACGGACGGACCGTGGTTCTTTGTTTCACGGAGGACCCTCCGTGTGTAGCTCCCTGCCGGGTCCCGCGCCTCGAGTCGAGACCGACCGAGAGTACACGGGTCACTAGCAATGTGCGTCCAAGTTAATACTGCCACACGTTTGTCACTACCTTTGTCAATGTAGCCACACGTCCCCTCTCTCCCGTGTCTAAACCTACTCGGTACCACCCCCCCGTGAGATACCGGAGGACAAATACCGACTACCTGGGATCAGTAAAAAACCCCCCAAGACTTTGGACTCTTGTCTTCAGTGAAACTTGGACAAGGGAGCAATCATTTTACCACAGCACATCGGACGGAGGACCCGACCACGACTCCAAGTGTCCCTTCGTCGATGTGCCGCGTGCCGCTACAGTCGGTTACAGGGGAAATCCCAAGTGAATGACGACGACGAAATTTTAAACGTTTCAGGAATTTTCACCACACGGCTCCCGAGACAGTTGCGACCCTGTGACCGGACCCCCGGGTGCGGGACTCTACGAGACCGGGCAGGGGTCGGTTCGAGAGTTGCGACCGCAGTCCTCTTCCACGTCGGTGTGCCCGTTCCGGCAACGCAGACAGTCGGGTACGGGACAAACGAGTGAGAAGGCTCCACACTAAACGGGGGGCAGAGGAAACCCTCCACGGCAGGAACTGAAACCGGACACTTTGGGACCAGGGTGGTTCTGGATCTCGCGAAGACGGCGGTGGTGGGGGGAGTTCGGGTCCTCGACGAAAAGTGACTAAGAGGGAAATGAACCTTGTTTAATTAAGTCTTATTTGGCTGATTCGAGGACCGAGTTTCAAGTCCTGCATATAAGCAAGGGTCCCTGGTCGGAGGAAGGGAGGGGTGGTCGGTGGGAGGGGAGACTGGTCGACAGTCGCAAGAGGTAGAAGCGTCTCGCTAAAACCTTCCCGGTCCGTCCGAGACAAGAAGGGACGAAGACATCCTTGTCGACGTTTTACATACACGGCAGCCCGCGGAACAAGAAAGGCGAACAGGCACATGGACCTCTAGGCAGGTGTCCTCCTGTGCGCCCAAACGAGCGAGGGAGGACTGCTGGGCCACAGGCACGAAATCGACTGACCAGAGGGTAATGACGTCCAAACGTCAAAGGATCACGGAACGACGTCACTCAGTAGAAATTTACAGTAAGGATTACACGTACTCACCTCGAACTTCTACTTAAGGTCCGCACATTAATATCTAGCTTTACGACCACAGAAACTTTAGACTCACCTATACCGGCAAGTTTTCCCAGTTTGGACAAGTGGGAAAGAAAGAATAACTTCGTTTTCCTCCGGTAGGCGGTAGTGGGAGTGACGGAGTCTCTCGACGGTCGGACCGTCGTCACTCTCCGATGCAGTCACACGAAAAATCTTTCTCTACAAGTGAAGAGGCCGGTGTACTCCGGAAACGACCCTGCGCGCCCTCGAGAGCCGCGTCACGGGCTTGAGGACCAAGGTCGGGCGTCTGAATCAACGGGGCTCCGTGCACCCTAGGATCAACAGGCTGGTCCTTGAGAAAACAATCAACGACTCTTCCACACTCCCTAAGGGACGTCTACAGGTCTTACAGGGTACCCGCAGGTCAGAGGGACCAAAACGTAACAAAAGGGGCACCCTGGGGAAGGAAGGGAAGAGGCGACCGAGGACTGACCTCAGAAGGGTAGGGTAGTTCCTGGACCGGGAACCTTCCGGGAGTCAGTCAACAGACCCTTTGTAGACCTTCCTTACGCAGACTTTGGACACCCACCGAACAGACTCCCGGACCCACTGACACGCCTCTGTGCGGGGAGGGGTCCAAGACCGCCCCCCGCCCCCCACCAGACACCGGGTCCGTAGACCGGCACGACCCGACCCAAGAGGGACGACGGGCGGTCCGTCTACGAGACGGGACTCTACGGGGAGGTTGGTCCTCCTGGTCAACCCGAATACGTCGAAGTCGAAACCAAACCCCCAGTCGGCTCCACCCATTCTGACCGCCGGCCACGGTCCCTCATCCCACTCACCCTGGTGTCGTGGTACGGGGGCTGCAGGAAGACTCGGGTCGAAGGCGCCTCACGGACCCCCCCCGGAGGGCGAAACCGACCGTACTGTACACAACCACCTCCCCCCGTGGGAGACCAGTGTGTGCCTCGTCGGGGGAACGACCCTTGAGTTTCGTCGACGTGGTCTTTCACGGACGTTCGACGACCGATCGAAAAGACCTTCTTGTTTCTGCCGGGAACGTGCGTCGTCTAGGGGACGCGGGGCGGGTGGCGAGGGGTCAGGAAGTGACCTTGCACTCAGGACGGGTGTGAGACGTCCTCGACACGAACGACTATGGTGGACGATTTGCGCACAGTAGAG
Organism: Capra ibex; assembly: GCA_006410555.1. Classification (NCBI taxonomy): domain Eukaryota; kingdom Metazoa; phylum Chordata; class Mammalia; order Artiodactyla; family Bovidae; genus Capra; species Capra ibex. The sequence goes on along the minus strand of SJYO01046538.1, from coordinate 77,698,021 downwards.
TTCGGGGGTCTGTGCGTCGATTCTCCGGCGGGCGGCCGGGGGCTCGCGTCCTCGACCCCGGGGAGGGCCGGACCCTCCCACCTCTCGTTAGGGCTGGGACTACCCGAAAGACCCACGACCTTGCGCGCGCAGTAGGGGCAATTTTTAGCGACTCCTTCGCCGACGGTCCTCGAGAAAGACGGGACGGAGGAGAAGTTTCCTGGCACACTCCAGGAGCAATTTCGACTACTCTCAGCGGTCGGGTGACGTTCGGGGCAGGGGGCACGCACCGGTCTCCTGTGACACACGTCACGGGCAGAGCAATCGTCTCCCCTACCCGAGGGACCCTCGGTGGTGGCGACCGAGACCTCCGCACCTTGCTGTCCCAGACTCACACAGATCACACAAGGGTCCCGCCCTTTCAAACGAAAACAGGATTTCCTGAACTCTCCTCCGTCCTACTTCCGTCACCCGAGAACAACGTTGGTCAGGGGCGGGTGAACCGTCAGTGAACCGAAAAGACTGGCACCCAGCGGGAGTTCGTCTCTCGCACACTTATACAGTCCCCTGGGTCACCAAGAGCGGAGAAAGAAGAGGTCGTTTGGGGTGTCTCTCTTATAAGGAACTCCTCGCCGTCCGTCAGGTGTGGGGCTTCCAGAGCGCACGCGTCCCAGTGTGACGTCCTGCACGACCCGAGGACGAGGGTCCAAGGTCGGGTTTACGTCGCTCCGACTGTCCCAACGTCCCACACACAAATGCAGACGTACAGACTTACACAACAAGCACACGCACACGTACAGATACACTCACAATTGTACACATGCGTACGGACATAGTACGTGTGTATACGTGTCCGTACATATGCACGTGTAAACGCACTTACGTGCCCGTACACATACACGCACGTGTGCACTGTCCGTGTGCGTACATAACACACATTATATCTACACACACACACACACATGTGCACACACACGTACTCAAGGGGTCGTGGTTGTGACGGGCGTCGTCGTGGGTGTCCACCACACACCCTTGGTACATCCCGTCCCACGACCAGCACGACCACTCCCGCTGGTGAGTGAACCCCGGGTCGAAGGGGGTCCCGGGTGGAAGACGTGTCTCCGGGAGAACACTCCGGTGGCCCGACCCTCGTCCACCGGACGAGGGTTGAAACTCCGGAACCTCAGTGAGGTGCTACACAATTTTACATCTAAGACCACACACTCGACCACCCGGGTTCCGAGACACACAGACACACCCAGGTCCACCCCAGCTTACTGTTCCCCTCAAGTCGGTCCCGGTCCCGGGTTCAAGACTCGTGGTGCGTGTGCCGAGGAGTCCCCGTCCACCCGTCGCGGTACACGGGTCGCAGAGTCTGGTGTTCCTCCTACAATAATAGTGTAACAAACCTCTCTCAGCTGAAACTCCCGGGTCTACGTCCCGACCGACTGGGGGTCGGAACCGAACGTGTCCACCGGAGGACGTGGAGGGCGGAAGAGTGCGGGGGTTTTGGAGTTCCCAGGGGTTCGAACCAAGACCCTGGTCCTACGTCTGGTCGTAGACGTAGTGGACCCTCGAACACCCCTGTGGGGAGGGTCTGGAGACCTCAGGGGGGACCGCACCCAGGTCGGTAGACACCACTGTTCGGGTACCCCCGGAGAGGGGCCTAGACGTCTGGACGTCGCGGAAGTGAGGGGAACCGGACCCCTAGGCCCGGGCGGAGGTAGGGGACGGGGTACTCGGCGATACCAGACTAACAGGCATAGACATGGACCTAAGAGCCTCGAGGGACGTCGTCACTAGTGTAGGGTGTGAGGAGGTTAACCGACACGTTAAGTATCTACCCGACTTGCGGTCCCCGAGACGTCAGTAGGAGTCCAATACCGAATACATGTTGTCGTCCTACACATGATCTGGGACTGACGCAGGAAGTCGTCTACTTGGCTTAGTAATGAACTAGCTGACGATTCGACCCTCCAAAACACACACACACCCCCCTCCACCCCGCCCCCTCCTTCGTGAAGTGGTCTAACAAGGACTACCTCCGCGAAGGGGAGGTCCGGGAGGACGGTCGGAGGGTGGGAGAGGACAGACGAACCCCGCCGTCCCCGACAGAGCCCTCGTCTCCCCGCCCGTGCACAACGAGACTCGACGTCCCCAAAGTCCCCCTCCACTCGGAGTCCAACAGCCTCCGGACGTGAGACAGGAGTGGAAAAGATCAACCTTAGAAGAACCGTTTGTCGTCTGAGGCCCACCGCCCGGGTGCGAGTGTGGGTCGGATGGGGTTACACTGGGTCCGAGGAGACGCCACCACCCAGAAGACTCACTCCGCCGCGCAAGGGGTCCGTCCTCCAGCGAGGGGTCCGAGGTCGCGGGGCGGGGAGACGTCACCCCGGGAACACGACCCTTGGTAGGTGGGACGAGGCGTGACACCCGTGTTCAGGGAACTGAGACACACAGACGGGAGGGCAGGCGTCGACACCAACCCGCCCACCAGAGGCTCTGGAGGTCGACGAGACCCGCACCCAGAAGCACCCCGACGGCCACCTCGGGTTCAAATTAGATTGAATCGTCTAGACGTGTAGGGGATTCCTCCGGTGCCGTTGACAGGGTCGCCTGGGACGACCTGTTACTCCTTTGTCACACTTTTGGTCGACTTCGTGGGGTTCTCTGGGGGTACGGAGAGGACAATGTCGTGTGCAATGGCTCCAATCTCGGCGGAGGAGGTCGTCTGTGACTCGAGACAGAGAGAACACAGGGGTCGCAGTGTGTCCCGTGTACACAGACCCCGTCCTCGAGCGGAGCACCGACCTGGTCCCTGGATTTGGGCCCTTGGACCAGATACGTTACTTGGCGAGGACATTATTTGTCCTCGCGCAGGCACGTGTGCGAGACGGGGTCTGGAGAGGAGGAACACGCCTGGACTCGGCCGGGACCACCTGACCCCCGCACAAAGCCGGAGGTGACACCCAGTCGGGAGTCGGACACGAGACAGGACACTGGAACTGGACCAGACTGGACCCGGTTGCAGTGTCTCCGTCCCGAACGGACTCTCGAGCCAGACTCCGAACCAACTCACCTCCTGTGTCCCCACACGCGCCTCCGGAGACGACAAGGTTTCGCACGTTCTGAACCCCCCCCCCTTTACCACTGTTGTCCGCTGTACTCCTTGGAAGACCCCAATCAACTGGGGTGCTGGAACCTCTCTAATTCTTGCCGATGCATAGGCCGGAGGAGCACACGTAAGCACCGACACGCGGGCACGCACCGACCCACACGCACGCACACACAAGGCCGTCTACCACACGGATGTGCAATGGACATGCGCAATGGGCACGGAACCGGCTGGCACTAGAACAACAAAGACGTCCTCTGTACCCGCTGTTTCCTGTCTTTCCGCCACACCCCGCAGTGCCCTTCTAGCCGGGGTAACCGAGGTTTCCATAAAACGAGCGTAGAGACCGAGTGCAAGGGAGTGTCCGAGTGGCGACCCGCGAGCCTCTCGTCGACCACCCGCACAAATAACACACACGAAATGTGCACTAGTCCAGAGAGGGACCAAACCCCTCGCTAGTCTGAACTGACCCACGGTGGTCCGTCCCCACGGGGGTGGACGTCCCGGAGGACTAACAGGGGGCTCGGACCCGTGGAGCAAGGGTCGTGCCCCCGGGGTGACGTCCCCGCCCGGCGACCTCGGACCCCGCACTGGAGGACGGACCCCTTGCGCGGCAGCGTGAGTCTTCTGGGTGGTGGCGTCTCCTCGGACCCGGTGCGACCCCATCCAACCCACACCCGTCCGGCCAGTGGGCCTCAGACGACAAACGATTCTTCTCAGGTCGATCCTTTCCACTCCTGGTTCGACGGGCCCGAGCCCCCTGCTAGTCCTCCGGGCAAACTCGTCGTCTTCTTGCCACAAGACCTGTGTGACACACAGGTGGAGGTCGAGCCACCGAGTCTGCAGGACTCTGACCCCCCGCCGAGGGGTGCTCGTGTCCCCTTCGTCGTAGTCACGGGTGGAGTAGGGCAAACTGGACGTGCTGGGACCTCCCACCCGAATCTTCTGCTCCGGGTCCCGTCAGTTCCCCACCGAGCCGGAGAACGAGACGGGGGAGGCGGGAGGCAGTCACTTACTAAAGACTCGGGGACCGAATAGACGTGGAGACGACCCGGGGCCCCGAGCACTACTCCGTCCGTCCGGGGCCAGAGCACCTCCGGGGTTGTCCAGAACAGCACCCACAACCACGGTCCTCTGGCTCCGACCCCCTGGACCTTCCGACACCCCCGAGACGGGTCACCCGTGTGGGAGGTGTGTCAGGACCGGTTCCTCGGGAAGGACGGTCCCGGCCCGACCCGGTCCCGTCCAGGGGCACCGGGGGTAGTCTCCTCTGGTGGATCTGGGTGAGCACTGATTTTCGGGGTCTACCCCACTGTCCCGTGTCAGGGGCCCGGGGTGCGACCCCTGTCCCTGACAGAGATTTCGCGGAGACGGGGATCGTTTAGGCGTCCCTCGGAGAGGGGGCCCTAAGCAGTGCCTCGTGTGTCTGCACACACTGTGTCTCCTATTATGCTGACGAAGGTCTTTTGAAATTTTTCACCACCATTCTGTAAACGTTGTATTCTAAGTAGCGAAAGTCGCACGTCAAGCCGCGGTGATTCAAGGTGACGGCACAACACGCTGGTGGTGGCGATATACACATCAAGGTTTAATGAAGGCAATGAGGTTTCTCTTTGAGACAGGAGCACTTCGTCATTGAGGGGAGAGGGGAGGTCGGGATCGTCGGCGAATAGGCGCAAGACACTTGAACGGGTAAATGTATAAAGTGTATGTACCTCAGTGTGTGAGAGCCACGAAAACATAGAATAAAGTGATCATACTACGAAGGCTCCAAGTAGAGGTGACCTAGTCCGTAGTCCTGGAGGAGGGAAGTGTCCGACTTGTTAAAAGACAACGTACCTACCTGGTGTAACATGAACGGGGAAGTAGACGACCCCCAGCGACCTCCCCAAAGACGGAAAGTCGGTAACACGTTTTCCGTCACCCACAACGAATGCTCATCCCCACATGTACGAACATTGTGTGTCGTGCACGAGACCCATTTACAATCTCAGAATGCCCCCTGTCGAACGGGACCCCCAGGAGTCACCCGAGTCGAATGGACTCGAAGGTACAGAGACTCCGACGGTACGACCCGGGAACAGTCCGACTTGGGACTCAGTAAGAGTTCGAGGACTACGACTATTTCCGTAGGGATCCTACCTCGGACGGCTCGAGAGAGGTAGAGGTAGTCTGTCTTGTACCCAGAGGTCCCTATACGTGAAGTGACAGGGAAGTGACGGGGGTCCAGTCGCCTCTACGAACCCAAGAGAGTCCCCCTTCTTTCTAATGCGAAATCCCTGTAGGGACACTAAATTTTTATTTATAGGTAGCAGATTAAAGTTTCGTCGATCTTCGAGACAGAGACACCGAAAGAGACTGGGGGAACAAAGTATTCAACCGTCTCTACCTCCCAGTCTCACCGACTCACCGTACAGGACAGGTGCCTTCCGACCGCGGGTCCCCAGGTACCACTGTGGAGCGACGGAGGGTCTCTCCCAGCCCCTCCTGGTCAGAGTAGAACTGAGACAAACCGACCCATTGGACATTCCAGGCAAGTAGAGACTCCAGTGTACAAGATCGACCCAAGAGAACGACACTACTCCCAGAGTCTGTCCTGACCGTGACTCGGATTCTAAAGGACTCTACTACCTACAGGATCCTTTGTACGACCGAAAGGTCCTAGCTGCACTACGAACAGACCATTGGAGATTCAGGACACGACACACACACAAGGGTGAGTACATTCGTCTCGGACCTCTGCGGTAGTAGCTGTCTGACAAGGAGGGATGTCAAGTGACGCCCTCCTCCCTGGCCCTCCTTGGGGTCCCGTGATGGGCACCTTCCCACTTGCGACAGTGGACCTGTCAGACTACCTTGTACGGGGTCGAGACGAACCACTGAAACCGGAAGAGAAAACGTCCACTTTTTCCTCTAAGACCACTGTATCCTGGGGGACCGGGATTGCCTCTCGGTCCATACCGTATTTCCCAGGTTCCTAAAGAGTTCGCACACAACTTTGACGTGAAAATTTCGCATATTTAGTACTGTCGTACCACGTTCCCCGACCTTTCGTCGTGCGCTTGGACGGGAGGGGAGGGGCCCGCAGCGACGGAGACACCTGAGGAGGTCACAAGGCAAAGGAGGGCGGACTTACACAGGTACAGGACGAATCCCGGCACCAGACGGACGGCTGACGTACACCGGGGTCGAGGAGTAAGCCGAGTCTGTGTCCCCAGGATTTCTGGGGATTTCCGCAGGAAGGGACTACGCAGAGACCCCTCGGGTGAACGAGACTCGCGGACCGAAGAGACTTTTCGCACAGACATGGAGGACCCAGACGAGAAAGACCTCAGGACGTCGTCTGAGGGGTCCCCTGGGGTCGGGTCGAGCAGGGACGGCCGGTGGGGAGGACCCCCGGCGCCTCCGGGCCGACGCCCGTCTGGACAGGACAGTCACAGGACAGCGGGGGTGAAGGGGGGAGAGGGGCCTCCTCGGGGAGACGACGGAGGGGAAGGAAGAGGTGCACCTCGGCGGACGGGGTGGGGGAGTGACCGGTCGGGTGGCGGGTCGAGCGCGGAGGTCGCAGGGGCGGTCCAAGTGCAACAGGTGTCGGAGGGGGTGGGCGCGCCCTGACAGGGACGCCAGTGGACGGAGCCGACAGGACAAAGGGCAGGGACGGGGCGGGAGGGAGCCGAGAGCGCCGGCGAGTCTGGGCAACGACTCTGGGGGAGGACCGCCCAGACGTGGACGCCCAGGAACAGACAGGGAGGGCCCACTGTGTCCTCTGTGGAGTGTCTGAGACCTACTCCCCCCTCGTGCCACAGGCGCAGGGACCCCGCCGGGGACACGCGCGACTCCCCGGGCAGCCCACCTGTCGCCCGGGTCGAGAGGTCGAGCCGGGAGTCTCTGGAACTTCTGTGCAGAGGCTCCTTCAAGGGAGTCTCGTTTGGGTGGTCCGCGCCGCCGCGGTCCACGGGGCCCTCAGGACGCCGTCCCGCCTCGGCGACACCCGCCTCGGCGACACCCGCCTCGGCGACACCCGCCTCGGCGACACCCGCCTCGGCGACACCCGCCTCGGCGACACCCGCCTCGGCGACACCCGCCTCGGCGACACCCGCCTCGGCACCCTGCCACCCGCCTTGTCGCCCACCCGCCTTGGCGACCACCCACCCGCCTACCACCCGCCTCGGCGCCCACCCACCCGCCTCGGCTCAGAGTCCACCCGGCTCGGCGACCACCCACCCGCCCCGGCGCCCACCCACCCGGCTCAGCGCCCACCCGCCTCGGCACCCACCCGGATCGGCGACCACCCACCCGGCTCAGCGCCCGTCCACCCGCCTCGGCCGTCGGGAAAGACTAGACCTCGCCTACGACCTCAGTCCACACAGAGGTGTACGTTGAGCGGGTCCTGCGACACTGTCGGTTCACTGTAAAGCTCTTCCGAGGAATGGGGCACCTCGAGGAGTCCCGTGCTTCTAATCCCAGGAGAGCTCTCAGGCCCTCCTCTGTGGATTTGACTTCGCACCACCCGGTGCGTACACACTGGTTTGTAGCGGGTTCCCGAGGTCGAGGTGGTGCGAAGGGTTTGCAGAGCAGAAGACAGGGGGCGGGGGCTTTGTGCCAGGTCTGTAGGAGGGCGCCACTGCCAGAGCTGGCGGTGAGAGCGCGTGGGGCACAGTGAAGACGTGGGGTGACTAAGGAAGGGTGCCACCGGTCTCGCTCTTACTCTTTGAGCCTGGACTGGGCCCGCGGGGACAACGACGGGAGGGTGGCGAGGAGCGGAAATCCCAGTTCGGAGCGAGCGTCGAATCTGCCGGACGCACAGACGATGTAGTGCAGCCACGAAACCCCTCCCCCTAGTAGAGGATTGTACGACCGGTACCAGAGGTAGGCGTCCGTAGGGCACGCTCACGTCGGTCGACTCCTTCCGGTAGCCCCTCTACCTGTTGGTCCAGTGGGTCGAGTGCCGGCTCGACTTCAAGTATTTCTTGCCATGCACGAAGTCCCGTGGAAGGACGAGGGCCCGGAGGGGGTCGGGACGGGGCCCTTGACGACCGACGCCCCCACCAAAGGCACCCGGGCCGGCCCTGAGGCACAGACACGTGCGACGTGCCACGCGACCCAGCCACGAGGCCCAGCCACGAGGTAAGCCCCTGGCGGCCGGGAGTGGGGGTCGGGACAGCAGCGTCGGCAACGACCCCACGCGCTCTGCCTCGTCTTCTACATGGACGACCACTTCCTCCTCTTCGCGATGGACCTGCGCGTCGACCGGACGGTCCCGGCCCCGCCGTGCGACTCGTACGGGTTCCTGCTCCGGCGGTTGCGCGACGACCGGCGGATGTAGTGTGTCCGGCCGGACCGGGCGCAGAAGTAGCCGTAGTTGCTGGACCTCTCCCTTCCGCGCAAGCAGATGCGCCTGGCGAGCGGGTACGTCTGGAAGTCGTTCACCGCGTCGCCCCTTGGGTTGTTGCGGATGCTGCTCCTCCTGACGCACCTCGACCACCGGAGTCCCCCAACCTTGCTGCACCGGACGGTGGAGTGGTACGTGAAGGAGACGCTCAAGCTGTTCCTCGTGTACATCCCCCGGGACGGGAAGCCGGGGACGCAGAGGTCCCAGACTTTCCTTTCTGTCACAAAGACCGATAATAGGATTCTTGAATTTCAAAATGTCGAACATCGATTTTACAAACAATACATTAATAATGAGTCTTAACGAAAACCGAAACAGGTCTCATATTTTACTGAAGAAATTAATAATGTTGTCAATCCATGTTTGTCACCATCCCTCCAGTATTTCCTGATATATACCTTTTCGTAGGAGAATGGAAACTAGTTACGAAGACATTTAATATAATTTTATATTCAAGGAAAAGAAATAATTAGTTCATCTCTGTAGAAACGAAACGACGTTTGGGTCTAAAGTTTTTGTTCTTTTTATTTCCGAGACTTAGACTAACTTACACGCCACAGGAAAGGAGGAGGCGCAGGAGTGATCGCCATAAGGAACAGACAAGGACATAGTGACAGTGGGGGTTTGTCGTTGAACACTGTTCAGTAGCCACAGGGACTTCCACGACACCCCGTCCTGAAGTGTGGTCCGTGTCGGTCCGAGACGGAGTGGTCGGTGTGAACTGGCACTCCAGTGTGCCCACCGACCTACTCCGGACCCAAGGAGCGACCCGCGGAGACGGGACCCGTCGGGGACTCCTGGCGACCACGGAGACTCGTCACGCCGGACTCGGGTAGTCCCTTCACTGTGGGGTAGCGTCAGACGTAGGGACAGAGTCCTCGGTCACCGGTTCGGGTCGGATGTGAGTCCTCCCCTGAGGACCCCCGCCCCGGTGACCCCTGGTAAGATCTTCGACGGACGGTGTCAGTGGGTACAAAGAAGGAGGCCATACAGTCTTTGGAGTCGTTTTTTTTGGGTTCGTAGAAGTAAAAAGATTCCTTGTTTATTGTTTGTAGAAACAAAAAGATTCCTTCGTACATCTACACGTGCATGTTTCCTTTTGTCGACCCCGACCTCCGGTCTTCCCCCGACACTCCTCTGTCAGAGTCCCTGGGGACGCTCAGACAAAACCCTCGCTCCGGGACCGATGGGCTGGTACGTCTTACGAACATGTGACTAACGGAGCCTCCTTCCCTACCAGACGGATCTCGCCGACCCCGCTTCCCTTCCGGCCCACTGCGGGTCGTGTCCGCCCCCGACCAGGAGAAGCTCGTGGGACACTTACACATCCATGGTGTCGTCGGGACGAGGCCCAAAAACGCTCGCGGGGGTGTCGTGGAGGCCCGGACGTCGTAGGGACGGGCGTCGGGTGTCGGGACTCGACCGGACCCACGGACGGGAAGTGTCCTGCACGTCTAGGTCGGGTCCCCCGGACACGGTCCCTCGACTGGTGCGCCCCTGTCACGCCCCGTCCCGGAGCCCTCCCCAGGCCGGACCCGGAGGTCTTCGACTCAGAGACGACGCACTTCCGGTCCTGTAGACGGACACTCTGACGGGGACCAGTGGCGGGACCAAGATCCCACCCAGTTCCCACGGGGGTGGGCCGGTCTCGGTCCGAGAAGAGGGCCGTATTCACGTGGAGGGATCTGACGCAGGGAGAGAATAGCCCTCCACCTCACCCCGCGGAGACACTAGAGTACACCAGACCTGAGAGTCCACTTTGGTCTCCCTCGGTACGGGCGGAGGAGGAGGCGGTGCGGGAGGACCCTCCGGGGCACGGTCGTCCGTCGCGTCCTTCGGGCGCCGAGCCAGACACCAGGCCCGGCCCGGTGTGCGGAGACGTCCCGCCACTACTGACGTCGTCGTAAACAAGGCTGCGCTGTCGGCCTCCCTTCGGTCCTGACTTCGCGATTAAGTTAGGGGCCCGAACCGTTCCCTCCCGCGCCGCGGGCTAGACGCCTCCTCCTCGCCGCCAGAGCGACGCCCGCCCGGCCCGAAGTGTCCGACGTGGCTCCGCCCTGGCGCTGCGACACGCGCCCAGAGGCCCTTGGGTCGCGTCGCGCCCTCTGTGCCTACGCGCGGCCTGCGCCGGACGCCCCCGACGGGCCGCCCGCCGGCCACGCGCGCAGGTGTGACGGTGGGTCGCCGGCGCCTTTGCCTGCTTCTTCCCTGTTTCCCTACTGCCCCCGGACCCTCCCCTCCTCGCCCGGGGTCTGGGTCGGCGTCCGTCGGGAGTCCTCTCTCGCCTCTATCACACCACAGGGGAGGTCCTCGCTCACACTGGGGTCCACCGACGAGCCTGACGTCCGCCGTCTGCCGAGATCGATCCCCGACAGTAAGGACGGGACCAGGGGTGGGGGACGTCGGGACCCGGGACCCCCAGACCCCAACTCCCGACGTCGGTCTGACCGTCCTTCCACAAAGGAGCGTCTGTCTACAGGGCACCGACAGGTAGGAGAACAGGGACCCCGTCGGAGACAGACCTGTAGGGACGGAGAACTACCCCCACTGGTTCCGAGAGTGTAGACGGGTGCCGGCAGAGACCACGGCCCAGATCTGCCTCGAGTGCACGAGGAAACCCCCTCCCGGACCCCCACAGTGACCCACATCGTCAAATTAGGTCGTCCAGTCTTGGATCCTGTCCCAACAAGGAAGCGACATTCGTCCTTTTAGTCTCAGACCGACTACATTCGTCTTTCCCTTAAACAACTTTCTAAACCCCGTCCACTTTCCCTAAAGCCTTTCTGACCTCTTACAGGGCGTGAGGTAGACTCCTTCCCTCTTCGGGTGTGTAGGACGTCTTGCGCCCGGACGAGGCTCGTGGGACGACACCGACGACAGACACAGGCTGACCTGAGTCTCTTCGTCTCCTGTCGTTCCGGGAGGACGCGACCCCTGGGTGCCCGGTGTCGGACCTGTGACGCCGACGGCGGAGGCCTCTCCGGCACCCACTCTCTCTGTAGTCCTGTCTTCGTGTGGGCAATCAAATTCAATTTTGTCAGACGATGTACTCCTTTGTGTTCTACCCAAAACGACAGTTCTTAAAGTGAACCTTCCCCTCTACGTACGGGGGACCTTGGTCTCCCAGACCACCCCCGGTCGGTCCAAGGACCTCCCCCTACTTCCGTCGGAAAGGTAGTCCCGTCCCACCCCCACGTCCCCCTCGTCCCACCCGGTGCCGGACCCTCCTCTTGGGGCCTTCCCTTCACCCTCCCCGAAAGTCCCACCCTTTGTGGAGATCCGTCGTCCCTGCGGGCTCAAGGGCGTGTGACCCACAAGACTCGGGGACGAAAAGACGTAGACACTCGGCCCTATTGTGGTCGTCCTACGACACTACTGTTCACGTCAGCCGACACGGGGAGTACAAAGTCCGTACTGACGCCCACAGTCCGTACTGACGTGCACAGTCCGTACTGGTACGTACAGTCCGTACTGGTGTACACAGTCCGTTCTGGTACACACAGTCCGCACTGGTACACACAGTCCGTTCTGGTGGACGTAGTCTGTGTTGGTACATACAGTCCGCACTGGTGTACACAGTCCGTACTGGTACACACAGTCTACACTGGTTCCCTCAGTCCATACTGGTACGTACAGTCCGTTCTGGTCCGCACAGTCTGTGTTGGTGCACACAGTCCGTACTGGTGCACACAGTCCGTACTGATGTACAATCCACACTGGTTCCCTCAGTCCGTACTGGTGCACACAGTCCGTACTGGTGTTCACAGTCCACACTGGAGCCCACAGTCCGCACTAGTACGGACAGTACATACTTGTGTCCACAGACCGACACGAGTCGACAGGGGTAGAGTACCCCTCGGGAAGGAGTCTGGGGTCCGAGGGTCCCGGTCCTGTCCACGGAAAGGACGTGGTACCCCGTGTCCATACAAAAGAGGTCTAGGTGCCCGGGGAAATCGGGGGTCTTTGAGGCACACACAGACGTGCAAGTCCGTCTCCCAGGAAGGACGTGAGTGGGGGGTCCGATAGCAGACGACCCGTGGGTGCGACCCACACGATGTGCACGAGAATGTCCTCGGAGGATCTCTGCCTGGGGTCCCCTGGACTCCCGACCGTCGCCCCCCAAGTCCGGGTGCAACAAGTCATCCCTAACCCCCCGGGGAACCGAAGACATCCCTCCCCGGCGAGTCGAGCCTCAAGGCAGAGGGCTTCGGGAACACTGCAGTGTGTCCGTGTCGGGCAGGGACCCTTTGACTTAAGAGAGAACGACCGTGGACTCCCGGTACTCTGGGCCCGACCGAACACCCTGTCTTCTTTGGGTTAGGACTTGTGCCTTGGAGTCTGAGGAAGGACCACTCGAGTCTCCGGGCAACTATTTGTTGTACAAAAATTCAACAATAACACCTTTCTTGTCCCACCGTCTCTCCTCGAATGATCGTGTTGCTCACAAACTGGGGGCACTCTCCCCTCCTACCCTGCCCAGACCGTCTGCGAGCCACAGCCCCCACCGATTTGGGGTCCTTGTCACAACCGTCTCGGTCCTTGTCGGGTTCACGCGGCTCGTCGAGACCCGAGACCAGGACGAGACGACCCCGAGTTTAGTAAACTGAAACGAGAAATGTTTTGATGTCTTTGTAACTGTCGCGATTTGGGTACCTACTCTACTTTGAAATAAGGTTTCCTCTCGGTGTGTAGGCTCTTTTTGAACTTGTTTAGGGGTCGACACAAGTGGTCCCCAGAGTCCCGGTTGGAGCCCGTGAGACACAGTGACGGGTGTGAGTGAGATCAAAACAGGTGCGAAGCTATTTGAAGATAAAAGAAGATAAAACGATATTTGGAATATGAAGACCGGTCTCCTAAAAAAAAAATTCAATCCTGAATAGTTGTCTCTAACGTCTGCAGTGACAACCAAAATTTAACAGTCGTGCCGGACCGACCGAGGAGCTTGTTTCTGGAAGGTGTGTGCAAAGGATCTGAGTGGGGTATCGTGGGAGGGTAAAATCCCGTTTAGGGTCTTCTTTTATCGAGAACTGACATACTTTAAATTTCTAACCGAAAAAGGCAGCCCTCCCTTATTACCGGAGGAGCGTGACCTTATCGGGTATATTGCGAGGACTAAAGACAACTGACTCAACGTCACACGGCCTTTTCGAAATCGTACACGCAATTCGCAACGTCGGACTGGAGTCAGTGTCGGGGAAAATCTCCGCCAGAACGAGAAACGGATCTTAATAAATTGTCGACTAAAATTTACTTCTCCACTCCCTTAAGGTACAAATCATCAGTCTACATCTCCGTCGGCGTCGTCCACCAGACTCGCCCACCCTTGCTCTCTTCAGTCCAGACCCCCGAAGAAGTAGTCCTTTTCGTCACCCCCTGGTATTCGACTCAAACCCCGTGGGTGTCGTGGGCTCAGAGTCTCGGCACCTGTGGGGGGGTGTGTTGCTCCCCGCTCTTGTACGAAGAGACTCGCCAGAGTCAACCAATCCCATTGGGGTGGGCCCGGTGGGTCCGAGGGGAGGGAGAGCATGCCAGGTATTGGAAACAATCTCAACGTTTGAGGGAGAACGGTACACTCCACTGCACCTGTGTCCAACAAAAGTCCTGTTTCCTCGTCTACAACCCCCCCGGAAGACGGGTGATTCCCACCTACCCGACGCGGTTGTGAGCCCGGACGACACACAGACAATGACTCTGGTCGGTGCCCGTGGTCACAGAGACAGAGGGGGTAGTGGTCTAAGGGAAGACCGCCACCTGCCCTAGGGGAGGCCGCCACCCTCCACACACAAGTGCCAGGGGAAATGACCTGGCGCGGGAACACCACCCTCCACACACAAGTGCCCAGGGGCAGTGACCTGAGTCTGGGTCAGGTGCTCCCTCAGAGGGCGCCCGTGTCAGGGGTCCGGGACACACACGTAGAGGTCTCTGCTCCGCGTGGGACGGGAAAAGACACCCTAGAGTCGGGTGAAGTGTAAACGAGGCAGTTACGGGTGGGTGTCGGGGGGCTGTACTTCTGGAAAGACGTAGGGGGTACGAGTCGGGGCGGGTGAAGTAGGGTGGGTGAGAAGAGGGTCCCGTCAGAAACTGCCGTCCTCCTAGTCAAACCACAGAGTAGGAGTCGCGGGTCGCCACGGGTCGACCGACAGTCTTCTTCGAGACCCTCACCTACCGACTACACTGTCTGTCTACCTACTGACCCACGAACTCCGGGCACGCGTCCTTCCTCGGTCCCAGACTCGCGACCCTCCGGTGCGCGACCGGAACGTCTTGACCTTGGCAACGTGTCTTCGTCGGTTAACACCGAGGTACAACCTTGACAAAAAACCGAACGAAAAGTAACGAAAACAATAATATTAGTATGTCTTACCGGACGGAGTCTGTTGGGACGGAGAGGCGGACTGACAATTTGGCTTCACGGAAGCAAGTCTCGGAAAAGGTGGACACCTACCGTCCTTCCTCCTTTACTTGTGTACGGGACCGACTCCGAACGGTAAGATCCTCCGCACACGTTCTGATTACCGGAAAAATGAAACGAAGGAGTAGAGGGGGGTGGAGATTAGACATTATCTCGGACCGTAGGTCTGGGACGATTCTAAAAACCACGAACGGACGGCAGAAGAGCCAGTCGACCGAAAGTTTTATTTCCGAAAGGGTCAGAGTACGTCGGTCGTCTCGTTCGAACCTGAACCATTGTCTTACTCCGACCACCCACCCAAGACAAGAGAGCGTGAGTCTACACCGACTCCTAGAGTACGCCCCACCCCGAACCCCCACCACCCCAGGAGTCGGGGGTCCTCCGCACTGCTCCACCGACACGTCGTCCTCTCGTTTCATACCCGTCTCTCGCCCGGGCTCGGACCCCACGTCCGCAGACACGTCCCTGCGGACCACCGGTACCGTCCGTCGACGGGAGCCGAGCGGCCACTGGAGGGTCACCGGAGTGCAGACTGTTCGGGACTCGCTCCTCGTGACCGAAACCTCTGACGTCCCCTGCCAGGCTCGAGGGAGGGGTCCGGATCTGGCTCACCCCGACTTACACGTACCATAGGTACCCCTTGCACCCCTGTCTGTACCGGTGGAACATTCGAGTACCCGCAGTCTCGGACACAGTACCAGACTCGCGGTACGGACCACGGATCATCCAGAGGTTGACGTCCCCGCGGATGACCCAGAGGTCGAAGTCCTTCGGGTGTCCGTCGAGAGTTCACAATCGAGACCGAAAGGACGTAACCACCCTCCAACAATTTCTGAAGGCTCTGAATGACTTTTAGCTATAATGTGGGTCCCAGTAAGCACTTTTCCGTGTTTTTATTGCTCACAGGAGGATATTGTGCGTCGTTACACGAAACGCAGGTGTGTGGAGGTGGAACTGATCTTGAAAGATGTCGCTGCCTTTAGAGAGAAGACCGACAAGTCTACTGTGGACCGAAGACTCGTAACTCGAAATCTATCTAAAGTAAACGAAGTTTAAGTTTACCAAGTTTATCGTCTGTCAATGGTAGAATCGTGTTGGTGTCGTACGTATCTGTGACATGGTCGTAGTTTGGAGCACACGCGTCTTGGGTCCCGACTCACTGAGCGGACAAGTTTCCCGACCGACAAAACAAATTTGTGTCCTAGCATCCTTTTCGACACTTACAGACTTCTCTTCTGTCCCCGGACCTAAAGTGTGGGGGGTAGCCAAAGGGTCGATAAAGATAATTTGACTCTACCCTCAAAGTAAAAGGAGGCTCTAAAGAGAGACAGGACCGAGGAGACGTCACAGAGTGTTTCTAGACAAAAAGAAAATAAAGTCACGTTGTGTAAAATTTGTGTGAACTCATCGCTTCAGAGTGACAATTACCTCAAACGGTTCTCTTACTATTTCGAAATTCAGTGATCCAGAACCTCACCGACATTCCAGTGGTGCACTGTGGAGTCAAGATCGCTTCGCACGTCCTAGTCCTTTGCCCGTCTGCACCGGAGGTCGCTTCCGATTCCTTCTGCGGTGCCTCTTAAAGACGGGGTTCGGTTCCAATAAGACGGCTAATTTTGTCTACAAAGGTTTACGGTCTCAAGTACCCCTTTTCGTCTTCAGTCGGAGCCTTTGAAGGTCGACGAAAACTTCACGGGAAATTACTTATATATATATATATATACATACATACATACATACATAACGTTACTTGAGCTCCTTTCACACGAGTGGGGTAAAACTCTTTGTCCGGTGTAATTTTCTAGACCGAACCACCGGGGCCCACGACGGACATAGAGCGTCTGGTTGCTCCCAGCCGAAGCCGCCGAAATGGGTAATCGACATCTCTCACGACTGGTTGTACGTGGGTTCTTCCTGAAAAATACATAAATAAAAGGTTTGTCTTTGTAAGCAAAGGTCTTCCCTCGTAAGAAAAAAAAAAAATTAAAAATACAATATAATCTCGTATCAACCACTTGTTACAACACAATCCCGCCCAAGAGAAAAAAATTTTGTTCACGACGTGACGTCACAAATAACAGATTTACCTCACGGTCAAAAGTCCCCACCCCGACCTTCTTGGACTTCGCCACTGTAGTTATAGATCTTTTTTTCACATTTCAAAAAAAGGGGAATTAGAGAAAGAGGGAACTTAGACGTCGGAGACCAGTTACACACGGTATGGTTGACAAACACATCAGACTCCGTGTAGTTTCGTTTTCTATTTTCTACCGATTCTACTTTTTCTTGCGAGAGGTAGGAGGTGTCGGGAGACCCTCCGTCTCTCTACGGACGAGGCACACCCAGTCCGGACGCAACGGTACTGTGGCCCGAGGAGGGTAGGTCACCTCATGGCCCGTCCCTTGGGACGTAGGGACTGAGTCCGTTTGCACGCCTACGAGACAGGACCCCACCGAGCTCGAGTGACGTTGGGTGACTCTTCGTTTCGGTTCGGACAAACTTTGTTACCCACTGAGTACACAAGGCACAAATCGATTCCTTTACTTTATGAGTGTTCAGAAACAACTCACACGTGTTACCCGGACCGGCACACCCAAAACAAGTTCTGCGCCCTGTGACTGACTCAACAGCAGTACCACCACCAGCCCCCCCGTGGACTCGTTGGGTGGCTCAGACCCTACCCAGACGGGGGCCGGACCGGAACGGGGCAGGGAGACTCGGGGGTTGTGGGACTCGCCGGTCACCTCGACTCGTTTCGGCTCACACACTCGAGACTGCCGACGGGGCCCCGTGCCGTCCCTGCAAGGCCCTTCTCCGGAAACTAGTCGCCGGCACTCCCGCGCAGATGGCCCACCCGATCACAACGGAACAGGAAACCGTAATTTCCAAACCTCTGACGCACACACACACCCCCCTCGCCTGTACCCGCCCGACGGGTGATAATAGAAGAGGTCGGCCATTTACGGGACTCACCTACCTTTCAAGAGACATGACCCCCTGGACCCTCAGTACGTGCCGATGACCCGTGAGTCTTACACCGGTCGTGTTCTCCTTGACGTAACATTAAAATAAAAGAAGTGGAAATAAGTGAACATTAATAAATTTTCAGCGACATTAAAAACATTAAGTTAACATTAAGAACTTTTAATGTAAAATAAGTGAACACTAAGAAATTTTAAGCGACTGATCGGTGGACTCCGGTCCCGAAGGTCCGACGGGGCACGTCCAGACCTGGTCGCCCCAAGAGGTCGGGGGTCCGGGACCTGGGTGGACCGGTGCACGAGAGACAGCGGGGTAGAGGAACCACGGGTCGAGCCGACAGGGAGGATTTCCTCCGGGGTCCTCCTGTGGAGAACAGAGACGTAGAGGACGATACAGACGGGAGGTGACACTGGGGATCTCTCGTCCCCAGTCCCCAGTCCCCAGTCAGGGTGCGAACCGGCACCCGGACCGGTGGCGCCCTCGAAGTCGGTGTCGGTGACATACTCGGATTGTGATTACCCACTCGTAGGGAAGGCTCTGACTACGCCCGATTCTCGAGAGTTTATAGGTAGTACAGTCCTGTGCAGACCCAACCTTTATCCCAAGGGAGGGGTCGACACACCAAACCTGTCAAGTGAGCCGGAGAGTTTCTCCGTAAAACAAACATTCTACACTTATGGTTTGAGTATCCCAACAAGACTTCTAATTTTACTCTATTTTATTTACTTGACACATCCTGCGATAGCATCTGAGTTTATTTACAGGCCTTTATTTGCAGGACAAAAGAAGACGTGGACAAGTAGGAACCCTTCTAAAACCAGGTAGACTCCTTAGTCATAAAATTGTGTGTTTAGTTCTTTCGTAGTAAGTGGGTAAGTAAATAAGTAGTTCATAGACAGTTCGTAGAACATACACCGTCCGTTGCAAGGTTCGGGACGTCTGTGTGGTCACCCGTTTTTTTTTTTTTTAGTAGTCACAGGAGTAGACAACAAGTCCACGAGTCCACCCAGGCTGAGAAACGCTAGGGTACCCGACGTCGTGTGGTCCTAAAGGACAGGAAGTCGTAGAGGGTCTCAACCGAGTTTGGGTGCAGGTACCTCAGCCCCTAAGGTAGGTCGGTAGAGCAGGAGACAGCGGGGGAAGAGGAGGACAGGAGTCAGAAGGGGTCGTAGTCCCAGAACAGATTACTCGACCGAGTGCTCACAGGAGTACCTCGGATAGTGTAGATTAACCCTTTCTTCTATTATTTTGGGTGCTCGTCCGCTTAGGGTGTCTCCAGACGCACGACACCTCTGTTTCTGTCTACGCCGCCCCCACAGCCGTCACGACCCCACCCCCACACCCGTCTCTACGGTACCGTGACCCCCTCGGCAAACGTGACTCTTCCACTGTCAGGGCGGCCCGGAGCTCGTCTCCCTCGCCACTCGACGTGTCCACGGGCCCTTCTCGAAGGACCGTCTCCCTTGTCTGCAGCGGTTCGGGGTCTCCGTCCCGTGGGCCGCGACGTCTGCTTCTCTCACGAGACAGGAGACAAAAGACCCGGGTGGAGGTGGTCCCAGATCGCGGGTCGACGAGCTATACACACACAAGGATTATATATAAAAAATAATTTCATATCAACTGTTTTACAAAGTCCACGTATCGTTCCCCTAAGTCAGTATGTATGTGTGTATGTAAAGTCTAACGAAAGGTAATAATGTTCTATAACTGAGGTCAAAGGACACGAGTGAGATTGGGAAACAACGAACATAGAAAAACACTAATCTTTAGACAGTAAGATAAGTATGATTCAGTCTGTGTACCTTAGTTTTGTGCAAAACAAAAAATTTCACTCTAACAAAAGATTACAGAGTTTCATCGGAGAGACATTTCCGATAAAAGGTTTATGAAATAAGTCCGACTGAACAAAACCCGGCGCGACGCAGAAGAAACGGCGAACCCGAAGAGAGATCGACCCGCCGGGCTCGCAGAGTGACGCCACTGAAGAGGGCTCCTAGGTCCTAGCGCCGGCCATCCCTCTCACCAGAGGCATAAACGCCGAGGACCCAGGATCTCGCGTCCGCGTCATCAAAACCGTGCGCCCGAATCAACGGGGCGCCGCACACCCCAGAAGGACCTGGTCCCCGACTTGGACAGAAAGGACGTAAACGTCGCCTAAGAAGTGGTCACTCAGTGGTCCCTTCGGGTCCTACACAAAAAAACTTACAGGGAGTTTTGATAAGTTCCGTTTGACAAGAAAAGATGTAATTTCGTGAAGAAGGAGGAACTTATTACTTTAAAACGTAAAACACCGACGTCTTAAACACATAAAAGAAGAATCTACCAAGTGTGTCCCCGGCACGAGATCATTGGAGGGTGACGTCAAAACGACCCCTCCCTGGGACTCGGTCACCCATGGGGGTGTTGGTCACCCCCCGTGCACACAACAGACTTACCGACTTCGGAACCAAACCCCCAGACTACTCTCGGAACGAGGGACTCTGAACCGTGGGTCTCCGACTGGGTCGGGCGGAAAGAGGAACGTCCTTCGTACCGACTGAGGGGGTCCCTTTCTTTTCACCGGTCCGGAGGTCTGAAGTGCGTCGACTAACTGAACCGCAGACTCAAACATCCTCCTTTCCATTCGTCCCACAGAGTCCCGCCCTTGTTCACAACATGAATTACGTGGGTCCGACTCCGAGGTCGACTGGTGACGTCCCTGGGCTTGACCTTGTCGTCCTTAGTTCTCCTTCCGACCGGAGGGGTTCCCTCGGGCAATGACGTTTTCAGAGGGTCCCTTGAAGGGAATTTAACCACTGTCAATACTGGCCCCGTCGTAGCGGGCTCCAACCCTCGTGTGAAAAACGGGGACACCTTTCTTGAGGGGTGGGGCATGACACGAAAGAATACCCCGTCTACTCACCAGGAGTCTGAAGTCATACTCTTAGTGCACTCCTGAATTGTACTCCGAGGTCCATTCGATGTCTGGATGGGAGCTCTCGAATCCGAGACGGTCCTCTGCACGTCTGGTCCCGACCGTAGTTCCGTCCTGTCCTACGACACCCCGGTGTAGACGGTGCGTCCCACCCCTTCGTCCCCCTCCCGGTACGTCCCTTCGCTACGAGTTTCCTCGGGAGTCAGTCCCCTCCTCGGCCGTTCCGTCCCACCACTACCCCTCCCAGTCTGTCTCCTGCTCCCCTTCCCCCGACTGTACCCCACACTCGCGTCCTCGGACCTCCCCATCGTTCCGGGGGGCACGGACCTTCCAGAGACGGGGTCTCCTCCGAACGTCCACTCGAGTGGTTCGACGCAGGAGCCCTCCGTCTACAGTTGTCTGTATTGACACGTGTCGGATTTTCGACTCGTGTTACGAAATAAGTCTCTGTTTCGTCCAGCAGTCGGGTCCTGTGCCGGAGAGTGTGCCGAGATGCCTGCCGAGGCTTCTCCACTCCCCCCTCGGTCCTACACATCCCCCAAAACGTTGCTTCTGGTACATTGGTGTCGTAGTTTTCTAAGGATAAGTATTTTCTTTTGGTCCGTAGAAATCAATTCCTTAAATCGGGAAAAGACACATGCCCGAAGGGTCCACCGCGGGCACCAATTCTTGGGCGGACGGTTACGTTCTCTGCATTCTCTGCACCCAAGTTAGGGACCCAGCCCTTCCAGGGGGCCCCCTTTTTTACCGTTGCGTGAGGTCATAAGGACGGACCTCTTAGGGTACCTGTCTCCCCGGACCACCCGATGTCAGGTACGCCAGCGTTCTCAACCTCTGCTGACTCGTTTAGACCCGAGTGGCTGTGGAAGGCAAAAATAATAATTTAATTAAATAAAATTAACCTCCGATTACTGTGGCAGGAAACTACACGCGAAGGGAGGGCTAGGATACGAAAGGCGAGTGTGTCTCTGTCGGGGGTGTAAACCGGTTGGTCTGTTCGTCGTTGAGGGTCTGTCGATCCGGGAGGGGACGGAAGATCCAAGACCGACCCGAGTCTCCAGTCCTGTGAGAAAGGGTCTGGTGTCCCAGGGGTCCGGAGTGCAGACCACCTCACCGGTCGTCGGTCGGACGTGGAGTGAGAATTTCCACAGGACGAAACGCTCAAGTCACCACTCCCGAGTCGCGAAAGTAACGGTACAGGTCCCAAGTTAGGAACGAACTGTCCCGTTGACTTTCGGGGGGCTCGGTACTCCACACCGGTTTGTTTGTAAGACGAAACCAATTGTTTGGTGTCTCCGTTTCCTCTTCTGAGTCGTTCTGCCATCCTCCGGTTTTAGTACAAATCTTCGTTTGGGGAGAGGGCGGTCTCTGCGAACCGCCCGTGTTTGTTTGGAACACACGTGGTCCTGGGTCTCTGGGTGTCTCTGCCTCGGTCTTCACACACACTCACAGAAGACACCTAATGCCCAGTCGTCACCCGACGGTGTCCCCGTCCCCGAACCCCACGTCGTCTAGACCCATACCGTATTCGGGAGAACCTCGTCCAGTGGTAATTGGGTGGTATCTCGACGGTCTTGAATGTGTCCTGACCCCTTTGTCTGAGAACCTCCCCGTGTTTGTTTTGGAGTACGTGTGGTCCTGGGCGTCTTTCTTCGTCACCGAGGTGTTCTCTGACTGGGTCTGAACGGGCACAGGTCCTCGGAGCCCCCCTCCGCACCCAACCGTTACCGGACGCCGTCCCAGCCCCCGTGACTCACGCCGTCACACACGAACCCTGGAAGACTTCCTCCGGGGGTAATAGAAGTAGTGGAGGTGGTATCGAACCAGAGTCCAGTTTGTTGTCCCTCCCTGGTGTCGGGGCGGGTAGTTGTCTTTTAGCCTAATTTCTAAATGACTCGTGTCGGGACGGGTAGTCTAGTTCTGGGTCAAAAGGGGAGTCAGTCAGAGAGGGTAGTCCTTCGAAGGTATTCGGAGAGTAGGAAGAGGTAGTCTCCCGTCTGTCTTACTTTTGGTGTTAGTGTCTTTTGATTGGTTAGACTAGTGTACCTGGTGTCGAACAGATTGAGTTACTTTGGTACTCGGTACGACACACCCCGGTGGGTTCTACCTGCCCAGTGCCACCTTCAACACTGTTTTGCGCCAGGTGACCTCTTCCCTTGCCGTTTGGTGAAGTCATAAGAACGGAGCTCTTGGGGTACTTCTCGTACCTTTCCGTGTTTCAATATCGTGTGACTCTCTCCTCGGGGGGTCCAGCCATCCACGGGTTCTACGATGACCTCTAGTCACCTCTTTATTGAGGTCTTTCTTACTTCTCTGCCTCGGTTTCGATTTTGTTGTGGGTCGACACCTACACTGACCAATGCCTTCATTTCAGTCTACATTCTTTTTATAAAGTATCCTTGGACCTCACAGTCCAGGTACTTAGTTCCGTTTGACCTTCACCAGTTTGTCCTCCACCGTTCTCACTTGCAGCTGTAAGATCCTTAGTCACTTGATTCTACCTGACCTTACCCACTTAAATTGAGTCTACTGGTAATATAGATGATGACACCCGTCCTTAGGGAGTCTTCTTCACCCCATTGGTACTATCTGTTGTCTCCTCAGGCTTTACGTCATGGACCCACGTCAGAGTTTTTACGTCTTACTAGAGACAAGCAAAGGTTCCGTTTGATAAGTTATAGTACCATTAGGTTCAGATACGGGGGTGGTCATTACGACTTCTTCGATTTCAACTTGCCAAGATACTTCTGGATGTTCTGGAAGATCTTGATTGTGGGTTTTTTCTGTAGAAAAAGTAATATCCCCTGACCTTACGTTTTCATCCTTCAGTTCTCTATGGACCCCATTGTCCGTTTAAACCGGAACCTCATGTTTTACTTCGTTCAGTTTCCGATTGTCTCAAGACGGTTCTCTTGCGTGACCAGTATCGTTTGTGGGAGAAGGTCGTTGTGTTTTCTTCTGAGATGTGTACCTGTAGTGGTCTACCAGTTGTGACTTTAGTCTGACTAATATAAGAAACGTCCGTTTCTACCTCTTCAAGATATGTCAGTCGTCTTTGTTCTGCCCCTCGACTGACACCGAGGCTAGTACTTGAGGAATAACGGTTTAAGTCTGAATTTAATTTCTTTCATCCCTTTTGGTGATCTGGTAAGTCCATACTGGATTTAGTTTAGGGAATACTAACTAATATGTCACCTTCACTCTTTATCTAAATTCCCTGATCTAGACTATCTATCTCACGGACTACTTGATACCTGTCTCCAAGCACTGTAACATGTTCACTAGTTCTGGTAGGGGTTCTTTTTCTTTACGTTTTTCTGTTTTACCGACAGACTCCTCTAGAATGTTTATCGACTCTTTTCTTCTCTTCATTTTTCGTTTCCTCTTTTCCTTTCTATATTCTGAGACTTACGTCTCAAGGTTTCTTATCGTTCCTCTCTATTCTTTCGGAAGGAGTCGCTAGTTACGTTTCTTTATCTCCTTTTGTTGTCTTACCCTTTCTGATCTCTAGAGAAGTTGTTTTAATCTCTATGGTTCCCTTGTAAAGTACGTTTCTACCCGAGTTATTTCCTGTCTTTACCATACCTTGATTGTCTTCGTCTTCTATAATTCTCCACCGTTCTTATGTGTCTTATTGATATGTTTTTTCTAAAAGTACTGGGTCTATTGGTACTACCACACTAGTGAGTGGATCTTGGTCTGTAGGACCTTACACTTCAGGTCACCCAGAATCTTTCGTAGTGATGCTTGTTTCGATCACCTCCACTACCTTAAGGTCACCTCGATAAAGTTTAGGACTTTCTACTACGACACTTTCACGACGTGAGTTATACGATCGTTTAAACCTTTTGAGTCGTCACCGGTCTTGACCTTTTCCAGTCAAAAGTAAAGTTAGGGTTTCTTTCCGTTACGGTTTCTTACGAGTTTGATGGTGTGTTAACGTAATTAGAGTGTGTAATCGATTCATTACGAGTTTCAAGAGGTTGGGTCCGAAGTTGTCATGTACTTGGGTCTTGAAGGTCTACAAGTTCGATCTAAATCTTTTCCGTCTCCTTGGTCTCTAGTTTAACGGTTGTAGGTTACCTAGTAGTTTTTTGGTTCTCTCAAGGTCTATTTACAGATGAAGACGAAATAACTGATACGGTGTCGGAAGCTGACACATGTAGTGTTGTCTGACACCTTTTAAGAAGTACTCTACCCTAATGGTCTGGTGGACTGGACGGAGGACTCTTTAGACATACGTCCAGTTCTTCGTTGTCAATCTTGACCTGTACCTTGTTGTCTGACCAAGGTTTAACCCTTCCTTATGAAGTTCTGACCTATTACAGTAGGACGAATAAATTGAATATACGTCTCCTGTAGTACATTTTACGACCCGACCCACTTCGTGTTCGACCTTAGTTCTAATGACACTTTTTATAGTTATTGGAGTCTATACGTCTATTGTGGTGGGAACACCGTCTTTCACTTCGTGATTTCTCGGAGAACTACTTTCACTTTCTCCTCTCACTTTTTCAACCGAATTTTGAGTTGTAAGTCTTTTGTTTCTAGTACCGTAGACCAGGGTAGTGAAATACCGTTTATCAACCCCTTTGTTACCTTTGTCACTCTCTGAAATTAAAGAAACCGAGGTTTTAGAGACGTCTGCCACTGACGTCGGTTCTTTCATTTTCTGAGCACGAGGAACCTTTTCTTCGACACGGTGGGATCTGTCGCACACTTCGTCGTCTCTGTGCTGAAGCGGTTGTTTCCAGGCAGGTCAGTTCCGACACCAAAAAGGTCACCAGTGTATACCTACACTCTCAACCTGACACTTCTTCCGACTCGCGGCTTCTTAACTACGAAAACTTGACACCACAACCTCTTCTGAGAACTCTCGGGGAACCTGACGTTCCTCTATGGTGGTCAGGTAGGATCTCCTCTAGTCAGGACTTATAAGTAACCTTCCTGACTACGACTCCGACTTTGAGGTTATGAAACCGGTGGACTACCCTTCCTGACTGAGTATACTTTTCTAGGACTACGACCCTTTCTAACTCCCGTCCTCCTCTTCCCCTGCTGTCCCCTACTCTACCAACCTACCGTAGTGACTGAGTTGCCTGTACTCAAACTCTTTCGAGGTCCTCAAGCACTACCTGTCCCTCCGGACCGCACGACGTCAGGTACCCCAGAGTTTCACAGCCTGTGTTGACTCACTGACTTGACCTCTTTGGTGTCTGGTTGGGGGTTGTCCCACAGGATCCTACCCGACCGATTCGACGTCCCCACTGGGAACACTGTTAAAAAAGGGGTAACGAGACCCTGTTCCCAGTGTTCCGGGTCCCAGGAGGTAAAAACTTTTTTTCAACCAAATAAAAGAAAGATTCTTCAATCGTGAAAACATAGGTCTACCATTTCCCCTAATTCTTCCTTTCCCACTCTTCCGTTCTAATTCCCCCTCCGTCCGTTACTTTAGATTCGTAAATTTTTCGTAACACAGAATTAACGGATAACAAAGAGAGGGGGAGTCGTTAAAGTGTAAAAGAAAGAAAAATGACGTAGAGTATTACAAAGTGGTCCCTTACTTTATTT
Organism: Capra ibex; assembly: GCA_006410555.1. NCBI lineage: Eukaryota > Metazoa > Chordata > Mammalia > Artiodactyla > Bovidae > Capra > Capra ibex. The sequence continues at coordinate 77,671,656 of SJYO01046538.1, read as the reverse complement.
TACTAAAATTTAAATGCCAATAAAATAGAAATGAAGAAAGAAACAGATCTAAAATAAACGTTGTCTACTGAAAAAACGAGGACGGCTTTTAGAAGATTTCCATGACATTTAACCAGAGACGATTCACGACCCCACCCCACTCGGTGCGTCAGGACGATTAATTTTAAAGGGACACACAAATCCGACCCTCAGTGTACTACACTGGGTCTCTTAATCGCATAATCTTGTCATCTTTGCACACGTTTAATCGGAGGTGAGGACAATTCTACCGTCTCTGTCGACACCTCGGCTGTGTCCCAAGACCCTGGTGGAACGAAATACCCCCTCAGCGACTACGGGAGACATAAAGAGAGACGGGGTGAAACACAAGTATTGAACACTACCCTTCTTTTCATAACGTCTCGAACTTAAAAAACCTTTTACAAAAAGGACGAATCAATATTTTTACAACAAGTCAGTGAGTCAATACAGAAAAAACACTGCGACACCTGACATCGTGGGGTCCGAAGGGACAGGAAGTGACAGAGGGTCTCAAACGGGTTTCTCAGTCACTACGGTAGGTTGGTAGAGTCGGAGATAGTTGAGGAAGAGGAGGACTGGAGTTAAAAACGGGTCGCAGTCCCAGAAAAGATTACTCAATCAAGAAACGTAGTCCACCGGTTTCATAACCTCGAAGTCGAAGTCGTAGTCCGGAAGGTTACTTATAAGTCCTAACTGACCAACCTAGAAGAACGTGGGGTTCCCTGAGAGTTTCTCAGAAGAGGTTGTGGTGTCAAGTTTTCGTAGTCAAGAAACCGTGAGTCGGAAGAAATACCGGATTAAGAGTGTAGACATGGACTGAGAACCCTTTTGGTATCGAAACTTATATACCTGGAATCAACCGTATACAAATAATTTTTGTCTTTTATGACTATTTACATCTCTTCCTGCCCTTGAGACCCCTTAGGGCGGTGGAACAGGGACGTCACCCTGGTCGCTCTCAAAAATGTTCTCCCCACTACCGGAACCACGGACATCTCGACCGTGGGTCGTCACACACCGACGACACCCTACCACCAGAGGGAAAGTGACCACCCGGACCTCGTCGAGTCTCGTGTCCCCACCCCCGTCCCCACTGACAAGTCTCACTGGGCGTCGTAGCTCGGATGTGAAGGACTCTGAGCCGACCAAAGACCAACGGGTCAGAAAACCCCCAACGAGACCCTCAGGTCGATGGGAAGGAGTGAAACGAGTTGTCGGAAAGTCCTCCGCGGGTCCAACGTCGACGTGGTCACCACCCCGGGGACCCTACTCGGTACACACCAGAATGGAAAACGACGGTCACCGTTCAAGGCACCTACTTCCGGGTGTCTCTTCGTCCTGAAGAAAGAGCCTTCGGCTATGCTTCTGCGTCCGTGGCAGGAGGCAGAGGGGATGTCCGGGACAAGAGACGTGGTGGGTAGACAGGGAAACCCCGTCTGCACATAAACGACCCTCGGGTCCGAGAGCGCACTTCCAATTACTAGGTGAGCAGAAACAAAATCTCCCTGTTGGGTTCAAAATTTCTTGTGCTCATGTGACTCAAACCCTTTACCTACCTGCCTACCGTCTGGTCTTCCTTTTCCTAAGGTCCACTCTGCTACTACTGCGACAAGTGAGTGAGGACGCTGTAAACTCTAGTCCCCGACAACCTTTCGTCACGTGCAACCCCCGTTAAAATTGTACCCGGGAACCTGATGAGCCAGTGGAGTCTACAGGGAAGACTTACCGTCCGAGACGGGTAAGTCCTCGCCAGCGTTCTCGGGACCAGTAGCCACGTTCGTCCTCCCCCGTCCGCGAACACTCCTTTTCCTCTGAGACCTTTTCCTCCCGAAACCAACTGCCTCTGACTCGGCTACGTGTGCAGCCAGTCACGCGCACGTCGTAGACTGCAGTCGTGGGGAGAGACTTCATCCACAAGACCAGGGTAGGCTAACGGTACTTTGTCGACGTAAGTACGTCGAGTCCAGTGCCGCTACCGTTCTCTTCGGCCCTAGGTAGGATAGAGTATGCAGTGGAATTCTCCGGCACAAGCGAGTGACGATGAGTAGTCAGTTGTATGTGGGAAATTTAAATTTCTTTACAGACATTTCCTTTTGGTCGGTCGTAATCCGGTTAGTGACTGCACGAACGATGACAGAGCTCACAGTGTCTGCGTCGGCCGCAAGGATCGAAAGACATAAAGACACCACGAGGTCCGGAGTACCGACAGGAGTACGCCACGAATCAACGACCCAGTACAGACTGAGAGACCCTGGGACACTTGACATCGGGTGGTCCGAGGAGACAGGTACCCTAAGAGGTCCGTTCTTATGACCTCACCTGACGGCACGGGAGGAGGGTCCAGAGGGTGTAACGTCCGTCTAAGAAATGACAGACTCGGTGACCCCTTCGGGTCCGGAATAAGTCAAGTCAAGTTAGCGAGTCAGCACAGGTTGGGTATCAGAACTGATCTACCTGGAAACAACCATTTCATAGTCCGGAATAATCTAAGATTATTTTGACCTGTAAAATTTCAAAGTCTAGACTTAGACTGATGACCCTTGGTTCTTAGTGTGTCGCAGTATGACCCTCAAGAATATGCAGCGGACTACGTCCCGCCCCATCAGGACCGACCCGGGGACTTCCGTTTCGAATCCGACAAAGGACCTCTGGGACGAGTCATGACTCGGGGTCGGATCGACCCGACCACCAGGGATATGGTCTCAATGTCGATTTGAAAAACCTTCGACTCGGAGTAGGGACTAAACGTCAATTTACTTCGAGTCTCTGCGGGGAGACGGTTGCGACGGGTGTCCTTCACCGGGGAGACCTGGGTCCCGAATGCGTGCAAGACTAGTCTAATCTTCACTCCCAGGCACACCGCTCACCGCCAGGACACACCGGTGCAGTAGTCTCGGGAACGTCCGAGCCGGCTCTTTCTCGGGCGTGGCAAAAAGAGCCTTCGCTCTTCACGCAAGGCCTCAGAGAGAAGCCGACAGAGACACGAGTCCGAGCCGCCCCTAAGTCGGGCGCCCCCGAGGACAACGAACGCAGGGGTCCAGTGCTGACCACACACCAGGTCGACCCGTAGGTCCCACAATAGGCCCCGAAGCTGCACCTGTGCAGGATGAAGTGCCCTCTAGTGCGGGGAGCTCACAGCTAGGTTCGCCGTTTGAAGCTTCTTCCACGGACCCCCTGGAAACACCCCTCGAAACACCCCCGGGACTACCGAGTGAAGGGTGGGTCAGAGCAGGTCTCCGGGGGGAGAGACGGTGTCTCCGACTGGTGTAAGGGGGAGTTCCCGAGGCACTAAAAACTCCAAATCGAGTTGTCACAAGAAGTCGAGTTGAATCCAAAGCGACAAGAGTGTGCGTCGTGGGGGCCGTCCGCGTCCCAAACCCCTCGTCCGACGGACCCGCCGGTCCCGCCAGATTTCGGACCATCCCCGGTCGACACCCCGGTGGCGGCGGCGAGTAAGACGACGGGGGGTCGGGGGGGGCCCAGACGCATTGGTGCGCCGTCGAGACCCGAAAGGTCCTTCAAAGGAAAGGCTTAGGACCTTACCTTGACCACAGAAGGCTCCAACCAGGGTCTCCATCGACAGATCTTTGTACATGTGAGTCCCCGTACAGACATGTAATGAACCCTTTGTCCTCAGTATAGTCAATCGCCGGAATAGGACCTCCGTGGGACACGGGTCGAACATACTCCGAGGTCCCCGCACTGTCAGAGGGGAGGTCTTTCTGTCACCTCCCGGACTTTTAAGTGTACTACCACCCTCCGTTGGAGGTCGCTGTGTCTCTTTCTACGAAAGTCCTCCGCGTGACTAGTAGGTGCGTCCGAGGACGACCACTTAGCGGGGGTCTAGTCAAGACTCCTACGGCGCCCCCTTCGTCACAAACACTTAACTGATTGTTATAAGGTCTTGAAATAGTTAGGTCGTTTTGGGCTCAGCACACTACTCAAACAGATAGACCGATTTGAACCTCTACTATAAATGGGAGCCTACTCGTCTGTTTGGTGGTCTACACGTCGTGGGGAAACCTTCAATGGGATGCATAAAATTTATACCTCCTTGAAATTGTGTATATAGATAATGTAACCAGAAACTGAATTCTTCGCTATAGAAATCCGTTTTATTTTTACTGGGGTGTCGGGTGATTCTCTCATACATATAAGACTAAAACTTACCCTTACCATTGGAAGGACCAGTGACATTGAAATCTATTCGTCGGTCTTTAGGGTGTTGCTCTTCAGTCCTGTCCTCGGCGCCGGTGGGGACTCCTCAAACTTCGGTAAAGTCTCCATGCAGAGGGCCCCCTCACCCCCGAACAGTGCTCGACAACCCTCGTCGAGACGGACGGACGGGTGGACGTGAGTCGGACCGTCTCGAGTGTGTAACACGAACGGGGCACGCTGGGACGTCTCCAAAGACCCACCCAGACACGTGGGGACTGGGGTCGCGTACGCTCCAGGTCCCACGACGAAAGGTGCCCCGTCAGACGAGTGTCTCTGCGCCTTACTACCGGGCACTCTATTTATGTCTCAGTAAAGTGCATGAAAACTATCGTTAACCTGTTTTATTGCAATACGATCTACTTACATTAGGTTATTTGTTAAACCAAACACAAACCCCTGTAAAAAGAAAAAACTTCAAACAGAGGACTAGAAGTAACGCAAAATGTTTTCACACCTAGGTATTGTCTGACCCCTTTGTGTACTGCCGTCGTTGTCCGCCCGGGAAGGTCCCTTCGCGACTAGACCTCCTCTCGCGGCCCCCCGAGTCCGGCTGCACAAATGGGGGTTCGGGTGCCGTTCTCGGACCCAAAATAAATTTTCAAGTGTAGTGTAAGGCCGACGACGGAAAAATACTTAGGAGTTTCACTTCTGTAGGCCTCCGAACAAAGATTGGGGGACGGGTAGGGACCGGTGGTGGTTGGACACCGACAATACTGGCCCCATTTTATCTTCGTCCGGAAATGAGACAAATAATTTGGACCCTGAACTACAAACAATCACAAAAATAATTTCACAAGGCAATCCGTAGGTAGTAATCAGAACAAGGTTTCACCAACGGGGCTTTCGGGGCACGTCCGTAATCCTACGCTCCTGAATAACGAGGGATCTCGGTAGTGATCACAAAAATATAAATAACGATCGACTTCAGGCTGCTGACCTCAACGAACCAAGGGTACTGTCTTGAATGTGGCCCTTTAGGACGAAGGTCGGTGTTGATGAAAGGTCAGTGAAGGGTCGTCTCCACCTCAGTGCATGCTGAGTTGTAAAAGGGCCCATTTATGCTGCCCGACGGAGGTCAGGCCACGAAAGAAGTACCTCACGACCGCACAAAGTTTTGGTGTTTCGTTTCAGTGGGAGAGGAAGAGCCAGTGACTAGAGAGATCGTACAATCCTAAAATTAGAAGGGAAAGACACGTGATCCTTCAAGAGCAAAATCGGGACGGTAGGCATCCACTACTCCTTTTTGATAGTTCATTTAATCATGCACTACCTGGATTCGACACAAGCCAATCTGTAGCGGATTGTCACAGATAAAGCGTCTGTATGATCGTCAGCTTCACGACGCATGTTTAGTGGAAATGAAACAGGACAACTCGTCGAAGTAACGTTGTTCCACTACTCACACGGCACGTAGAGTGGGTACACCTCACGTGTGGAGACACCGAATACCACGTACACTCAAGTGTCACATTTCAGATACACTCATATATCATAACGAAGGGTCCACCGAGTCGCCATTTCCCGGGCGGACGTCACGTCCTCTACGTCCAGGGTGGGGACCCAGCCCTTCCCGGGGACTTCTTCCTTTACCGATGGGTGAGGTCATAAGAACGGACCTTTTAAGGTGTCTGTCTCCTCGGACCACCCGATGGCAGGTACCCCAACGTTTCAGTCTGCACTGACTCGCTGTCGCACTTTATATATATATATATATATACACGTGGGTAGTGGTGCCAGTTGAAATCTCGTGCAAATAGTGGAACTTTTCCATGGACTATGGGAAATCGATAGTCGTAAGTAGAGGGGGTCGGGATTCGTCGGTGATCAGGTGAAAGACAGAACTAGGTAACCTGATGAGGTCTGGGAAGTATATTTACGAGAAAACACGGACCAATCGCACAAAGGTTCCGAATGGGCACAACAGCCCGCGGTCGCGAAGTAAGGAGACACACCAATTTATTAGAAGGTAACATACCTGTCTGGAGTAACAGGTACGTAGTCGACTGTCTGTAAACCCGATAAAGGTGGATAACTTTCGAATACTTATTACGGTCATATTTGTGGGGACATGTTTAAAAACACGTTTGTATGCCAAAAGTAAACCCACATGTTGATCCTCAACTTTGACGCCTCAGTATATTGACACAAAATTTAAAATACTCTTTAATAGTCTGAAGAAAGGTTTTACCGTCGTGGTACAATCTCGGGGTGGTCGCTGCATACTCCCCAGACCAAGAAGGTGTAGGAGGGTTGTGAACGGTAAAAGACTCAAAAACTAGTGTCGGTGGGATCTCCTTTACTTCACCATAGAGCGACGCCAAAACTAAACATAAAGGGAGTCCTGGTTAATAAAAATTTTCGAAAGATAAAAAATATAACCTCACCTCAATTGTCGCAGTACAATCAAAGACTAAAAGACTACAAGTCAACGAGTCAGTGAGTAGGCACGGGTTGAGAAAAGCTGGGGTACCTGGCGTTGTGCGGTCCGAAGGGACAGGTAGTGGTTGAGGGTCTCAAATGAGTTTGAGTACAGGTAACTCAACCACTACGGTAGGTTGGTAGAGTAGGAGACAGCAGGGGAAGAGGAGGACGGGAGTTAGAAAGGGTCGTAGTCCCTGAAAAAGTCACTCAGCCGGGAAGGGTAGTCCACCGGTTTCATGACTCAAAGTCGAAGTCGAAGTCAGGAAGGTTACTTGTAAGTCCCGACTGAAGGAAATCCTGCCCGACCGACCTGGAGGAACGACAGGTCCCTCGAGAGCTCTCAGAAGAGGTCGTGGTGTCAAACTTTCGTAGTCAAGAAACCGCGAGTCAGAAGAAACACCAGGTCGAGTGTAGACACGTACTGTGACCTTTTCGATGTACACACACGCGCGGGTCAACACAAACTGAGAAACGCTGAGGTACCTGACATCGGGCGGTCCGAGGAGACAGGTACCTGAAAAAGGTCCGTTCTTGTGACCTCACCCAACGATAAAGGAGGGGGTCCCCTAGAAGGGCTCGGTCCCTAACTTGGGTGTAGGGAACACAGAGGACGTGACTGTCCACCTAAGAAGTGGTGATCGCGATGGGCCGTTCGGAGTCGAAACTAATACCTGGAAACAGTCATTTCACTACAGAGACGAAAAATTATGAGACAGATCCAAACACCATCGAAAGGAAGGTTCCTCGTTCATTCACAATCAATCAGTACTGAGAAACGTTGAGGTACCTGACACTGGACGGTCTTAGAAGATAAACACCTTAAGAGGTCCGTTCTATGATCTCACCCAACGGTAAGGGAAGAGATCCCCTAGAAGGACTGGGTCCCTAGCTTTGGCTCAGAGGACGTAACGTCCGGCTAAGAAACGGTGGACTCGGTGGTCCCGACGCCAGCGACAGGCGCCACTAAAACATCGGGGGGTCTATTTCAGACAGTGACGAAGATGAAAAAGGAGAAGACAAACGGTACTTCGCTACCCTGACCTACGGTACTAGAGTGTGTTCGGGGAAGCGGCGCAGTTCCGACACTAGGTACTTCCCCTTATAAGGAACTCTTACACTAATTTTCACTCCGGCCTATAATAAAGACATTTCTTCTTAGAATAAAAGAATTACATGTCAAAATGTACTTGTCTGTAATTGTGATACATGGTACTTCCGTCAAATATCACAAGTCACTTGGTCATGTCACAACCCTTAACGAGAACAATCACATAAAAGAACCCAAAATATGGTTGTAAGGTCCTCTACCACTTCCTGTCCCTTCGGACCACACGACGTCAGGTACCCCAGTGTCACAACCTGTACTGACTCCCCGACTTGTTGTCGTTTATCGTTGTGTCGGACCAAAGTAAATGACATTTATGGTTCTGAAGGTGGCAGGATGACTTTAAGGAAGTCTAGTGAGTTAAAGTGGTTTAAAAAGTACATTTTTATATCCCGAACAAAGTGATCTCATAAGATTAATCACTAAAACTCGAAGACATATTTTTTAGAACCCAAGGTGGAAGATCCTGCACTACGAGTTTATTTTTTTTGCAAGTAAAATAATCTGAGTGTATTACACTCGTCTAGAACCATCAATAAAAAGTGAGACGTCTGGATGAGAGTCGACGAGACCAAGAGTCGTCGATGAACTTAAACACTTACAATAGAAGTCATAAGAGTTGGGGTGACGTTTCGTTGCACACATTTTTATTTTGCATTCTAGAACACATTCAACCACACCCTAAATCGTTACAACTAAAGTCCGTGGTTCATATAGACACCACTTAAAGGGTTGACTAAAAAACGGAAGGATCTCAATTATTAAGTGGTTGTTGTGTTTATACACTCATAAATGATACACGGTGTACCTTCGTTCGTTCTGTCCATCGATAAGACCGGAAGTTTCTAAAAATCTAAGACGAAAACCCTCCGAATAATAGTCCCTGAATTCTTGTTCCATTAAGACCTGATACTAATCACGTCACCTCATTTATTCACACACACACCCCCCACCCCAACTATTGGAATTGGACCCCTTAGTCTGACGCCGACTCCATACCTCCACCCCCCGTCCTTCCTCTACCGAGATCTCTCCCTTTCTTCCGGAAGGACCCCGGTGCGCCGATTCGACTCTGGACTCTTGTTACTCGTCAGAAGCCCGTCGTCCCTTCAACAGACTCCTGCTCCCCCCACCGCCCACGTTTCCGGGACCCCGAAGCCCGAATCACATAAATTCTTGGTGTCGTCCGTCTACACACCTCGAGACACAAAATTCTAGGTGTTTACCGTTGACAAGGGTTCATTATTGTTATTCCGTGAAAAGGAAAAGTCTACCACCTTAACGTGCAGAATCCCATATACCATGACCTGTTTTTCTGACCTGACGCCCACTGGGGTTTCTTGGCAATCTGGACCACTGGTAGCGAATACCCCCACGGACACATCCCAAGTCGTTACGTGTAAAACCCGTGGGCTTGTTATAGTATCCACTCTGCTACGAGCTCCTCGAACCCTGTACTCCCGTAGTGTGACTCGTGGGGCCATACCATACTTAATGAGTTCTCCTTCCCCGGTAGAGTTCGATATACCCACCCACTCTAGAAGTATATCCTAGCTTTCGGAAATTCTGTCCTTCATTTAGTTATCGTTAGAGGGAAGGATTAAAACCGAATTCGTCACCGGACCCACACTTAAACGACTGCGTAAGTGGAATTACCTTTGGTGCCTACAACGGGACGAGGCCGCGTGCCGCAGACGTGACTAGTGCGGTCGCGTACAAATAAGATTTGTAAGAACGCCAATGTCACTTTGCGCCACCAGGACACTGTAGGGCAATTTGCGACAAAAACCGTCCTCAGCCGTGCCGCTTCAGCTACCGTCTGCCGACCCTTTGTCGTGCTTCCGACCTGTCCGGGGGCTATGACCTCCACTCTCCGCCTTTGCGACGCAGGGTTGCGAAGGGTCTTTCACTTCCAACAAAGGAAGTAAACGACAGTCCCTCTGACTATAAAGTCTTTGGAGAATCCGTAAACACATTTATGAACAACGAAGATGTACAGAAGATTTAGAAGGTGACAAAGTTATATTATAGTCTCGGTCCGATGTGTGTTTCTGGATCTTCAGTTTGAACGATTAATTACGACCGACAAGATTGTGTCGTAACCTTAATAGGGAAAAAATTATATTTTTTCGATCTCGTAGATTTAAATTATTTTTGGGTACTCATCTAAACAACTAGACCTCTTTTTTTTTGTGGTAAAGTAGTAGAAACTAAAAACACATAGGGACCCAGTCAGGTGAAGACACTCGCACACTACCGAGTCGACAAATTAGACTGGTCATTGATTGAGTTATATTCCTTCATTTTGCCCTTTCTTTTGTGGAAAGTCACACATTTAGTATAATGTTTGAATTAACATTTGTGGGGAAAGTACCCAATCAAAAACATAGTGGGTTACAAAGGTTTATATTTGTTTGAGAGGAGTGATCTTTGAACACAAACCTCCGTCCAGTGTATAACCCTATCTAAACCAGTTTCTGTATAGACGAAACTTTTCACTTTGGTTGGTGTCCTCGATACCCAACCCAATCTATCTATAGGCAACCACATGTCGTCGGATGGACTTGAGTGAACGTACATACGATTCAGTATAGGTGGAAAAACGCTAGGACACCTGACATCGGGCGGTCCAAGGAGAGAGGTACCCTAAAGGGTCCGTTCGTGTGACCTCCCCCAACGGTGCGGGAGGGGAGGTCCCCTAGAAGGACTGGGTCCCCACCTTGAGCTCACAGAATTCAGAGGACGTAACCGTCCTCCCAAGAAATGGCGGTCGCGGTGGACCCTTCGGGTGAACTCAAATATTGACTGTATGCGCTAGTATAGTCTTTAAGTAGTCTTAAATGGTGCGCGGGTCAGTTGGGGACTCAGCCGTAATCCGCAAATGTCTTACTGTCGTCTCTGTGCGAAATAATGCGTTCTTCGTTGAATGTGGTCTAGTGTCCTTCCTTCGTGAGAAAATATCACCTTTCACTTTGACAATCAGTGAGTCAGTACAGACTGAGAAACACTGGGGTATTGATCGGGTGGTCCGAGGAGACAGGTGCCTTAATAGGTCCGTTCTTATGACCTCCCCTGACGGTACGAGAGGAGGTCCCCTAGAAGGGCTGGGTCCCTGGTTTGGGGCCAGAGGACGTAACGTCCGTCTAAGAAATGGTGGTCCCTACGGGATGAGAAATTGTCATCCTTTACTGTGCACGCACGGTTGCAACAATGAACGACCAAAAGTCCTGACCACAGAACTTACTGTCGTTCGACTGAATGCAACAAAGAAGGAAAAAAACTTAAGGTCTTACTACTCTTGCCATAAGAGGACCAAGGTCCGACACTCACCCGTCAAAAGGCTAACCGCGTGGGACCTCATTATTGAGTTTAGCTTTAGCTATGTTTTATAAAGTTTCCATTTGCATTACGGTGATCCTTTGGCGAATATTAACCACACGACCAGTATTGCCGTCGTCCGAGGTACGGCGTTGATTCTGCGCTACGTCGGTTTATCTATTTAATTTGGATACCTTTTCTTATTTCTGTCGTCCGAGGTCGTCCCCTCCCTGAGTCCCGTCGCCCGACACCTGGACCGAAAGGTGAGGGTCGACACGTCGAAGTTCGCACAATCGAGAAACGTGAGACGAAGAGAGATGTTTCGTAATCTACACGCGAGCTGGTGTGTTCAGCACTCCAAGGTACTCCGTGATTCCGAGAAGTGGCACTTCCCGGGACTTGAGGTGCACCTTCTTCGGATCCTTCGTGAAGGACCAATCCAGCAGGTTTCCTTCCCCATCCCTACAGAAAAGTCCCCTCCCTGGTGTCCGTCGAACCACTGATAAAGAAGAGACCCGTCACTAGATGTGTGTAAAATTTTTAGTATCGGAAGGAAATCATTTTATTATAAACCTTTTTCGTGGGAATTACAAGGTATAAATGAAAGAATACTTTCTCTATGTACAAGGTAATATAATTCAAGTTTTCTCCAATGATTTGAAAATATTAGCAATTCAAAACGGTTCATGACACCACCCACAGATTACTGAGAAACCGGTAGTAACTCATTTATGTTGTTAAACATAAATATGTGACCTACAAACTAAAAATTTACAGAACGCTTAGTAATACTGGAGTGAGTTGATAATTGAGAAAGTAGTTCCCAGTCATATATAAATTCCACTTCAATTACGAGTCACCCGTCTACATTTGCCAAAGTTCTCCGGAACTATTAAATTAGAGGACAACCCTTCTGGTACCAAATCTAGACTGATCACCGGTGACAAAGGTGAAGAGTTGTACTGACTGGGTCCCGCCGAGGACTCCCAGTCCTCCTGACAGTCAGGACGATAAAGGAACGGCAAAGACCTACAAGTGTTTAGTAGAGATCACCACATAAATTAGGTACCAAGAGACACACCATCAAATTTCAGTGACCAAATAAAAACGTTCCCTGTCAAATCGGTTTTGATCCCACTTTCACTTCAACGAGTCAGTACAGGTTGAGAAAGACTGGGGTACCTGACATCGAATGGTCCGAGGAGGGAGGTACCCTAAGAGGTCCGTTCTCGTGACCTTACCCAACGGTAAAGGAGGAGGTCCCCTAGAAAGACTAGGTCCCTAGCTTGGACCCAGAGGGCGTAAGGTCCGTTTGCGAAATTGGAGACTCGGTGATCCCGGTTCCATTATTCGTCGTTTAGGCACATCGGTCCCTGGGGTTTCACGTTGTACCGTACCTACGTGACCATGACCGGAACCCATAGAGACAGTCCCTCCACCAGTACCCCTAGCCCTTGTTTGGTCGTAGGTCAATATTATAGTTTGTACGTTCCGGATTATGTATGTGTGTGTGTGTACACGTGTGTGTGTACATGCATATATGTGTGCACGTGTGTACGTGCGTGTATATATATGTACACGTGCATATAATTTCTTTGTCTTTGTCAGTAACCCTACAGGAGAGTGACGCGGGGTCTTCGTACGAGTGGAGTGGGTACGAGTGAGAAACGACCCAGAAAGCTAGACTAATTTTTCCAGTTATAAGGTATTTGGTTTGACGCGACTCACGTCTCACCTCTGCCACCGGAAACAGAACAAGGTTATCCATTAAGAGGACTCTGGACATTCCACCTACCGACGTAGGACTGCCGAGTCCTCCTCCTCCTGTACCAGTCCGTCTTCACCCTGGAAGGCCCGGTATTCACCTTTGGTGACGAAGGCCAGTGTTTCCATCGCACCACAGGCTAGGGAACCCCAGTGTGTCCGTCGGGAGGTCGCCCGATGAAGCCAGTTCCGGCCTAAAGTTTCCCAATGTTAAGGTGGGGTTTTGAAGACGAGTCAAATTGTCACGTTACTTACTCTAAAAGTTTTGACAGAGACGGGGAAATATATTATTTTACTGCCCGAGAGAGCAGAGTCCAGAAACGTATAGATTGAGAGTTTAAAAGAAAATCTGGTGGAACAGGTTCACACGTGTGCACCTCTTTGCAAAGGCGCTACGTGACTGAGAGATCCGCCCCCAGATCGCATGAGTCCCGGTCGTCGCACACCGGTCGGCACCCTGCCTACGACCCCACTGGGTCTCGCAAAGGGACGTAGCGCGTCCTCCTTGCACCAGTAAGAGCCCAGCCTCTGCCCTCGTTCGCGACGAGGGGAATCACTTCCCACTGGCGAGGGCGTCGGGGGGCAGACGAAAGAAAAAGAGTAGTCAAACAGGCGAATGAATTGATAGTCTTTCTTTGTAGTGCCCCTGGACTCATAAGTACGGCCAGAGGAACCCCGTAGGACAGGGGCTTTCGTCTAACGATCCCGTTCGGTTTAATAATAGTACCTTATTGAAAAGTGGAAAATTCCGGGTCTCAGGTTCGCCTACCCACCGGAACCCTCTCAGTCGGGGGACCAGTAATGTTCCTGGAGACGGAGGGGAGAGAAATATCGACTTCGGACTACTCTACGTGCACGACCTGTCGGACTGGGGGCTTGACGTCCTGCAGTAGTGGGTACGGTTCAAGTGGTAGTGGGGGCTACCCCCGCACTCGGCGGAGGCTGAGTTCCCGAAGGGGTCGAGGTAGACGGAGGACGCCGGGGCTCTCTTCGGGTACTACTCCAAGAGCCACTTCCGCCCCAAGTCCCGCTTGGAGATTGGGTGTACTTTGGACATGTCACTGAGCCTGAAAAGAAGACTTCATAAAAGTTGTGGCCTTTGAATTCAAAGGTCGTTAATCACAAAACTTCCAGTTATATTAAGGACTACTAAATTATTTCACCAGTGAGAGTGTGTAACCATAGACGTAAATCACAGTGAATTACCTCACGAACCGTCAACCTAGGGCACCAACCCTCTTGGGGGACCTCCTCCCGAACCGTTGGGTGAGGTCCTACGAACGGATCCCTTGGGGTACCCGTCTCCTCGGACCTCCTGAGGTCAGGTGCCCCGGTGTCTCAGCCCATGGTGAGTGAGCACCTTGTGAACCATCAAGTTTCGGACCGACACCGACACTTTCTCGTCCTAAAGAAATAATGAAAAAAATTTGTTAACATGTTCTGTGACTATAAAAATCTTGTAGTCAGAAGACATGGAAGGCTCCATGAAGTCGTGAAATATGTATCGGATGACAGGACTTTTCACACAACTTCGGGTAGTTTCGGTGACCTTTTTGTGTTAGGACCTTCGTAAGAGACAGACCCAACTTCACCGGCCCAGACGGAAGTGGACCTTGTCCTTCACTGGAAGGGTTCCAGTGGGTCCGTGAACTGAACGAGGACGACGTGTACTTCCACAAAAGACTTCCAATGTGGAAACTCCGTGGCGGACGGTCGACGCGGACGAGCGGATCTAAGGGTGACGAGACCTACCAAGGACCGTGTACGAGGAACTGGTCGAAATTAACAGGCCCACCAGGACAGGCGGTTGAGGAGAGGCGGAGAGCCGTCTCGCCCTCCACCTCCTCGTCCGGCTCCCAGGGTCACCCCGGGTCCCGTGCGCACCGGAGGGTGGGGGGTGGCACCGCCCACGGAGGGAGGCACCGGGGCTCGAGATGCCCGGAGTGCACGGCCCTGAACCTACGGGCAGCGGACCGGGCCGGGACGGGGGCTGGGAGGCGACAGACCGAACCGGCGGGGAGAGGACCCGTCGCCCCGTCCACCCACCGTCAGTGTTAGCGCCCACCGCAGTCGCGCCCGCCACCCTGGCACCTGGGCCGCGGGGCCACCGGCCCGACGGGCCACCGCCGACCTCGCGTGCCCGCCGCCGACCGCCGCCGCCGCCTCCGCGCCGGTACCCGAGCGCGCGCGGCGTGCGTGACCACCTGTGGTGCGGTCGGTTCTGGTAGCACCACATGGCGTTGCCCCTGGTCAAGATGCACCCGGCGTTCAAGCACGACAGCGCCGCGGCGCACCGGTGGAAGCTCCGCGACGACCTCGTCGACTGGCTCGTCCACCTCCACGGCAAGCCGCACGCCGCGGAGAAGTGCGGCTGCGCGCCCGCGGGCCATGACCTCGACCTGAGCGACGTCCGGCCGCCGTTCATGCACCGCCGGCCCGCGCTCGCGAAGTTCTTCGACCTCATTCACGGGCGCCGGGTGCGCGGGGACGGGGCGGCCCCGGCGTCAGGCCGGAGGCTCTACCCCTGTCGCGGCCGAGACGGGCCGGCCGCGGCTGAGGACCGCGCGGTACGTGGTAGGCGGACCACTGGTCCCGGCTCGTCAGACAGGGGTCTGCGTCTCCCAGTCCTTCCCCTACCCCTCCCCTGACGCCCGGACCGTCACTTTTATCCCGCGGTCCCGCGCGGAGAAACCTTTCCACCCTTCGAGACGCCCCTCTTCCCCTCAACCCATGCGCCTCGTCTCGTCGTGCGTCTCGACCCAGCATTGACCAGGTCTGACCGCAGGGACCCCCGGACCCGCGTGCAGGAAAGTACTCACGCGGAGGACTTCACACGACACCCGGACGAGTGGCGTGAGATAGGACGATCTAGGCCTGGGATGACTCTTGTCCGTGGACCCTAAAGGCTTCAAGACCGTCGATTCCTTCACGCCTGCACGGAAGGTCGGAGACTTACGGGCGGCCCTCGTCCCGTTCCTGTGGGGACGACGGGGTCACGACGTCTCCAGTCCTGGCGTCGACCCCTTCCTACATCCACAGGACCCGTTTCTCCGGGTACATGGTTAAGGTCTCGGCGGGCCGGTCCAAGTCCGGCCGGCATCACGAAACCTACGGGTCGGCCTCGTACTTAAGTCAAGACAAAGTAAATCGGACCCCGATCACAATCACGTCATGGTTAAACACTCTGGAAAGTCGTTTACCCCAGTGGTGTGAAGACAAGTCTGGGAACGAAAAGAAAGGTCCTCATGTAGGCAGAGACACGAGACTGTCAGGGGTAGTAAAGAGATTCGAGACCCACGGAGCAATATGTTTACAGTATAGTTACGTCGCGAAAGAATTCAAGGAATTGTTTTCGACAACACCCGCAGAAGGACCTCCCGCCGGACCCTCTTGACCCCTTCGACGCTCCCGGAAAGTCACACACAAAGTCCCTCTATTCTGCGTTTGTCTTCATTGACGTCTTCTCTTTCGTCTCTGACGTACCTGTCCGTGTCCACACTAAGACAGCTCCACGTCCTGGAGTCATTTCCGAAGGAAATCTCTCGTCTTAGGCGGACGTTACGTCCTCTGGGACCAAACTAAGGACCCAGCCCCTCTAGACGGCCTCTTCCGTATCCGATGGGTGAGGTCATAAGAATCCGAACGGAACACCGAGTCGACCAATTCTTAAGCGGACGTTACACCCTCTGGACCCAAGCTAGCGACTCAACCCTTCTAGGGAACCTCTTCCCCTTCCGACGGGTAAGGTCATAAGACCGGACCTCTTAAGGTACCCCATCGTTTCTCAGTCTCCGCCGACTCCCGAACGTAATGTGTTGTCTCGCCTCCCCTCTTTTAGCGAACAAGCAAGCAGGAGGCACTTAAGGACCCGACGGGACCGCAGTGAGTGCAGAGCACAGAAGGAGATCTCTGTAGTAAAGACAAGGAATGCACGACAACCACGGCAAAGAAAATAACACTTTATATAGTACATGTGTCTCCTCAGACACGTACGAGTCAACGACTCAGCACGAGTCGAGAAAGCTGGAGTACGTGACATCGGGAGGTCCGAGAAGACAAGCACCCTAAGAGGTCCGTTTCTATGACCTCACACAACGACAAAGGAGGAGGTCCCCTAGAAGGGTTGGGTCCCTAGTTTAGACGTATAGGACACGGAGGACTTAGAGGACACAACAGTCCGTCTAAGAAATGGTGACTCGAAGGACCCTTCGGGGCATATGTCTCCTCAGACACCTTAAAATACACATCAAATTTCTTATCACTATTTCGTTCGGAGACACACTTGGTGTCAGACCTAAGTCCTTTTCTCTTACAGGTCATAAAAGTTTTGGTGGATAGAGGTGAGTAGGGAACGGGTGTACCTTTATGATAAAACCGAAAACACTATTAGTAGGAAAGTATTATTAGATAGGGACTTCCTATGTAAAAAAGAGGTCACAGAGTACATGAATTACATTTGCGTCACTACGACACACATAAGACAATGAACGAAAAAGTGTCTTACTACACGAAGACTCCGAGTAGGTACAATGGTCGTACATTGATATCCAGTAAGCAAAAGTGACAATCCATAATAAAACAACTGACTATGTGGGCAAATAAATAAGTTAGTCAACCACCTATTAACCCCAACGAAATTTAGAGTACGATTCCGTCGTGTGATAAAACGTGTAAGGGGGTGGGTAGAGGACTACGTACACCCACTCTGAAGGAGGACCTCTCGTACACCCAATAGATAACGACGCACGGGATAAGTACGTTCGAATGACCACCCTTTGTCACAAATAACAGAGTGTCAGGGAGACTGGTCCTTCAGGCCTCGTTGAATCGGTTCACCAGGACGAAGTCTCTGAGAGCACACAAACGTTAGTTCTGCGACCACGTCAGTGTAGACTTCCGGACTGGCCCCGTCCACGAACGTCCGAGTGCGGGTATCGTCCTTCGAAGTAGGCACAGCACTCCGTAGGTGCCCTCTAGATCGACGACCCAGACGACCCGTCCTCACCAGGTCGGGCTTCGGTGCCCTCGAGAACAATGTCGATGCAGAGACAATCCGACAGAAGAGAGAGGGAGACGGAGTAATAGAGAGACACGACGTGTAAAAATGAAATTTTTGAATAAACGTCTTTATTAACCTTGTCACAGTAAGGTCCAGTGCCAGTGAAATTGTGTCGAAGTCTCACACCCTACCAAGCCTGGTGGGTCCCCAGAGATCCTCTCACCCAGTACTGCTGGGGCACCGACCGCCCGGGACTCGGTCGCGGAAACAGACCAAGCAGGAGAGACGAGGGTCGTCGGTGGTGGGGATTTGGTTTCACCGGGGTCTGTAGCCCGAGAACAGAAAGATAAGGGAAAGAAAGGACCTGACACGATTGGGGAGTGGTAGAACAATACAACGCCTCCACACAAAAAGTCAAACAGGTCAAAATGAACAAAAATTCTCCTGTGCGACTAGTCCCAAGGAATCAGGTGCCAAGGGTCTCGGCTCCAGAAGAGTGGGAAAAAGAACCACACACACACAACACTTAGATACGCACTGCCACAGCAAGTCGGGTACCTTCCGTGAAAAGTAACAGAAGACTGAGTCGCCAACGACTACTCTTTAGTCGGTAGTAGAAAGCGACGGCCTTTCACTACAAAATAGGAAAAATCGAAAAACTCTACACGCCGAACTCAGGCCCACGACACGAGATTCGCCACACAGATGCACGCCGAAAGGACCGAGAGGGGCGCAGGCCCTACCGCCGTCGTGGCCGAGTCCCCTCAAGAATCGGTCGAAGAAGGAACAGAAGGACGAGACGAAGGCCATAGGCTCACCCACACCCGCCCGGACAAAGTAACCGAGTCTGGAGGAGAAAGAGTAGAGAGAGAGAGAGAGAGTTGAAACACGACATTAGATCCGTGAGAGCAGTGTATCTAGAAGACTAATTAAAAAGACGGAGACACAGGATAGGATAGTTTGGACAAGTAACTTAAAATTTAGAGATTAAAAAGTAAAGGTTTGTGCGATAGACCAAAAAGGAGTCTCGAAGGTAAAGTAAGAGAACCCAGAGAGCCAGGACGCACTCAAAAGTCCAAACGGAAAACAACTCCAGAACAGGACACTAGACGTGGACGTTAGGGTTATAAACTTTGAACGGAGACAGAAGAGAATAAAGTAGACCAAATAAGAACACCAGGAACGATCGGAACAATCAAATGAATGCAAAACTCACGTTTACTGAGGAAAAGGTGCCTTAAACACAAAACTCCTCTAGGAAACTCCGGGCTCTATTTTCACTCTACAAGGCCTCCCCTAAAGGCAAAAGAGGAGGGTTTACGGGCCCTACGAGGGATATGTTTCCCGGGAGGTTTAACAGTCACAGAACTCAAAAAGTCCCGGTAGGTCTATCTCCATAAAACACTCAATCGACCGAACGTTAGATTCAAGAATTACCGTAGACGTTTACCCGTCTGAACTGTAGGACAACGAAAACTTCTTTTTAGTGTCTGTAGTATCAACGATTCTCCATCGTAAACCCGACTTCGAAGGGTCCATCACGTCACCATTTCTTGGGTGGACGAGTAAGTCCTCTGCGTCCTCCGGAGAGTAAACCACCTCTCTGAAAGTCCCGAATAACTTTTACAAAGTCTAAGTACCGTCTTTATAACTCCTTCTGCAACTCCACAAAGAGAAGGACCTAAAGAATTCCAGCTACTAATACAAGACATCCCTTCCCTTCCACTAGGTCAAGTGACTCGTCCTTCCCCTCCTCCCCAAGGGTGCACGACCTCTGGGAGGCAATAAAACGGAACAGCCACATGGTAGTGACGATGGCTTACCTACCCTCCCCAAACGTATGTCTCAAGTTGTGCCTCTCCGTAAACCTAAAGCGAAGAAGTGATGGAAAATCTAGTTACTTCATACTTTAGCCTTGGGTCTGCAACCACTTATTTCGAGACTTTTGACAAACCCGAATTAAATGCAACCATAGGCACTCTGACAAACCCGAATTAAATGCAACCACAGGCACTCTGACAAGCCCGAATTAAACGCAGCCACAGACACTCTGACAAGCCGAATTAAACGCAGCCACAGGCACTCTGACAAGCCGAATTAAACGCAGCCACAGGCACTCTGACAAGCCGAATTAAACGCAGCCACAGGCACATCGTGAAACAGCCTTACATATAAGGCGTGAATGGCTCGGCAGCTCGCCGATTTTAATTAAAGGGGGTCGTTTATTCGAAGATTAACACGGCGGTCCCCCACTTGAAACTTCACGTTGGACTACTATATACTTGGCGGGGCCTCCAGAAGAGTATTATTGCCGACACTTTGCCATGTAACTCTTCTGTTCGTCGCATTTTAGATGGGTTTAGGTCAGTAGTAAGTTTGTGAAGGATGTGAAAGACCTTATTTAATTAAACTCTACTCTTTATCTTAAAAAAGAGATATTTTGTTTTATAACATCCGATTATTAATGGATTTTCTATTTACAGGGTATTTCGGACCTTAATTACCAAACACCTCTTTCAACATAAGTGTTATTTTACATCTAGTGCCGTAACACACACACATACAGACACACGTACACCGTGTGTATACACACGTACACACATACAGAGACACACGTACATACACACAGACGTATGCATACACACTTGCGTACGTGCGTGCGCACACACATACAGACACACGTACACCGTGTGCATACACGTGTGTACATACACACGTACAGAGACACAGACGTATGCATACACACTTGCGTACGTACGCACACACACACACACACATACGTACACACAAACCTCTCTGGGGTTTCTTAGACTTAATACCATCCTCAAAAAGGACAAAGGGAATCCTCAAAAAGCAACTCTATTTTTCACTTGCACGACAATTTGAGCCCGTCGAGGCACCGTGGGGCCAGAGGCACTCAGAGGATTGGGGTTGAACGAGGACTCGTGAGTGTCCCCTACCCCCCCCCTTCTCGCTCACATCTCCGGTCGGACGGTCCCCTCCTCCTCACACCAGAGGCCCGACCCTCTGGACCCGACCTGTCCCAGGACCGAGAGGGGTACACCACCGTGAATCGGCCAACTTGTCGGAGCGACTCTGAGTCGGAGGAGTAGCCTTGTCCCGAGAGACTACAGACGAGGTCCCGCCCAGCACTCCTGCGTCACCTGTGTCGTGAAACTTCACGGACCGCACCCGGAGCACCACCCGAAGACGGAGCGAGAACAAGAGGTCTTCGTCGTCCCCCAGCGGAACGTGTACTCGTAGATCCGAGACGAAGTCCGAGGACGAGGGGTTGGGGGCTGTGGGGGTTCCTTTGGGTCCAGGAAGGTCTTCGGAGGAGGTCCGCGGACCGAATTACCGGGCCCGTGCGACCGAGAGGCTCCTTAGTGAACAGGGGAGAAAGGTAAGACAGAGCTACGAGAAGTCGTCTGTTACACCTCTGTTATTTATCGTAAGACACCGACAAGTTAGAAAAATACGGAATTAAAAGGGTATAAATAAAAATGGAAAACAAAAGGTAAAGTACTATTATTCAACACAGTAAATCCCCTAATTACAAGTAGCAGTTTATACATTAAACCCCTAAGTCGGGATTTTACGGATAAACCTCTGTTCGTCTTCACACGCACCTTCCCTGGATGTTCGGTTCCCACCACTCAACTTCTACACGTCAGAGAAGTCAAGTGTCAAAAGTTTCCAAACTTGACTGACGCTGTAAAATATTACCTCCACAAGTACATTATACTTTAAAACCAAAGGTAAATTTTTATCTCCTAAAATAACAAATTTTCCTGACTCAAAAATCAACGGACGTAAAGGTATCCTTTTGTAACGGTCCTCAATGCGTGGGGTAGGTAGAGTCTCCCTGTGAGTGAGGAGATCGGCGTCTGGGGTGGTAAGGGATTGTGGTGGGAAACGTTCGTAGTGGAAAGTGAACGGAGGTATCCACAGACTCGAACACTGAGGACTGACGTATCATTCACGAATTTTTACAGAAAAGGAAGGTAGGTGGTTGAGAATCAGTCAGAAAGAGACTGACCGATTTTAGTAACAGTTTTTGTTAGAGTTTATGTATTTCTAAAAAAATTTAGTCTTCCTTCGGAATTGATTGTATGTAAAATTACATAAGAAAAAAAAATAGTAATTCTTGTAGACAAGATAGATACTCCGTATACCTTCTGAGAAGTTTTCAGGAGTCCAACAATTGTCAACATGGACACCCCGAGTATGTGCAAACTAAGAACACCGAGAAAGGTCACAAGTCCAAAACCGTCCTACCTCAGGTCCTGCTGTAAGGCACTCTGTACGCCCTGTCACGTCCGCACTCCCTCGACCCGCCCCGCAGACCCAGAGGTGGGACTGAAACCGGCCATCACCTGGGACCTGCTCGGTGCTCACTGGGACATTTCAAAAGGAGAAACTCAGGAAGGGTTCCAAGGAGACACTAATTAGTACAACACACTCCCTTTCGTTACCGTGAACTCCTGTCAAAAGGGCTCACCACGGTTGCTACCGTAGTGGTTGACACCTGAAAAAGGACGTTACTGTAACGACAGCATACAACTGCACCCGTACATACCACGAGATCTAAAATCAAAATTCAACCATACGTCACCCTATAACACTACGACTTCCACTCTGTGGAGGTTTCTCCGAGTTTAAAAGTTAGATTTATAGATGGAAGATTGATCCAAAAAGAAAGAAGAAAACGTCAATATAATTATATCAAGGGTCTTTTGGACGTTTCTACTCCTTCAACTTCCTTCATTCACGAGTGACGGTCGATGATTTCTACCCTACTTCACCTACTGAACCATTTTTACCTTTGCAGTCATACCTCATTAACTTCAAAGTATCTTTGTCGGAAAACATCCCTCACGGATGTCTCCGTCCGACGAGAACTTCGGTCTTCAGTGACCCGCTCGAACAAGACAAACAGGCTCGTGGAGTCAGTGATTCCACCACCTGCACCCGCTCTTACAAGATTCTGGCGGCAATCCGTCTCTCGCCCAAGCAGGTAGGTCAATTACTCTACGTTACACGACAGTAAGTAATTCGGAAAATTGAGGAGAAAACAAAACCCCTAAACCTTTCTGTCCACATCCTTCAATAAAGTTCAGCGTGCTACAACCTCGAGTAATATTAGAATTTAAATTTCTAAACGAGATACAAGGGTTGTAAAAACACGAACTTTCTGTAAACTTTCCAGATGTTCTACCTTGGTAGGTAGTCAGATAAGTGTAGTGAACCCAGAATCGTTTGTTTTTTTGTTTGGCATAAAATTTTCTCATTCAATTTTCTCTAGGTGGAAAAATAACTCGCTGTTTTTAGTGGCTGAAACTCGTTCTATCGGGCTACGAAAAATCTTACGTTCTACTAAGAATGAAAAAATAGAATACTTACCCGAAAGTCCCTCATAAAGTTTCCACTCGACAAAAATCTCATAGACGAAGATGTGTACCATTAAAACGATAATTCAGGAGAGGAGACACCTTTCCTCTACTCTTACACAATCTGTTACACATTGTACTTCTAATGTACTACTTTATGTACGTCGTGATTTACACAGCCAAGAGTAGGAGGTACAGGAGATTTACAGGAACTTGGGGTCGGTCCCGAGGTCAGTTCCTGTCAGGTCGCCACGAGCGAAACGGGGGTCCGTGGTCGGACGTCTGTGCAAATCGTAATGAACGGGTGGAATCTGACAGAGAACGGTCCCTGTCCTCCTTTTCAAGGACTGGTCTTTCGTTAACCGACGACGACGACGACGACGATTTAGCGGAGTCAGCACAGGTTGAGAGACGCTGGGGTATCTGTCGTCGGATGGTCCGAGGGGGCAGGGACCCTAAGAGGTCCGTTCTTGTGACTTCACCCAACGGTAAAGGAAGAGGTCACGTACTTTCGCTTTTCACTTTCACTTTCGTGAGTCAGCACAGGCTGAGACACGTTGGGGTATCTGCCGTCGGGTGGTCCGAGGGGGTAGGTACCCTAAAAGGTCCGTTCTCATGACCTCACCCCACGGTAACGGAAGGGGTTTCGTTAACCGTCAGTGGCTTAAAGTCTCGACGGAATCATTTCTCTCTCCTTTACACATACCAGTAGAAATTGGGGATCCAGGGACGGAGAGGGAGAGGTCCGCCGTCCCTCATCCTAATTTGTGGTCAAGACTTCTCCTGGGGAGCTGCCATTGACAAGTTTAAACTCAGATACAAATAGGTAACATGTGACGTTACTAAATTTTTGTAATCTGAACTAATGTCCGTTGTAAATCGTAAAATCCTGTCCTTCCTCTCAAGGATCTCATAGAGTAGTTTCGAGGGACAAAAGACTGACTCCTGCGACACTACCCTCTGCAAACCTGTTCGGACACACTTTCCACCCATGACGGGGTAGAAGAGGTTCAACCCGAATCTAAGGGTCCTGGGAGTGTGGTTCCAACACCAACGGGTTCCTCGAAACAATAACAAGAAAACTTTAAACGTGAGAAAGTAAAAAATTTTTTTAGACTAAAATTTTAGTAAGAACGACTCTTTTTACAGTTTTAACGGCACGTCTTTCCGAGTTACTCCTTTCGCTTTTAGTGGGTACTAGGGTGGAGGGTTTCTAGTCGTAACACACACAAAGTAGTACAAACAAAGGTCGCCGGAAAGAGACGTGTTCATCGTTTATGGATCGATAGACGGGAGTGTCTGTGTGCACATACATGTTATACACACACACACATACATAAATTTCTCTACGCCAGGCGGTTGTGTGTGACGCAAGGAAAATGATCAATCCATAGCACTATCAAACGGGACCATTTCCTAGAGGACGTTCTACCCAAAGTCGCCGACGTTTTGCAAGGTAGTACACTCAGACAGTATTAATAGATTGGGTGAGGGACAGTCGGCTGGAGGGTAGAAAAACGCAAAGGTAGTGACATTGGACCGAGACCCTGCCGGGGGCTGTCTCGGCAGCACTGACACACACTCCTCCTCCTCAGTGCGCGTGTTAAAGTCGGAGAAATTACGACCGAAGACCGTACAGAGATTCTCGTGCACAACCAAGGTCCCGTGTACACTGCCATAAGGGCACTCTTACGGTGGGGCGGGACCCCACGACGCCCCGACTCGGCACAGGACACGTCACCCCTCCGGACCTCCACGACAGCCAGTGGGGGCCGGGGGCGAGGAAGTCACCTTCTGTAGTGGGGGACTTTCCCCGAGCACTCATAACGACAAACGACACATTTAGGAACAGAACCACCCTGACATCACAAAAGTGTCGGAGATACTCCATCGAAACGTTCACTTGCACCACAGTTTTCGAGGGGTGTGGACCAGTCTTCAGCTCCGGCACCCGAGGGGAGGACACGGGTGAGGTCGGTCGAGTGAGTCACGTGTACGACCCGGAATTCGTACAAATACCGTCGTAACTAATAATAATAAAGACATTAAAGTTTTTGGACCCTTGGTGCACTTACAGACAGTTATCTCTTCACCAACTTACGAAATACTGTAGTATGATCCTAATCTAGATATCCACACCTAAACTTTATTATGGAGAATCTCACAACACCCCTAACTCTGTCACTACCCGGATAACATTCGTGAGTCCTTTAGTAACTTTAATAATGAGTACTATAGAAATTCGACCTTATCGAGTGGGATAGGCTTAAACTTTGGGTACTTACAGATGGTTAAACTTGTGGTCACGTTTGACAATTTTTGTGATTCATATGATATGACATTCAAAACCGGTTCAGGTTTATAAGTCCCAAATATACAAAATGATTTAATGAGACGGAATAAAACACTATGTCATTGTGTCTCATCCTCACGGATCGAAAAACATCTCATAAGAAAGTGTCTTAAATGTAAGACCAGTTTTATAATTTAATCACACCTTTAACGTCTTCGAAGAATTCTCTAGAATCAAATCGTTTTTTTAAACGAATTTTAATTAATCTTATAGTGTCATCTTGTAAAGGATATTGGTATCTTTACTGCACACGAAGTCACACTACTCAGACCTTAACGTAAAGTAAGTTACCTCCGCGTTCCTTTTAATCTGAGGTTTATCACGAGAACCCTAGAACTCAAAGCTACTACTACAGTAAATAAATTACTCTTACAGCAGCCACAAGCTAAAAATTTTTCTGAAAATTTTATTTGTAATTTTTATGACAGTAACCACACAAAACCGAGGCGCCCCGGAAGCACCGACTCGCCCGAAAGGGGTCGACACGGGTCACCCGACGAGGGATCACAACCCCGCTCCCGCAGAGAACGACACGTCACGGGTGAGACCCCGGGTGTCCGAAGTGCTTGACATCAACCACCCGAGGTCTCGAACCGGAGGTATCGACATGTAGAAGGAGGTTTGGGGCAACAATAAGACACAAGGGAAAAAGCTTCTTGCCTCAACATGTGGGTCAAGGACTTTGGTCTCTGGATCCGCGACAAGAATCAAAAGGGCAGAGGGTCGACGGGTCCGGGGTAGGGAGGGGAGCGGGGAGTTCGGGCAAGTCAATCAGGAGGCTCAGAACGACTGCGGGGCCTCGACGAGGACCCTCAGGGCACGGAAGGAGACCGGAAGGCCGTCCGACGCGAAGGGAAAGGTTGAACCAGTGGAGCCAAGGGACCACGTCTGTGAAGGTCCGGACGGAGGAACGAGGGCCCCCCACCGCAGATGAGACGATTGGTACTGGACCGGGAACGAAAGAGATAGTCGGGGCGGAGAGTGGTGGGGAGGGAGACTCAGGTCCTAGAGCAGATCGTGAAAGACAGAGGGTCTCTGGAACATGGGTGCTCCCACACAGGTCTCAGGAGATCGGTCCCACGACGTATGTACGACGAGGGGGTCGGAGTAAGTTGTAAAGAAGGGTGGGAGCTGCCTGACCGAGGAAGGACATCAAACCGAGAGTCGGACCTACGGCGAAAGAGGTCCTTCGGACGAAACACAGCGACACTCCTCCCCCACGTGGGCAGACACGTGTGACCGGGGGTGCCTCGGGAGTGGTGTCTCGACGCACACGACCAGGGGAACAACGGTCTGACGGCGAAGTCACCGGACCCAGGGGTGCGCGGGTCGTGAAGGGTCCGTCCCCACTACGAGCGCGAACGTAGAGACAGTGAATCGTGTCAAGGAGGACACCACGCAGGAGGTGTTTATCCCGAATTCATTTACTTACCTCGGCACCGGCTCCCGGAACGCCTCAGACGTCGGGTCGTCTTAAACCTGGTCCACGACAGGGACCCAGCCAAAATGAACTCCGGGGCGAAGACTCATTTCTGAAGTCCCTACCGGTCGTTCGTCCGACGGACTCAGTCATCGGTGGAGTACGAAAGACTACGAAAGAGACTAACGCCTGAGTCGTTTAGACCTCAGTAAGTCCCGGGGTCAAGGTCGACCATTCAGGTAAGCAGTCGCCCGTCGGCTTCAGGAGTCTATACGTCTACTGTGGTAGGAATGTCGTCTTTCACTTCTTGATTTCTCGGAGAAGTCCTTTCACTTTCTCCTCTCACTTTCGACCGAATTTCGAGTTACAAGTCTTTTGACTCTAGTACCGTAGGCCAGGGTAGTGAAGTGCCGTTTATCTTCCCCTTTGTCACTGTCTGAAATAAAAAGACCCGAGGTCTTAGTAACGTCTACCACTGACGTCGGTACTTTAATTTTCTGCGAATGAGGAACCTTCTTTTCGATACTGGTTGGATCTGTCGTATAATTTTTCGTCTCTGTAATGAAACGGTTGTTTCTAGGCAGATCAGTTCCGATACCAAAAAGGTCATCAGCACATACTTACGCTCTTAACCTGATATTTCTTTCGACTCACGGCTTCTAACTACGAAAAATTGACACCACAACGTCTTCTGAGAACTCTCAGGGAACCTGACGTTTTTCTAGGTTGGTCATGTAGGATTTCTTTTAGTCAGGACTTATAAGAAACCTTCCTGACTGCGACTTCGACTTTGAGGTTATGAAACCGGTGGACTACTCTTCTTAACTGAGTACCCTTAACTGAGTCTTCTTAACTGAGTCCCTTTTCTGGGACTACGACCCTTTCTAACTTCCGCCTTCCTCTTCCCCTGTTGTCTCCTACTTTACCGACCTACCGTAGTGGCTGAGTTACCT
This sequence comes from Capra ibex, assembly GCA_006410555.1. Classification (NCBI taxonomy): domain Eukaryota; kingdom Metazoa; phylum Chordata; class Mammalia; order Artiodactyla; family Bovidae; genus Capra; species Capra ibex. The sequence continues at coordinate 77,643,694 of SJYO01046538.1, read as the reverse complement.
GTACTCAAACACATTTGAGGCCCTCAACCACTACCTGTCCCTCCGGACCGTACGATGTCAGGTACTCCAACGTTTCTCAACCTGTACTGACTCGCTGACTTGACTTGACTTGACTCGACTCGACTCGACTCGACTCGACTTCAAGCAGGAGGTCCCCTCGTACTGGTACCCAGTGGGTATCCCGAAAAACAAACTACAAACCGTACTTCTTCCGACAGTCCCACAAGTGCCTCCCAACAGCCTCGTCCTACCCCGGCGCCTCTCTTCCCTGAAGTCCCGTTGTTCTGTTTATTCTAGGCGACGACACCGGACCCGGGAATCGAGACTTGAAGTCCACGAAAGACTCGTGACCTGTTACGCAAGTGAGTGAAACACAATGACCATAGAGCTCGTTTGGATACAGTTACGTGAGGAAAAAAAATTTGAAAAAAAAAACGGATTATATATATAAACATAAACATAAACATAAACTTTATGTTATTACACAATCAAAGTTCACACTAACTTTTTCACTAAACCAATACGTATAAAATTCTAATATAAAATAATATCTAATAATGTTCCTTACCTATAACAAGGGACACAATGTACCATTTAGGAACAACGAATAGATAACATGCACATCGTCGAACGTGACCAATTAGGGGTAGAGGAGTAAATAGGGGGTGAAAGAGACAACCATTGGTATTCAAACGAACAATACAGACACTCAGACAAAGACAAGACATATATCTAAGTGAACATAATAAAAGTCTAAACTGAATATTTATATAGTACTTTAAAAGTAGAAAAAGACAGACTGAATGACATGTGCGTGATGGGACTAGACGTAACGTATGCGTCTGTCTGTTTGTCCGAATCCCTTCGCTCTGTTTGACTCGTTCGAGTGTGCCACTATTTCTCGACCTTTTTCAGGACCTCAGTACCTACTGAGTTGTTTCCGAGGATTCACGAGATAGTTGTATCCAAGTTCACGGGTAAAACGATTTTGGATATTATTCTATAAAAACTACCACATAATACCGGTCCTGTGAATTATCGACACACAAGAACCTTTCTAACGTATTGGAGACTAAGAAACAATGGACCAACAAAACTCCCAGTCTGTGCTTGCGAATATTTCCAGGCTCACGTCACGGGCCACCTCTTCCGCTACCGTGGGGTGAGGTCGTGAGAACGGACCTTTTAGGGTACCTGTCTCCTCGGACCACCCGACGTCAGGTACCCCAGTACTTCTCAGCCTGTGCTGACTCGCTGAAGGGAAAGTGAAAAAGCGAAAGTACGTAACCTCTTCCTTTACCGTTGGGTGAGGTCACAAGAACGGACCTCTTAGGGTCCCTGCCCCCTCGGACCTCCCTCCGGCAGATACCCCAGCGTGTGCTGACTGCGCTGAATCGTCGTCGTCGTCGTCGTCGTCGTCGTCGTCACGGAACGCGTGTCATCCGTAGTCGTTTGGTAGGTGCGACGAAACCGGCGGAGCTCACAGAAGGTAGCGTCTGTGTCTAGACCAAATTACTGGGACCAATCAGTGAGTCAGCACAGACTGAGAAACGTTGGGGAACCTGACATCGGGAGGTCCGAGGAGGCAGGTACCCTAAGAGGTCCGTCTTATGACCTCACCTAACGGTAAAGGAAGAGGTCCCCTAGAAGGAGGGTTGGGTCCCTAACTTGGGTCCAGAGGACGTGCCGTCCGTCTAAGAAATGACAGACTCGGTGGTGGAGGTTATTCCTCGAGATTTCGGGTGACCCAGGACGGAGAACCCCGTCTACTAACTGTGTTCAGAACTTTGACAGTGGTGGTTGTCTGTTGTCTTTTCGTACAAACGGACTGTGAACAATCCTCTAATAACATACCTTATGTCCCCCTTTCCAGGTCTTAGTATATAAATTACCGACCTCGGTAACTTAGTCCGTCCACTATAACCCCAATTACTTAGTAATTGTGTATCTTTTCGTTAGCCAAGTAACAAAGGTATTAAAATACGTCAGTTCGTCTCTCGACATATGCTCATATGTATTAAAATTTTTAGACAAAGTAAAACCGACCCGAGAAACAGCGAGCGACCGAAAAGAGGTCGACACGGCACTCCCGAAGAGTAGCACCACAGGAGAGACCACCTCGTGGCCGAGATCCCGTACGGCCCAAGTCGGCGACGACGAGGGTCTGAGGCGGTCGTGCCTCGTGTCGAAGGGACCAGGGGAGACCCCAAACAAGACAATCACCCCGACGGGGTGGAAACGAATCTAAAACCCGACTACGACACCCAGTATAGCCACAAGTTGTTCGTAAACAATCGAACTGGACCCAAGACTCGAAGGAAACAGAGGAACGTCTAGTTTGGCCACCACGTGACACCGTACTCGCACGGAAGGTCCACCGTCTGTAAGGTAGCGTGTAGGGCTGTCTATTTCACTCAGGTCACCCACGTCCCCGGGTTCGGGGCATTTCTGCCATCGGAGGGACGAGACGGAAAGAGGAGCAGAAGGGGGACGAGTGGGACTGCAGAGAAGACAGAAGGGTCTTGGAAGACAAGCTAAGGTGGAACGTCCACGGTGCACAAGAGAGTTCTTGGAACTAAAACCTCTTCGTTACGGCAACGGGGTGACGTCAAGGGCCCAGTGCACCCCCGTCCTTGCGCGTTAAATCAGAGGCAAAAAAAGTAAATAAAACATCAGATCAGTAACGGCGACGACCTACCACTAGCCTTTACACCTTCAAGACAAGGGTCACTTTGAATTTTTTGTTTGTCTTTTATCAATACTACCGAAAGTCTCAAAGGTTACAAACTCGTTCCTTCCATCAAAACTCGGAGGGACGACTTGACCCGCCTCTTCCGTTACCGTGGGGTGAGGTCATGAGAACGGACCTTTTAGGGTACATACCTCCTCGGACCACCCGACGTCAGGTACCCCAGCGATGCTCAACCTGCGCTGACTCGTTGAAGTGAAAGTGAAAAGTGAAAGTACGTAACCTCTTCCTTTACCGTTGCGTGAGGTCACAAGAACGGACCTCTTAGGGTCCCTGCCCCCTCGGACCACCCTCCGGCAGATACCCCAGCGTGTCTCAGCCTGTGCTGACTCCGCTGAATCGTCGTCGTCGACTTGGCCCTCGACCCCATCGGCCTCACCTCCGATAACTCCCACTCAAGACATCGTCGGTCTACGGCCTCTTCTTCGACTACGTGGAGGGGAGAGAGGACCAGGACGAGGGCTACCTTCCTTAAGGTCACTAAAATGTCCAGGACGGAGGGGTAGTCTCTCCGGGGTCGAGCCCAACCAGGGTCGGAACTCATCGGCTCCGAGGTGAAAGGTCGACCAACAGGAAGGACGGGGACGACTGGTCGGTTCGCGACCCCGGGACCTGTGTCCCTTCGGGGACACCTTGGTCACCTCGGGGGTTACCTCTGTCGGGTCCCATAGTACTCGTTTACGCTGGACGACCAATCGCTTCGACGAGGAAGTGAGTGGGAACTTTTGGGTAGGTAGTAAAGAGGTCCTATGAAAAGGAATCGGAAGACGTTCCCTCGGTGAGTGGGTCGGTCCTAGAAAGGTGACACAGAAAATAAGTAGACTCTTGACAAAACTTTATTGTTTTTTGTCATAAAGATTTAAAGCACTTTCTGTAGAGAAAGACTTCTTACCTATCTTTGGACTCCCTTGTAATGACCGAATGCCCAGGAAGGGTCGTTTCTGTATAAAGGGATCTACATATACTTAAAAAAACAGGACTGTGTTCAAAGGTCACCAAGAGTGAAGGAAAAGGTCTGACAAAAAAGGATAATAATTAGTCAATAAGGATCTTTGAGGTGACCTACCTGCGTTTTGGTAGGTTTACGTCCCGGAAAAGGTGGTACAAGCGTACCTCTGGAACATTGAATTTTGGTTTGTCTTTTATCAATTCTACCAAAAAGTCTCAAGAGTCACAAGTTCTCTCTTTCCACAAAACTGGAGAGGAGTGGTAGTGGTAGTAGTGGTGGTGGTAGTGGTGGTGGCAGTGGTAGTGGTGGTAGTGGTGGTAGTGGTGGTTGTGGTGGCGATAGTGGTGGTAGTGGTGGTGGTGGTAGTGGTGGTAGTGGTGGTTGTGGTGGCGATAGTGGTGGTAGTGGTGGTGGTGATAGTAGTGGTGGTAGTGGTAGTGGTGGTAGTGGTGGCGGTAGTGGTGGTGGCAGTGGTGGTGGTGGTGGTGGTGGTAGTGGTAGTGGAGGTGGTAGTGGTGGTAGTGGTAGTGGTGGTAGTGGTGGTAGTGGTGGTGGTAGTGGTGGTGGCAGTGGTAGTGGTGGTAGTGGTGGTAGTGGTGGTAGTGGTGGCGATAGTGGTGGTAATGGTGGTGGTGATAGTAGTGGTGGTAGTGGTAGTGGTGGTAGTGGTGACGGTAGTGGTGGTGGTGGTGACGATAGTGGTGGTAGTGGTGGTGGTGATAGTAGTGGTGGTAGTGGTAGTGGTGGTGGTGGTGGTGGTGGT